>CM064879.1:1041336-1641336 GCA_003313485.2 Penstemon barbatus
CTGTTGGTTCTGAAAGTTTGTTATTGTTGAAATTCTTGTATGGAGTTTCTTTTAGTAACAAGTTGGATATGTTTGGGAGATTTGATTATTACTTGATATCGGAGAAAATTTATGATCAATGATGCAGTAACTTGAAAAATAATTCCTCTCCGTGCTCAACAGCACTTTTCATTGACATTTTCCTTTGTTATGCAGAATCGTCAGAATTATACACAACTATTTGGTGATGCTAGAGTTACTGCGGTGAAGCCCGCATCTTCAAGGATGGCAACGAAAGGAAGAGGGAAAGGTGAAGCAAAGTCTTCTTTCAAAGATAATAAGGTGGAAACTGGTTCAGTTACGGAAAGAGCTTCAAATAAATTTGAACCCTTCAAAGCCTTTAGTACCCGATTTATAAGGCTTAACGGAATTATCTTTACACGCACCAGGTTTGTTATGAATTTTCATGCGGATGTAGTAGATTGCAACTGCCTTAAGATTATTTACTAATACTTGTTTCTTTTGATGTGATCCCAGCTTGGAAACTTTCGATGAAGTTTTCTCAATGGTTAAACATGATCTATTAGGACTTCTTTCTTCTGGGCCGGATGAGGAGTGCACTTTTGGTTCGGATACTACTGAGTGTAGACTTGCAATGGTCAGGATTATCGCTATTCTAATATTCACTGTGCATAATGTGTACAAGGAAAATGAAAACCAATCCTATGCTGATATTCTACAGCGTTCAGTTTTACTTCAAAATGCTTTTACGGCTACCTTTGAACTCATGAGCAGCATACTTGAAAGGTGTAACCAGTTAAGTGATCCTTCTTCAAGCTATTTATTGCCTGGAATTATGATATTTGTAGAATGGTTGGCCTGTCATCACGATGTTGCAGTTGGCACTGAATTGGAAGAGAAACAAGTTAATGCAAGGTCTTTTTTCTGGAACAATTGTATTTCCTTGCTGAATAAGCTAGTAGCAAGTGGATATGGTTTTCTTAATGATGATGAAGATGAGACTTGTTTTTCGAATATGAGAAAGTATGACGAAAGTGAGACTGCTAATCGTCTTGCGTTGCCTGAGGATGCTGAATTGAGAGGATTCATTCCTCTTCTTCCTGCTCAACTAATCCTTGATTTTTCGAGGAAGCATTCATTTGGAGGTGATGGAGGCAATAAAGAAAAGATTGCCCGAGTTCAGAGGATTATTGCTGCCGGAAAGGCTCTTGCTAGCATTGTACGGATTGACCAAAAGGGGGTCTATTTCGATCAGAAGTCTAAGAAATTTGTGATTGGTGTTGAACCTCAGGTTTCTGATGATTTTTTGCTGAAAAGTCCTTTGGAACCCCATTTGAGTGGTGGCACATTAGAAATCTCAGTAGGGCGCCATCTTTCTGTTGGTGCTGTGCCAAAGCCAGAGGTGGGCATGGAATCTGAAGATGAAGATGAGGTGATTGTTTTTAAGCCCTCTACTAATGATAATAAGCATATGGATGTAATGTCTTCAAAATTGTCTTCTTCAGAAGTTCTTGCTTCTGTTGGTGGTTTTGGGAAGATTGATTTTGGGAATGATAATGGTTCTACTGTTGGACACAATAGTTTTCTCTCACACACTGCATTGTCCGCAAACATGAGACCGTCCACAACTGTTGCTTATGGTACACCTCAGTATCTACCACCAGTGCAAGCCACCACGTCAAAGTGGCTAGTAGAACAGGCCTCAATTGTGAATGGTTTGTCCCACATAAATTTGACGGAAAATGGACCCTCACTGAAGCCTGAGCTTCATGACCAATTTGAAGTTTCTCAACCTGCTGCTCTTTCTGTGCCATTCCCTCAGTTTGTCACTGCTGGTGCAGGACATAATCACATTCCACAAGCTGTTGTGCCTTCAAAGTTCGACTCTGTTATGCCCTCTGGACCTGCAGCCGATAACCTGACCATGATACCATCTTCAATCATACCATCAGGCTTAAAGAAGAATCCAGTGAGTCGACCTGTCAGGCACATTGGTCCACCACCTGGTTTTGGGTCTGTTCCTTCCAAAGTTGTCGAGGAGTCATTGAGCAACATGACCTTGAGAAATGAACACCCTTCAATTCCACCAATGGATGATTATGGCTGGTTAGATGGATATAGTTTTTCGTCATTAAATCAAAGTGTTGGTTTCAGTAATTCCATGAATCATGTGGGACCTACATCTCTTTCTGCGAGCAATAGGAATGGCTCAATGGGGATATCAGGCTTCCCTTTTCCAGGAAAGCAAATCTCAACCCTTCAAGTTGAAAATGGCAACCAGAAAGGCTTGCAGGATTATAAATTTTCAGAATATATGAAGCTATATGAGGAGCAGAAGCAACAATTTCAAGGAGGAAATCAACAACCTGTAGGACCTCCTCAGCAGTATCAAGGACAGTCTATCTGGGAAGGTCGTTATCGTGTGTGAGATGATTAATGGAGTGGATATGGTAAAGGTAATTTCTTCTTTTTCCTCATGCTCGTGTCAGATTGTGTTTTGCTTTGTATCTGACTTTATCCTAGCAATTAATTGACTTTTCTGTGTCATGTTCTTCTCTTAAGTATCTACTCACTCAGTTACTGTTCTTATGAATTTAAGGTCGTGATAAATTTTCTGAGGCAAAGGTTTGTGGCTGGGTGTTATAATTCCATTGCCTTTTCTGGAATAGCCTATGTCATTAACTATTTCTTGGAGCATGGTTGGTCTGGGAATGTTGCGGGCACTTGCTGCGGAAGAGGTCTCCCTCTCTCTCTCTCTCTCTCTCTCTCTATATATATATATATATATATATATACCCTTGCATGTTTCTGAACTTTTCACTGGTAGTTGTTTTGAGTTCTGGTCAAAATATTTTGATCGACTTGATGACCAATCGAACCACATAATATCTCTTATATCTTAAGAAATTATGTACTTACTGTGAGCATTGACCTTGTTTATTTTTTTTACTGTGAAGTACAAGAACATTCTCTGGTGGCATGGTGGGCATTGAGTTTCTTGCTTATTGTGCTCTTTTTCTTTTACTTCTTTGATTGGAATCTTTCTAAACCATGACTCTTAGTGCTTTATCGAAATCACTTTCAACCGTGTTTAGATGATATTTTATACTCCCAATTTTTCATGCTTCTTTTTGGCTTGGCATTGCTTCTAATGAGGAAGACAAAAGCACAAATGTGCGATTATAGTATACTTGTTGGAATACTCGTTCTGGATGTTAATTTTTATCTGTTGTTATTACTCTTTTTGTTTTATTGCCCATTGTTAAGTAGCTCTTCTATCTCAATGCCTTCTTAGAAAACTTTTACGTTTCTTAAAAGAATTTACATTTTTTCTTTATTTGTGCAGCTTGTGTCCAGCTTTCCCTTTCGTTGAGTGGAGCTTATGATCTCAATAGGATAAGTACTTGGAATTTGGTAAACTTAATTGCCTTTTGTGGTTGAGTTCATGGAGTATTGGATTGTGGCTGGAAGTGGACATCTGAATGGATTTAAAATAAGTGCTCTTTGCAATTCCATTATGGCTGGTGAAGGTTCTTTGTAGTCACTGCCGTTGATGCCATGATGAGAAGTGTCGAATGTTAATAAAATTATGTGGTATATTCTTCAGTCAGGAGGAAATACAATCACAAATTTCATGTGGAATTTTTTCTTATTGTGAATGTTTGATCTAAATATGTATGCGAGTATAACTGCATTAAGCTATTTGAACTTTGTTGGTTTATTTATTTTGTTGCAAAAATCAAGACTTGTGTTTGTAGGTTGTTTTTGTGTCTCTGTCACTGTCGAGTGTATTTTGATGTTGACGTCATTATATTTGGATTTGTAGTAATGTTATTGGGATGCTATCAGTTGGATTATCTTGTTTTATTTTGAATCTCATTAAGGAAACTAGTTTAATTCTTTTACTAGCCGGCATATGGGCTGTTGTGGATATGGAGCTAGTTTCTGATTTAATATCACTCGTGTCAAAAGGAAAAATGATAAGTTCCATCGGTAAGGCGGGATGTATATATGTGGAGCTTATTAACTTCCCAATTGAAATTCAAATTCTAAAGAGTAGAACTATTATTACTATCCTATTTCGTGTGGAAGATGTCGGACACTGCGACCCAAAGCCCCAAGCCTTGACCACAATTGTAAGTACTATATGTACATATGTCGTCATATGAGTTGCACGTGATCAACTTTTTTCTAGAGATTTTACTTGGTTGGATGGTTGGATTCTATCGTTCTCCGTGCTGAATTTCGTATGATATATATATATTTTTTTATAATCTTTCGTATGATATTTTTTATTTTTATAGTCAAATGTCTAAAATTTGCAATCATTAAAATTATGTCGTCATATGAGTTGCACGTGATCAACTTTTTTCTAGAGATTTTACTTGGTTGGATTCTATCGTTCTCCGTGCTGAATTTCGTATGATATATATATATTTTTATAATCTTTCGTATGATATTTTTTATTTTTATAGTCAAATGTCTAAAATTTGCAATCATTAAAAAGAGAAAGGACCAAAATTGAAAGTTGCACCCTCCCAAAAGCTTCTTCCACTTTTTGTAGACTATCTAAAAAGTAGGATTTGGTATTTGGATATTCTTTGTATCAATGATTTGGTTAATTGCAAATAAAAATTCGAAGACATTGGAAATCGAAAATTTCAAAATAAAAATAGAAAAAATGGAATTTTCACTATTATGAAATGCTGATATAGTATGTAATCAGGGTTAAATTAATCGAGTATTCAATTTTTTTAAAGTTTTTCTAATAAAGGGAAGATTTATACATAGGAAAAGCCTTGTGCAAATGATCTAAGATTGCAAACATTAAAACATTGGAGTGCCGAAATTGCTCATCTAAGAAGAAGTATACTTACTTTAAGAAAAAATGACCACCTAGTAAAAATTAGAGTGGCGAAATTGCTTATCTAAGGGCATCTACAATGGGGTGAGGGGGGGTGGGGGTTTCGAAATTGATTTAATTCAATTTCTAACTCTTGCCTACTCTCACTTATAATTAAAATAAATTATATTCTACTCCGTTAGTAGATTAAAACGATATATGGTATGTCCAAATCGGAGTTCGGATGAATGAGAAATTGATTCTCAAAGACCATCCTTTAAAATGGAAGAAAAAAAAAATAGAAGTTGTTTGATCCTTCATTGGAATTGGAAGGAAAAATCTCGAGGTCTATATGATTTGACAATGTAGTGGAATAACAATTTAAGTACCAAAAGCCTTTTCCCTCGCGCACGCGGAGGTGGGGCGTGCAAATCATGGATCGAAATGCACCTCGTCTCTTCAAGACTTGTGCGAGCCCGACGAGGAAAAATTTATTTTAATTATTTATTTGAATAATTATTTTTTTCTTTTTACAAAACATTAAATAAACAATTTTAATAAAATAAACAAAGAAAAAAATGAATCCAATCAGGGGATGCCACTTGGCGGCCCCGACTTAAAGAATCTCACACGCCTCTCTTTTTCCTCATTTCGCCCACGTAGGAATGGGCCGCGGCCGGGGCTCGCCCTGACCCGTTTCCGCCCCGTTACCCAACCCGAGCCCGAGCCCCGTCCGCTGGAGATGGTCACGCCCTCCACCCCGCAGCCCGCCCGACCCCGCTACGAAAAAGTATACTTATTTATGAGAAAATGACCACCGAGTAAAAATTAAAGTACTCCCTCTAATATATTAGATTCATTATAGTGACAAATCGACTGCGTCTTCAAAATATTTTGATGCTAAAAGTGCATGAAATCGGGTAAAATAAATGAAAAACAAGTGAAACATATGAATTTGGTTTTGCCCTTGAGGCTCGTGGTTTCTTAAATAGAACCTATGTGTATTTCTGGAATTTAAACTTTTTTGTTGATAAGTTTAATGTCGTAAGGGGTAATTATAATGAATCAAATATATTAGGGGTACTTCGAGAAATTTCTTAAACAATTAGGATGGTTGGTGTTATTATACTAAACAACCTCAGGTATAGTTTGAAACTTATATATTTATTCTTCAAAGATGAAACTACTACAAAATACCATTGTATTCTTTTTTTTTTTTTTGAGATCAAATACCATTGTATTTAATTATTCTCATAAATCACTTCTGTTTCCTTCGTAATCAATTACACACACGTCAATAATAATTTATCATTTTTAATCACTAGAAGGAATTAAATACGTGAAGATTACATTAATGTATAAATGACAATATAGTATAACAATGATTTGTAAATGTATAAATGTCATAACTACATATGGTGTTATACCATTTATCGCCTATAATATGTATAATATTAAACTTACATCCCTATAATTTTAAAAAGTAATTATTTTATTTTTCTATACAAAAATTAAAGGATCAATTTACCTTATTTCGTCGAAGAGTATAGCGCATTTGTTGAGAATTAAAAGTGTTCCGTAAAATAGATATGGGGTAATATATCACATTTCTAATAACACAAGAGGATAAATTGAAACATATAAAATAATATAGATGATATATTGGTTCATATAAAATAATACATTAATTAATTGCTTCATTTTTCAAGTTAAAATAGGTTTAAGTTTATAACATATAATGGAGAGTATTTGATCAAATCATAACTTTTTAAGGTCTAACAATATTATTGATGCAGCGTGAAATTTTTATTTTATTTTATTGAGAAACGAGTCTTTTATAAGAATATATGGAAGTAGTGTACTTTTAAATCTTAAAAAAGTAAATTGAATATAATGAATGTTACAGGGGTAAAATGCTATTAACTAAGTATGTATATATAAGGTTCGAAATACGCATATTGTAAATTAGAAATTGAGAAAGAAGACGAGGAAGGGGCCGTGGTTACCTATAGCCGTCTAGAAAATATTAAAATATTCAGCCCCCCCTTTTGCGATGATTTCACAAAAATAAAATAAAAATAAAATAAAAAGAGAAAGTCATCCCCTATTCTTCCTCTTTCTTTCCATTCATCCTTTTTTCTACTTCCGCAAACCCTTATTTTTTAAAAGAAAACTCAAAATTGCCACCACATGGTGAAAACCTAATTCGTCGTCGTTTGATGTGTCTTTCTATATGTAAATACAGAGGGACTTGTTGAATTTGGAGTATCAAGTTTAATCGTGTTGGAATCTTTGCAGATCAGATGCTGGTTCTGTGTTGGGTTAAGTTTCTTTTTACTTTACGATTATTTGTTGGTTGATTCTTGCTTGATTGGGTTTAGGTTTTGCTACTATATGGAATTAGTTTTTTTTGTTGTTGTGTTTTCTTGTTATTTTAGGGTTCCTTAATGTATTGACTTGGGGGTCAATCATTGTGGTTGAATATTTTTTTACGTTTGTAAGTGGTAGCAATGTGCTATAAGTGGTTGAATGTATTGCAATATGTTCTCTTGTTGTTAGTTTACCTCCGCATAATCTGATTTAGTTTTTTAATTGTGGTTTGGGAGAGTTTTCTTCTCTAGTTTCTTTTTTTAATTTATCATCAACACTAATACAATTATCTTCCATTGTTTGATTACGAGCTTAGGATGATAACAAGTCTAGTTTCAGAGTATTTGTTTATGTAAGAAAGCCCATGTTATTGAATAAAGCATGTCTTCTTTGTAACAAATATATTGATTTGGTGATCTCATCTGTGCTCATTGGCATGATAAACTAGTCACTTCTCATTTTGGTTTCATTCCATCCTCATTGTCCAATTTTAATTGAAATATGCGATGCATTCGTGACTTGGGGCAGAAAAGGAAGCATGTTTTGGGTACATTTATAACATATCATATAATACAAGTTTTGGCTTCACTTATTTCTCAACCTTTATAATAACTTTAAAACAATGTTCTGCAGGAAGATTCTCGAGGATAGATGTACTAAATATTGCAGTTGTATGTCAAACTCGATTTTTGTAACACTTTTTTTTTTTAATGGATGATGACCGTTCCGATGGATAACAACAAAGAAGATTTCAGACAAGAGCGAGTTCAACGACTCTTCAATAAGGTATACATGTGCTAGACTCTTATGTTTTAATTTTGATGTTGATGGTTATGTGGTCTTGCATTATGTATGTATTTCCAATTGCATAACTGCTAAATGAACCTTTTTTTATTGGAATATTGTCTAAAGAAATGTATCCTTATCATATTCTATATAGTTCTTTTATTTCACAAAACATATTTTGCAACGTCTTCAAAATTAAAACAACACGTGTTCCATTGAATGACAACCTAATTACACTGTAGAACGTTGAGTTGGAAAACAAGCGAAGGAAAGCAGCACAGGCCAGAATCCCTTCCGATCCCAATATATGGCAACATATGCGTGAAAACTATGAAGCAATTGTCCTTGAAGACCATGCTTTTTCTGAAAAACATGATATAGAATATGCTCTATGGCAATTGCATTATAGGAGGATTGAGGAGCTGAGGGCACTCTTCAATGCTTCTATTGCTTCAGCAGGATCAACTGCATCCCAAAATGGGAAAGGTCCAGTTCGTTCTGGACCTGATCGACTTACAAAGATACGTTCCCAATTCAAGACATTTCTTTCCGAGGCAACTGGATTCTATCATGATTTCATGTTAAAAATAAGAGCAAAGTATGGGCTACAATTGGGATATTTTTCTGATGATCAGGATAACCAGATTTCTTCTTCAAAAGATGGGAATAAATCTTCTGAGGTTAAGAAAGGCTTGATATCCTGTCATCGTTGTTTGATTTATCTGGGGGATCTAGCTCGTTACAAAGGCTTATATGGGGAAGGGGATTCTAAATCTCGTGATTTTACTGCCGCATCAAGTTACTATATGCAAGCTTCATCATTATGGCCTTCAAGTGGTAACTCACACCATCAGGTAACTTCCTTTCTAATTATGTGGTGGTCTTAAGTTGACTTCTACTTGAGATTTTGATTCCTATTCTCCTTTTCTTTGGATTTGTTTGCTTTCATTGTTTATCTACTTGACTTTATATTTTGTATTCAGCTTGCTATACTGGCTGGATATTTGAATGACGAGTTGGTGTCGATTTATCGCTATTTTCGAAGTCTTGCAATTAGTAACCCTTTTGTTACTGCAAGAGACAACTTAATCATTGCATTTGAGAAGGTAAAATCCAATTTAACAAATGTGACAACGTAAATTTCATTCTAATTATTATACCCATATTTCATTTATTTTGAAGTTTGTAACTAAGCCCTGATTGGTTCTGATCTTCCTTTTAGTGCAATGCATGAATAGGATCCAGGGAAGCGGTGATTTAGTGTAGAACCAGCAAGTTAACATATTTGTTTAATAAAAAGTATTTGATCAGCAGACCTACTATCTGCAGGCGTGCTAGTCATACATTTGTTCTTGAAGGGAATTTGTGTGTAGGATGTGTTCTTGCTGTTGGTTTTGGAAGTCTGTTATTGTTGTAATTCTGTATGTTGTTTCTTTTAGTAACAAGTTGGATATGAGATTTAATTATTACTTGATTTCTAGGAGAAAAGTTATGAGCAATGATGCAGTAACCCGAAAAATAATTCCTCTCCGTGCTCAACAGCACTAGAACTTCCCATTGACATTTTCCTTCATTATGCAGAATCGTCAGAATTATACACAACTATTTGGCGATGCTAGAGTTACTGCAGTGAAGTCGGCACCTTCAAAAATGGCAAAGAAAGGAAGAGGGAAAGGTGAAGCAAAGTCTTCTTTCATAGATAATAAGGTGGAAACTGGTTCAGTTATGGAAAGAGCTTCAAATAAATTTGAACCCTTCAAAGCCTTTATCACACGATTTATTAGGCTTAATGGCATTCTCTTTACACGCACTAGGTTTGTTCTGAATTTTCGTTGTGTGTAGTGGATTGCAACTGCCTAAAGATTGTTTGCTAATACTTGTTTCTTTTGCTGTGATCCCAGTTTGGAGACTTTCGATGAAGTTTTCTCAATGGTTAAAAATGATTTATTAGGACTTCTTTCTTCTGGTCCGGATGGGGAGTGCACCTTTGGTTCAGATAATGATGAGTGTAGGCTTGCAATGGTCAGGATTATCGCTATTTTAATATTCACTGTGCATAATGTGAACAAGGAAAATGAAAACCAATCCTATGCTGATATTCTACAGCGTTCAGTTTTGCTTAAAAATGCTTTTACCGCTACCTTTGAACTTATGAGCAGCATACTTGAACGGTGTAACCAGTTAAGTGACCCTTCTTCAAGCTATTTATTGCCTGGGATTATGATATTTGTAGAATGGTTGGCCTCTCATCACGATGTTGCAGTTGGCACTGAATTGGAGGAGAAACAAGTTACTGCAAGGTCTCTTTTCTGGAACAATTGTATTTCATTGCTGAATAAGCTAGTAGCAAGTGGATATGGTTTTCTTAATGATGATGAAGATGAGACTTGTTTTTCGAATATGAGAAAGTATGACGAAAGTGAGACTGCTAATCGTCTTGCGTTGCCTGAGGATGCTGAATTGAGAGGATTCATTCCTCTTCTTCCTGCTCAACTAATCCTTGATTTTTCGAGGAAGCATTCATTTGGAGGTGGAGGCAATAAAGAAAAGATTACCCGTGTTCAGAGGATTATTGCTGCTGGAAAGGCTCTTGCTAGCATTGTACGTATTGACCAAGAGGGGGTCTATTTCGATCAGAAGTCGAAGAAATTTGTGATTGGTGTTGAACCTCAGATTTCTGATGATTTTTTGCTGAAAAGTCCTTTGGAACCCCATTTTAGTGGTGGCACATTAGAAATCTCAGTAGGGCGCCATCTTTCTGTTTGTGCTGTGCCAAAACCAGAGGTGGGCATGGAATCTGAAGATGAGGATGAGGTGATTGTTTTTAAGCCCTCTACTATTGACAATAAGCATATGGATGTAGTGTCTTCAAAATTGTCTTCTTCAGAAGTTCTTGCTTCTGTTGGTGGTTTTGGGAAGATTGATATTGGGAATGATAATGGGTCTACTGTTGGACACAATAGTTTTCTCTTGCAGAGTGCATTGGCTGCAAGCATAAGACCGTCCACAACTGTTGCTAATGGTACTCCTCAGTGTCTACCACCAGTGCAAGCCACCACGTCAAAGTGGCCTGTAGAACATGCCTCAATTGTGAATGGTTTGTCTCACTTAAATTTGACGGAAAATGGACACTCACTGAAGCCCGAGCTTCATGACCAATTTGGAGTTTCTCAACCTGCTTCTCTGTCTGGGGCATTCCCTCAGTTTATCAGTGCTGTAGCAGGTCATAATCACATTGCACAAGCTGTTGTCCCTTCAAAGTTCGACTCTGTTATGCACTCTGGACCTGTCATGATACCACCTTCAACCATGCCATCAGGATTAAAGAAGAATCCAGTGAGCCGACCTGTCAGGCACATTGGTCCACCACCTGGTTTTGGGTCTGTTCCTTCCAAAGTCTTCGACGAGTCATTGAGCCACATGGCCTTGAGAAATGAACACCCTTTATCTCGACAAATTGATGATTATGGCTGGTTAGATGGATATAATTTTTCGTCAATAAATCAAAGTGTTGGCAGTAATTCCATTAATCACGTGGGACCTACATCTCATTCTGTGAGCAAGAGCAATGGCTCTAGGGGGATTTTAGGCTTCCCTTTTCCTGGGAAGCAAATCTCAACCCTTCAAGGTGAGAATGAAAACCAGAAAGGCTGGGAGGATTATCAATTTTCAGAACATATGAAGCTTTATGAGCAGCACCAACAATTTCAAAGTGGAAATCAACCATCTGTAGGACCTCCGCAGCAGTATCATGGACAGTCTCGTTATCCCGTGTGAGATGAATAATGGGGCAGATATGGTAAATGTAATTTCTTCTTGTTCCTCTTACTTTTATCTGATTATGTTTTGCTTTGAGTTGGTGATTTGGTCCTATCAATTAATTGACTTTTCTGTTTCGAATTCTTATCACAAGTATTTCCTCACTCAGTTACTTATCTTTTTAAGGTTGAGATAGATTTACTGCGGCAAAGGATTGTGGCCAGGTGTTATAATTCATCCATCCATTGCCTTTTCTGGAATACCCTTTGTCATTAACTTTTTATGGAGCATCATGGTTGGTCTGGGAATGTTGCGGTCACTTGCTGTGGAAGCGGTCTCGCTCTCTCAATCTCTCTCTCTTTGGATGTATTTGTGCTTTTTAAGTGGTAGTTGTTTTAAGTTGTGGTCAAAATATTTTGATTGACTTGATGATGAATCGAGCCACAGTATATGTCAGCTATCTTAAGAATGATGAACTGATGCATCAGTTACGTTATAGGAATTATGTACATACTATGAGCTATTGACTTTGGTTGTTTTGGTTAACTATTAAGACGAGGACATTCTTGGGGGGTATGGGCGTTGAGTTTCTTGCTTATCGTGCTCTTGTTCTTTTACCTCTTTGCATGTAATCGTTCTATACCATAACTTTTAGTGCTTTATTCTAATGCCTCTTTCAACCTTGTTCATATGATATCTTATACTCCCTTTTGCTTCCTTTTGGCTTAGCACCAAGTGAGATTATGTGTGAATCTTACTTTCGCTTCTGTCTAGGCAAACTATTAACTATGGATTGCTTTTAACGAGGAAGACAAAAAGACAAATATTGCTTGTGCTTGATGTTATTTTTTATCTGTTATTACTGCCCATTTTTATAGTAGCTCTTCCTTGTCAATGCCTGCTTTCCAACTTTTACATTTCTGAAAAGAATTCACCTTTTTTCTTTATTTTATGCAGCTTGTGTCCAGCTTTCCCTTTGGTTGAGTGGAGCTTATGATGTCAATAGAAGTACTTGGAATTTGGTAAGCTTGATTGCCTTTTGTGGTTGGGTCAGTTGAGGTACCCTTCGCAGGTATTGGATTGTGTCTGGAAGTGGACATCTAAATGGATCTAAAAGAAGTGCTAGCAATTCAATTATGGCTAGTGAAGGTTCTTTAACTGAAGTCTTTGTAGTCACTGCCGTTTATGTTAAAGCCATGATGAGAAGTGTCGAATGGTAATAAAATTATGTGCTGTATTCTTCAGTCCGGAGGTACTGAAATGGAATTAGAAATTTCATGTGATTTTTTCTTTTATAATGGAACATATTATGGATATTAGGTTTAAACAAGTATGCGATTATAACCGCATTAAGCTATTTGAACTTTGTTGGATTATTTCTCTTGTTGCAAAATCAAGACTTTTTTATTTATTTTTTATTTGGAGGTTGTTTTTGTGTTTGTCATGTACATTTATATTTGGATTTGTAGTAATGTTCTTGGAACATGCAATTTGAGAGCATGCCATCACCATAATCAATACTTTGGTGCATTTTTAGAAATTTTTTCCAATATAGCTTTCATGGCAAAACAGTTCTCCAAAATGTTTTTCTTGAAAAAGTTTATCCTTGAATATACCTTTTGCTAAAAATTGTAGGTGCTAATTGCAATTTTACAAGAGAATGTGATTCTTTGGTCATTCTTAAAAAAAAAAAAAGCAAAGATTTTACAAGAGAATGCGATTCTTTGTTCATTCTAAAAAAAAAAAAAAAAAAGAAAAGCAAAAATCTCAAATACTAATTGTCATTTTTTCTAATTAATTAATGACTATATAAATTGTAGGTGCTACATTTGATTTATTTAACTCCAAATTTCAGGTGCCACCTGCAATTTTAAACAAATATGTGATATACAAACGGAGGCTTCAATTTAAACCCCTCTCTCTTTCTTACTCTCTCATTTAAACCCCTCTCTCTCACTTTCTCATCGGCCGGAAGTCTCTCTCTCTCTTAAGTTGGAATCCACGGCCGCGGTTCACGGGAATTCCTTGGCTAAATGAATCTTGGTTTAGCTAAATGAGATGTTTTGAATTAGTGTAAGATTTTAGTTTGCACAGGCTTTGAACTTGCTTCTAGAGAAATACTTATGAAGTGGGTCAATTCGTTTGAACTTGCTTCTAGAGAAATAATTTGAAGTGGGTCAATTAGTTTGCACAAGTTTTTATTGCTAGTTTTCATTATGTATGTTATAATAATATGATATCCTATGCTTTCTTTCACATTTATAATCTTGCCAATTTATTATAGATCTTTGTAGGTGTTACCAGCGATTTATTACAGTCATTAATTGCTGGCCTTGTTAATTAATTTCTGTAATTAACAAAAATCGCGGTTAGTACTTGCAAATTTTTTCTTGCTTTTTTATTTTTAGAATGAACAAAGAATCGCATGTGCTAACTGAGATTCTTTTTTTAAAATCGTAGTCAGTTAGCACCTGCGATTTTTAGCAAAATGTATAATCAAGGAAATAGTTCGCCAAGATAGATATTTTGAAAAATTATATTGTCATGAAGGCTATATTGAAAAGAAATTCCATTTCTAGCCACAACCAGAACTAGTCAAGAATTTTCCGAATTCTATTAGTTTGA
Organism: Penstemon barbatus; assembly: GCA_003313485.2. Lineage (NCBI taxonomy): Eukaryota > Viridiplantae > Streptophyta > Magnoliopsida > Lamiales > Plantaginaceae > Penstemon > Penstemon barbatus. The sequence continues at coordinate 1,055,720 of CM064879.1, forward strand.
TAATCTTGTTTTATTTTTAAATTCGTTAGTTTCATAGAGGAAACTAGTGTAAATCTTTTACTAGCCGGTGCTTTATTGGCTCCTGTGTGTGGGAGAGCTAGAGCCGCCGGTAAATAATGAACTCACAGGTGTCTGACCCTCTACCAAATCTTAACCAACTTTTTAGTAGGCTGACATTATTAATAGAGTCAAATTTGGATCTGAAATACGTTGAAGCTTTTTCAACACGTCAACTGTTACTCTTAGGTTGGAGCAAGACATTTTCAAATTATAACAGAAATTTCATGTGAGAGCTGTTTTAACGGAGATGTGAATTTTTACGGGCATAATTAAGTCGTGATGAAGCTATTAGATACTCGCGCGGTTTTGACTGTCAAAAATTTGTGAAAACAAAGTTTGAATTACATGTATATATATATATGGTATTAGTTTGTAAAGTTGCTGCCTGAACTGAAGTGATGAAATTATGATAACTACCACTCCCTGAGAATTACATACATACATCGAGTCGAGGAAACCTTTTTTTACAATATAGAACGAATGAACTGCATGTATATATATGCATAACGAATGAAAATAATTCACAGAAAGAAGACTAAAATCCCTCTCAATATCCAATCATCTCCCCGCGGCCCAAAGCAAAGCAAAGCAAAGCAGCAACTGCCTGCGATATTTTTATCTTTCTATGTATCTTCTGCAAAAACTTTGAATATATAATCGCGAAACCGCCTTGAATATTGCTTTGGATCAACAGCGGATATGGAGTTGGGATCATATTGGATGGACTTATATGCATGCTCAAGCTTTTTGGTAATGTCATAATCTTGAAGAATGTCAATGATTCCAAAGAACATTACGACATCATAGTATTCCCCTGTTGGCTCTCCTACTAACTGAAATTCACCTTCACCTTTTCTTTCAGTTCTTTCCACTCTTGCAGGCATGTTGATTCCCAATTTTATGCTAGCCCACCTGTAAAAACTTTAACATAGAGTAAGATTGCATTTTTAGTCCCATAGGACTGGAACTTTGCACTTTCAGACCCAAGTTTTACATAATAGCACTCTGGTTCTCATTTTTAAAAATGATTTTGCAGTTTGGTCCAACCGCTCCGTTTCCATCATATTTGAGAACAAAAGTACATATACGAGATAGACTAGGGACCAGAAATGCAAAAGGTTGGAAGGAAAAAAATAAAGAGCGAAACTGCAATTTTATGGAGCGCGTGAAAAAGATTCAATCTTGTGGGACAAAAAAAGCAATTATAGGTTTTCTTACTTACCCTGCAGGATCTAAAAGCAACTGATCTACGTCTGCTCTGGATAAACGTGGAATGGATTCGGTTTCTGCGCTACCATTATCTGAAAAAGAGAGGTAAACATTGTGTTTCGTTCTTCAACTGTCTTATAATGTTATATGGTTGTATGTCGAAACTAGAGGATGAAATAAAGAGAGATTAGTATTACCAACAGGCGTTTGAGCTCCCGGTGAAGTTTGTTCTTCATTTGCTGATTCTGTGAAGTGAAGGCCAACCAGTAGGCTATAGTCCATAATTCTCTCTTGTTCAAGAAGTTCACAATCTCTGTCAACTTGCCTGTAATTTAAACAATTCACATCTGTCATTCATCCATCCTAAATTCAGACCAGATTTAAAATGGATTACCTTCTGAATTCTTGAAACCATGTCTTTTGGAGTCGAAAAATGAAATTTAGATCAAGATCTTTAAGCGTAGTTGTTGCTTCGATCTCTGATTCTGGTTTATCAGTTAATCTCCCAAAAGTTGATCCTTTCAAGTCATATCTTTTTTGAATCATATACTCAGTGCAAAAAAGGTTTCCCATAATAATAAACCTCACCTAAATCATTCACAAAAGATTAGATTAATATATATACTTCACAAATCACATACAAAAGGGATATCTAGTTCTAATTATAGTCAATACTCAATAATCATTCATACCTTTTTTTGAGCAGGTCCATTCAACTTAACACAATGCAATCCATAATATTTAGTCACAAGTGTGTTCTCAAAAGCTCGGACATGATTATAATACGCATTTAGCATCCTTAAAAGCACCTGACCATTCAAATAAAAAATAAAATCAATTAAAATAAATAATATTAATACCTAAATTACCAACAAGAAACAAGAATCTCACTTTTACTTCTGCTTTCTTCATCGTTTTTATCATGTAACGATCATCGTTCGTTAAGTAAAAAAAGCTTCCACTTTTTCCAGGAGAGGAAAGTTCACGTAATGCATCGTTCCCGCAAATCGACAACATGTAATCTGCTGGATCCACATTGAATAACATTCTCAAGCTCCTGCGTAAAAATCCAGAAATCGATAAATTAAATATGATGGGAGTTTATTTTTAGGTCCTAAGTTATTACTACCTGAATACTTTGGGACAGTAATCCTTCCATTTAAATTCACAGGACTGGTGCGGTGGTGTATTTTTGGAACCCTCGGTGGGGAATTTAGTCCAATACTTTTCTTTAGGATCAAAAGCTGAAGGCTTCAAATCAAGTGATGGTGGCGGACCAGGTCTTCCAACTGAATGCCTGTTAGTTTTATCAATCAAGAAGATTGTAAGCTTTCTTGATTCTTATAAATCTATTTATTTTTAGTAGAAAATAAACTAGGTGATAACTGCTGATTACATTATTTCAAAATGAATAATTTTTTTTTCTTTTTGGTTGAAGAAAGAAAACTATTTCACTTTGCACATTTTCAATATAGTAGTACATGAAAAAGAAAAAAGGAAAAAAAATTCTACATGTTAGCTCACAAATACTTTGAGACGATTATGAATGTACATGAAAATATAATAAGAAAGTGTGATAGATGAATCATTTTGTGGCATTTATACTTCCATATCATTTAACACGAGACGAACAATTACAAAATGTTGCAATACCTTATTCCTAGCTGCAAATTAAGCATCAATTCATAATTTCTATGCCCTTTACATATAGTTTCTCCTTGTCTTTTCACCACCGTGGGTAACACGAGGGGGCTACCTCGACTACTCGTACCTTCCATTTGTAAACCAGCCAACGACTCATCTCCCTCGATCCTATCAATAGCACCATCCGACAATCTCATCCGACCCATATCTTTATCCACACTCGCATCTAATCTCCCATCAACCGACAATCTTCTTGGCTTAACACTAGTGCTATTATCGGAGCCTCCATTCGAGGACCTCCAAACTGCAAGTTTCTTTTGTGATGGCCAAATAGGCACCTTTTCACTAGGACAAACAATACAATCTCTCAACTCTACATCAAAAATCTCTTGAGGATCCCATTCTTCTAAAGTCCCTTCAAGCAATGATCCTGCAGGATGGTAAGTCCCATTTTGCTCTTTAACATCTTTACTCCAATTTCCTACATAGAAACTTCCATCCGACCATTTAAACGTTCCTTCTCCTTTAGGCAACCCATCTTCCCAACCCCCCTCGTAAACATTCCCGTTAGTCCAAACCATTGTTCCTTTCCCACAAATATTCCCATTTTTCCATTCTCCCACATAGTAATTCCCACTATTCCATTGATACTTACCTTGTCCTTCTTGCATTCCATGACTCCATTCACCATCGTAACTATCACCATTCGCGTACTCTTTCACGCCATACCCATGTTTCAAATTCATTACCCATGAGCCTTTATATGTATTCCCGTTCGACCCTGTGTAAACTCCCTCTCCATCCATGAATCCGTTTTTGAAATTTCCTTCGTACATTGCACCCGATGGCCAAGAAAACGTGCCTTTTCCCATGGTCTTGCCTCTAAACCATTCTCCTACGTACATACATCCATCGGTCCACCAATATTTTCCGTGTCCATGTGGGAAATTGTCGGCCCAATAGCCCGTGTAATAGTCTCCATTTGGGAGGAATCTTTCCGCATGAAATACTTCTCCATTTTCATGCCTTTCGTCTTCTTCTTGATCATCATCTTGTAATTCATTTTCTACGGCATAAGACGTGCCAAATATCGTGTTGGCACGTTTCTTGGCTGCAGCCTGCGTTTTACGAACTGTCGCCTCCCACGCCTTCATGGCTAGCTAGGCCTAATTATATCACAATTACACTATAATTTCACCTCTTTTTCGCCTTTCCTATTCAATTAATTACATCACATATTCTGATATCTGTAAGGATAGGAATACTTCAAGAATATTGGGAAAGAAACAGTTCTTTTGTTCTGTTTTTCCTTATCTCTCTCATTACTTCTCCATATCTTACAACTTTCTCTCTCCTCCCTACTTGTGAAGAAAATGGAAAGGAGGAGGCAAACAACCTAAGCCAAACGAAATGATTTTTTTTCTTTTTTTGGGAATGGAAAATCCACAGAAGACCATCCAATGATTGTTGTTTTGTGAGAACATATGTTAAGAATGTAATGGTCGATGTGGGACAGAGAAAATCTAATTGGACTATGTTTAGAAAATCAATGTTTGGTTTTCTGACAGCAAAAGCATGGAGAGATCTTGCACAATTGCCCCCATAATGTAAGAAACGACTTGTTCATCAACCGCTATAATCACTTGCTCTCTGACATTTGGCGAGATAAGCGGAATAATTAGTAGTCTATATAATATATAGATAGATAGATAGATAATACTATCTTTTTATTTTAGTTTTAATTTTTTTAAGTGAGAATGTAATGTATAGCTATTTGCAAATGTTATTATCAGCTTTTGTTTCCATTTTCTTGTGCAAATAGGTGCTGTGATTTTTCATTTCTAGCTGTTCAGGTCCAACTATATAAATTGGGTGAAAATGGCCCATACAATGTATTTTACTGGTTAGTTAAATGAAAATGAATCGACCCAAAAGATTGGGCCCATATCAAAATGTATAATTAAATCCGCAATTTATTAATGTATTATTTGGTTGTCGGGAAAGTGAAGGAAAGTCAGTCTTTTTTTCTCCCACTTGTTGTTTGGATGGCAGGAAAGGAAGTTATTATTTTCCTTCAACTTTTCTGCAGGAAAATTTTGTGAAGAAAAAATTTCCACACTAATTTGATGAGGAAATCTTGGGAAAATCTAGGGAAAATTTTAGAGTAAATTGCAAAACACCTCTTGTACTTTTTCTAACTATCATAATTTCCCATTTGTGGTTTTTTTCCTATCAAAAGCCCCTTTGTACTTATTTATTATTAGCAAAAAAGTACCCTCTCAAGTCATTATAAAATTATACCCCCACAAAATGATGCAAAAACAACCCTTTTACCTAAAATATTATCAGTAAACCCTTGTTAACTTTAAAAATTGACAATAACCCCTTTGTAAATTTTGAAAATTGATATAAATTCGGTGACTAAAAAATATACAATGGCATCAAATTAATCTAAAAATTATAGTTAATAGAATGAAAACGTGATTATTCATGTAATATTTTATCAACAAAGATAACGTAATTCTTATCTTGAAATAAAAAAAGTACAGATAACAAAAGACAATATCAACTAATTTTTACATAAATTTCAACCAAAGAAAAGTTAAAGATTTGAAATATATATATATATATATATATATATATATATATATATATATATATATATATATATATATATATATATATATATATATATATATATAAATGTGTAAGCTATTTTAATTCATTATTGTTAGCTTTTATTTGATTCAATTACTTAATTAGTATTTTATATTTTCTAGAGATTAATTTGATAAGTTTTATTTTGCAATCACTTTTAATATATTTTATAATTTTGAAAGTATTCATTATCAAACAAAAATATTACGGAGTATATTCCTAAACTTTCTTGATGACCAAACATCTGCAAGAAAATAGTTTCTTTGACAATCAAACATGTAGAGGAAAATGACTTTCTTTTCTTTTTCCTTTCCTTTTCCTTTTTCTTTTCCTACAATGTTCCCTCACTTTCTTGACAACCAAACAAACTATAAGGAAAATGTAGGTTAGTATCTTGGTTTCTGATTGGTCATCCAGTGTAATTATTTTTGAGTTGGATCAAATTCGATTTGGATAAGAATTTTCCATATAGAAAAAATTAGGGAAGATATCTTTTTTTTGCACTGTTCGTAATACAATATGTGAATATGATTATTCAATTCGGTTTTTAGACACCAATTCAAAATGATAATAAAATTTTTGAATAAAAAAATGCAAAATAACTAAAACATAATTGAATTTCCTTGTACCAATGAATAAACCCGTGAGTCGTGACTCATTCGGTCGGTCATATGCAATGCATCAACCCGTAACAAGCGTAAATCTCGGTACCCTCTCTCCCTCGAAACTAAGAAATGTTTAATAGGTATGCACACGTGTCACTAAACTGGATTTTCCAGATATGAAATATTACTAATATTTGTTTATTATTTTATTTCCATGTTTAACTTAGAGGATATAATTAATTAAATTATATACATGGAAGATATGCTATGTTAGCATATATATACATGAGTTCTTCTTCGAGTAGATTCTGAGGCGGAGCGGTTATTAAAAAGTTAATTTCGAGAAACTAATTAATTGATTATTTGAAAATGACGGAGAAGAAGGATGATTTCTCGGAATATTTCTTAGAAGACGATGAATCTGACGGTAGCGCTAAGGCGGCGGCGTCGTCCATTGAAGAAGAAGAAGAAGATTTTGATGATTTTGAGCAGGGAAGGAGTTCTGTTGATTATAATGAAGGCGATGGTAGATCCTACAGCTCTTCTTCCGTTACTTCCCAACAATGGCCGCAGAGTTTCAGGTTAAATTAATTAATTACTAATATATATATATATATATATAGAATGTTATAATAAAACAGTATATATTTGAATTTCAACTCTTAGTAATTTTTTAGTAAATTATTTGGTATTTGGTGGTATTTGGGCATGTAGGGTGTTCAGATGACCTCTTGAGTCTTGACGTGATAGTAAGTAATTAAACAGTGATAACTAGTAATGCTCAAAAAAAAAAAAAAAAAAAAAAAAAATGAACAAAATGCACTTGCATCTATTGGTGTCTCGAAAATAGTTAGAACAAAATGCATTGGATTTGATTTCAAATGATCAAATCTGGAGTTATTTTATATACTGAAGGATATAATGGAGGAAGCTTAATACAATTTTGTCCATTTTCTATTGGACTAGAGGATATTACTATTCTGATAAATTCACCCTTTCAGAGAATCAACCAATATATTTACAATAGCTGCATCACCAAATTTTGGGTCATTTCGCCGTGTATCTGGTGCTGGTGGTTCAGTCTATGATGCCAATAGCCAATTGGACTTGAGTGGAAAGACGCCCCTGCTCCCTGATTATAAGACCAGAATATTCAGAAAACAATCTTCCTTGTCTGATAAGTCTTCATCACACAAGCAACTGACAGGAGAGTTCCCTCTAAGCCATGGATGTAGCTTAACTCAAACCGTATTCAATGGTGAGATTTCGAACTTAAAGGAACAAAATTATTGTCTTCAAGCCTACAATTTGATTGTGATCTTATGTTTAATACAGGTGTAAATGTAATGGCTGGAGTTGGACTTCTTTCTACACCATACACTGTAAAAGAAGCTGGCTGGGCTAGTATTTTTGTGCTCATTCTCTTTGCATTTATTTGTTGCTATACCGCTACTCTTATGAGGTTTTGCTTTGAAAGTAGAGAAGGAATTTTGACGTTTCCTGATATGGGAGAAGCTGCGTTTGGAAAATATGGCCGCATTTTAATATCTGTAAGTTGATATAACCTTCAATAAATTTCAAGGAAAATAATTAATATTCATATACGTCAAAATAAAGCAGGATTTATTTGACATTTTTTTAACGTAGTTGTATAATGACACGTAATATCTTAGTTCTTTTGTGCAGGTTATATTGTACTCGGAGCTTTATGTAAGCATGTAGAGTTCTTCTCCTAAATTTTTCCCAATGTATCTAACTCTTGACCAGATTCTAACAATTGACTAGATTCTAATAAATTTCATGTGCAGACGTCTTGTGTGGAATTCATAATTTTGGAAGGGGATAATCTTACAAGGCTGTTCCCTGGAACATCCTTAAATCTGGTTGGCATCCAATTGGATTCCATGCATTTGTTTGGAATTCTCACTGTTCTTATTATTTTGCCTACCGTTTGGTTGAAAGATCTACGCTTGATTTCCTACCTTTCAGGTGTCCTAAAGTACTGACATTCTGCTTCATAATAACTTTTATTTTAAAATATACACTTTTAGTCCCACATGATGGACCCTCAACACCTTTGGTCCCTTTACCAAATTCCGGTTTGGTTACCAATTTTATAATTTTTTTGCACATTTGGTCCCATAGAATAGTCTATATCACTTTTGGTCTCATATGACTGTCTCATTTTTCGTACTTATGGTCCCAAATCGGATGGAAATGAGGCCATGGGACCAAAAGTTCGATTTTACAAAATACGGAACCAAAAGGGTTAAGGGTCATGTAAGACTCAAAATGCAATCTTTGCAGTTTTTACTGTTTTGTCCCAAAGGATCACATTTTGAGTACATTTTACTCTTTCGACAGCTACTGGAGTCATTTCAACAGTTGTGGTAGTTTTATGTCTTTTTTTCATCGGTACTGTGGAAGGACCTGGATTTCATCAAAGGGGTGAATTAGTGCACTGGAACGGAATTCCTTTTGCAATTGGAGTCTATGGCTACTGCTACTCGGGCCACTCGGTATTTCCAAATATATACCAATCGATGGCCGATAAAACCAAATTCACTAAAGCACTAGTAATATGGTACTGAGAAGAAAAAAAATATTGGTCTCTCTTATCGGATATTTGTATTTATTATATCTCATAATTTGTTGGTTTGGTTTATATGCAGTTTCCTTCTTTGTGTTCTGATTTATGGGAGTGCTGCTGTTATGGGATTTCTTATGTTCGGTCAAGGCACACAGTCGCAGATTACATTAAATTTGCCACCACATGCAGTTAGTTCTAAAGTAGCGGTATGGACAACGGTGAGTGACATCAACTTTTCTTGATTTTCCTTTTCTGGATGCAAAAGTATATTCTAGTTTTTCTAGAATTATCTTTTTTTATAAATAGAATGATCAATTCACTTGATCTTTTTGGTAACATAGTAAATCATAAATTAATAGTCTATTATTAGTTCTAAATTTTTAGATACTTCTTTGAAGCAAAGGTTAATAATTACATGTCATTTATTATGTTAAAAATATTAAGATACCCTCTGTGTGTTGTGGCCTAGGCAAGCACATATGTTTGTCTAGTGCTAGGACCGACCCTGCTCGAAAAGTCCGTCATATAATTTGAAACTAGTTTCAGTCCTCTCAACATTTTAGTCATTGTCTCGGTGTTCTATTGTCTCTTCTCATTACTATTGTTTGTGATTACAGGTTGTGAATCCGCTTACGAAATATCCTTTTGAAGATTTACTTTCTAGTAACGAAATCTATAGTGATATTGTCGTATCCCTCAATGTAGTCATTTTTTTTCCTTAACTGCTGCGTAAATATGCCCTGTTAATGAACCCATTAGCCAGAAGTATAGAGGAGCTGTTGCCTATTGGATTGTCCAATAGCAACTGGTGTTTTCTTCTTCTACGGACAGCTCTCGTCATATCTTCCCTTTGTGTCGCATTCATTCTTCCTTTTTTCGGTAAGCATGATAGCAACTTATACATATATACTTGTTGTTCTATAATCCTCACTATAAGATCAATTTGCATGTATGTGTTGTATATGTACCTTTATGCTAAGTTTGGTTCTTGGATTTTTAGTGGATAAAAATCGCTATGGAAAAAATTCTGCTAGCATCAGATGATTATGTACAGCTCCATTTTTGTTTATTTCCAATTTAATCATTATTTTACTCACTGAAATTCAGGACTCAAAGAACCATATACATAGCCTTAGCATCTTTCTGATTTTTATGAGCAACTGTCTTGAGCCTCATCATTTAATGCGTTTAGTTTTTCATCTTCGTTTTTTTGCAGGTACTGTGATGTCCCTAATTGGTTCTCTCTTTAGTGTCCTTATGGTAAGCCTACTCTTTTAGTTTATAGTTTATTTCTTCACCTTTTATTCTTCTTTAGTTGCTGCATAATTTTAAAAAGCCAGTTTCTGTAGAGATCTTCTCAAATATATGTTACATTTGGCTTTGATCCAGGCAGTAATAATGCCAGCTTTATGCTTTTTGAAAATTATGGGGAAGAAGGCCACGACAACGCAGGTAATCATGACTAATAAGTCCAAGAGTTCTTAGAAATGTTAATGTAATTAAACTTATATCGTGCTTTGATTACCTAGTAATATATGCATAAAAAAAAAAAAAGATTACCTAGTAATATGCGTCTTCTGAAATATATCTGTAATAGAGTATGAATTTTGAGGTGCTGACTTTGTGATTTTACATTGATTTTAATACTAATATCATGTGGAGATATGTAACTTTTGTTTATATCTACTTGTGTTTTTCGGTTTCAGATTGTGCTGAGTATTGGCATGGTTGCTTTGGGCACTGTCAGTGCAGTTCTGGGAACTTACTCTTCACTGTCAGAACTTGCAAAGCAGTTGTAGAAAAATATGATTTAGTTTTTTCTCCAAACCTGTGTTATAATAATATGTTGCACTATGAGAATGTCTATTTGTTGCATATATATGATTTAGTTTCCCTTCCAGTCGCCTACCTCTTCTTGTTACACAAAACCTAGTGCTGCCTTGTTCTCAGAGGTTCTTTCTATTATTTATTTATCTTCTTCTTTGGACCTTTAATTATATTAATTCCCATTGATCATATATATATAATTATATATATACTATCTTTACCCTATTTTCTTAACTTTATTATTTTTTAAATGTATTATTTGCATAGCCAATCTGCAGGCATTAGTCATGGATGCAACATGGAAGATTTTATTTGATCTGGAAATAATCCTCCAACTATTTATGGACATGATATGCTAATTCCTCCGATTAATTCAACCCTCTCTCACAAAAAGTGATCCTCCTCGAGATTGTTTAATAATTAAACTCGATTTATCATACATAATAAATAAATTTTTGATAACATAATATACTACTTAATTACAAATCTGCAATTCGGATCATATTTAACTCATGTCCAGTTCAATGAAAAGTTTGTTGAAGACGATTCTAGTTAAAGTATAATGAAATGTAGAAAAGACTCAAGAGAAATTCGAAAGTTAAATATGTTTCCTTTATTTAGAAATAAATCAATAATTCGAGCTATATATGAGTGCTTCAAATTGATGAACTTATCTATGTTTTAGTATCGTGGGCTATCTAAGTTGGTTGAACCAAGATCCTCATAAACGAGACTCAAGTTTGAATCCTACTGAAGACCCACACCGGAGAGGACTTATACGGTTATATCATTTATACTCTTTAATTCGAGCTGTAAATACATAGTCTAGTAGATTAAAAATAATGACCCTTTACACAAACCACAGTCCTCGTTTGAACATTACAATTTACAATATTACACTATTGAACTTTGTGAAATTATGTGTTAGCATAATGTAAATAAACACCAACTTTGTGAAAGATCATATATAGATAACTCAAAATATTTATTGTAACATATTATCGATGCAATGATTTTGTGGGGAAAAAACAAAGCAATAGATCCAAGACAAGGTGGAATCATTTCACTTCCATCGACCTTACTCTCTCTATTTTTTAATTACACACGAATTTGAAATATTATAATAGCTGCTCTTTGAAGCAAAAATTTCAAAATATCATCTTAATTAAATAATCTTAACATTAAGTAGTATTAATTACAAGTATTAGTAAGAATGATAAAATTGATAGAAGAACATTAATGTTACATTGAAATTCTACAATGACTAATAAAAGTAAACAAATTCTTTTTGCCAAAGTGATAAATTAAAAATACGGAGGGAGTATTTAACAAACATGGGCTTAAATGTGTGTCCGAAATTTACTTTGGATAAATACATGATTCAATTTCTTAATTCGTTGGTTGAATTGGTCAAATTGTATTCTGTTTCCTTTAATCGGATAAATTATTGTTGTGATGAGAGTTATCTCCTTTGCCGAACCATTTATTAGTGTGCAATGAAATTTAATTATATATAAAAAAAATCTTAACTAATTCAAATATGGACTTTATTTCATGTAGACTATTAAAAGTCAAATGGTCTTCCATATTCACAATATTCCGATAAAAAAACCTTGGGCCTGTGTGTTTGGCGTTTCTCAAAAAAATTTCGTGCTTGAGAAATGTCAAACAAATATATTTTTTATTTTCTGAAATAAATTTTCATCTTTTAATTTTTTTAAAATACTCTCTCAAAATTCAAACAAACACCAATTTTCTTATCTCTAAACAAAATCTGTACAAACTGTATTCTGATTTGACACAAAGTAGTCTATCTCTTACACAATTTATCACACAACAAACATGATTTGACATAAAATCTTACACATCTTACACCTACAACCTAACTCTTCAAAAAAAAAAAAAAAACCTACATCTACTTTATTTCTCAAACCACTATCTCAAAACACAAACAAACAACATTAGCAAACTGAGATTATTTCACAAACCTCCACTACTCTCCCAAAGTATTTTCCCAAACACCAAACAAACAGCCCCTTATTTCTTAAAAATACTTAATCAGTTTGATGGTAAACTTACAAAATTACATAATTAATTTTTTTATAAATAAAATTATATACTGTAATAAAATATGTCTCTTTTTAATATGAAAGTATGATATGCTTGTGTAAGCGACCTTTGAACTGAATGGCGCGGCCCAAAATAGAACAAGGGATTTCATTTCACTTGTTTTTTTTTCCCCAAAACAAGCTCCGATTCTTTCGCTACCCTCCCACCATTATTAACCAACCCTGAAAAAGTTTTGATTTCTCTTTTACCCTTTTACCCCCTCATGCAAATAATAACGGATTTTTTTTTATATTTGGGAAAATAATACGAGTAGAAATTGAGGAATCATTAGCAAATGGTTTTCGTTAATCAAAAGGGCAGCTTTTGATTCTTTGTTATAAACATACAGAGAAACAGATTTGGATATATAAATGTCTGGATTATTGGTGGCTCGAACTGGTCGGCATCAACAGCGTTACGAGGATGGTTACCGTCTCATTGCTGGGTATCTTTTCTTTCTCATTCTCTCTCTCTCTCTCTCTCTCTCTCTCTCTCTCTCTCTCTCTCTCTCTATTTATATATATATATATATATATATATATATATATATATATATATATATATATATATATATATATTTATATAACATGCATGCAGTTGGCACTTGGCATAATGAGGGGAAATTGGAGTTGGTTTTGTTGAAGGGTTTGGGATTTTTTTATTGGTAGAACTGGGTTTTGTTTAATTGAGACAAATTTTGAGTTGAATTTTAAATTTGTTCAGTTGGGCAAGAATGGGCTTTTTGTTGGTGATTTTTGCAGAGGAAATTAATGCAAAAACGAGAATCTGAAAATCCTTCTTTCCTTTTCTCTCTGCAATTATATAACAGCTTGGTCTTGTTATTTCTCAGACCATAGAACAGTAAGATTTAAAGAGAAGGGTAGTACTTGTTCTATTGGGATTTTTTTTCTTTTTTTTTTTTTTGCTATTAGGGTTCTGTCTTGTTGGCAAAGGTGAAAAGGGTTATGACAAGGTTTCAAAGTTTTAATGTGGCTCAAGATTTATTTGGTTTTGTATAATTAATGGTGTAATTTGGTGGAGAGGTAAAGAGGAGTTTATAGGCTTTTGGCCTTTAGCTGTAGATTTGGGTATCTCATTATCATTTATAACCCTAAGAATCATAATCTTAATTAGTTTAAGCATGAAACTATAGTCTATATATTCTTACCAGAAGTAATTTCCCAGGTGTATTCCCTTCAAATACAGGGATGTGGAAGAAGATGGTGGTGACTCCTCGAAGAAGATAGTTGAAGTTCTAATGATCAATTCAACTAGTGGACCTGGTCTTCTATTTCCAAAGGTGAGAATTGGATGTGTTCTACATTTTCTGGTTCATCATTCACCTTATATGGCTTACCATGTTGTATTTTTGCTGATAAGATTCTGGAAATTTCTCTGCACTTCAGAAGGGTGAGGCAGTATACATTGTGGAAAGAATGAATATGGAGAATTTTTTGAATAGCCTCATCTTTTAAGCCTCTTATTTTTTGCCACTTCTAGAAGTTAACTTAATTATATGACCCTCTTTATGCACTTCAATTGGATTCAAAGAATTTATGTGGTTTAATTCATTCAAGGAAAACCTACTTTTACATTGTGATTCTTTTAGTCGTCTCACAAGAACGTCCCCTTGGAGCTTCTAATGCCCTTTGGTTAGTTACTGTGGTTACTGGTTATAGTACAACAATTGTTATTAAAGGACCTCTACCTTTGTTTATCTCCTCATAGGACCAAATTCTTTCATTTAAATTTAGTTAGTGACTTGCAAAGACTATTGTTTTAGAGAATTCTATTTATGTAGATATGTTATAGTGTAGCATAAGTTTGGGAAAAGGTTCTATATTTGATTGGATATTTTGAATAGTTTTGGTTTTGGGCTTCTTTATAAGGCTTCAATATATGGGTTCATAATTAAATTGCATATTTGCTGCATATGAATTTATGAATCAGATCTTATTGATATAAAATAGAAAAGCTACTGATGTTGTTTGGATTTTGTATTATATGATAATATCATACATTTGTTCTGTAATCCATGTCATATTAGTTTCATCCTACAGGACTATGATAAATTTATTTGACAATGTGAAGATGAATAAAAATGGTCTTAGACTCTTAAGTGTTAATACATGTATAGTTATAGGCATTGAAAACAATCTTTGGTTAGCTATCAGCTATCCAGACATATATTTTTCATAATTTTGACATGTAATCCACATTACTTCTAAACAAAATGTTTCTTATTTTTCTGTCCGATTAAAAAAGGGTGATTGGAATTGCTTTTCCGCCCATTTAGTAGATGATCTACACACTTGTATAGGCTTAAAAAAAAATCACTTGTATAGATAGATAACATCTTTTGGTTGTAAGCATGAAGCACCCCTTGGTGCTCTTTTATGAAATATGTACCTTATTCATAAAAAAAAAAAAAAAGAAATTTATTTCAAGATCGTCTGTGATATCCATGTTATGTTTTATTTAATATAGGGTGGTTGGGAGAACGATGAAACAGCTAAGGAGGCAGCAGTAAGGGAAGCCATAGAAGAGGCTGGAGTTAGAGGAGATTTAGTGGTAACATGTTATACTAATACTTACTTATTTCCTTTCTTCTGGTCTAGTCGAGATTGTGATTGAAATTCATCCACCATACTTTTTTAAATTGTTGCAGCATTTCCTTGGATGTTATTCTTTCAAGAGCAAAACACTTCAAGATGAGTTTAGTCCAGAAGGTTTGTGTAGAGCTGCTATGTATGCTTTGCATGTGAAGGAGGAACTCGACTCCTGGCCGGAGAAAAGCCATAGGGAAAGAAGTTGGCTCACTATACCTAAAGCAATTGAATGCTGCAGGCATCCATGGATGAGAGACGCACTTGAAAAAGGTTTCTCCGAGTGGTGCCATCATGGTATGATCACCACCATTGCCAAAGACTGATGATTGATTCATTGACATTCTTTAGAAAATATGGCATCATTCCCAAACTTGTTTTTGTTTTTGGTTCTTCCAAAGACAAGGAATTGAGATCAAAATGCAATTAGTTCTCTGTTGTTTTAGGTGTTCAATTGTTTGGGCCAGAGCTTTCTTTGGTTGCTGCCTAAACTATTTGAAAAAAATTCAGACAGATTAAATGAAAAAAAAATGTCATTTTTTCTTTTTCTTGCATCCTTCCTACCATTTTAGCTAGGTTTTTTTGCATGTTACCCCGATGTGGTATGTCTAATGAGCAGTTTTAACTTCCTATGATGGGCATATTATCCCCTGTGAAAAATAAAAATGAGCATTTGACTTTTTTCATCGGTGGCGGTGGGGTGGTTGCAACTAAACTTTTGTCTCGATGCAAAAAATGACTAACTTAACCTTCAATAACATACTTCATTCACTTAACCTACTGTGAAATGCTAAAGCGAGCATCTTACCCTCGGTGTTTAATGAGCACATGTGATGTGATTTCCTCCATGAATATGTTAAAAGGAACATAAACACATGGATATATATTGACATTTGATTTGTCACAGAGAATAAGTTGGCTTTTATGAGTAATAAGAGGGGTAATTTGCTGTTTATTAATTTTATCCGGGTAGTATAAGAAGCAGTTATCGATTCTGTGAAAGATGGGATCAGTAAATGGAAATTCACTGAGATTTCATCTTTGTGAGATCTTCAATAGTGTACCGAGGGTGTCTTTAGAGTATACCGAATCAGTATAGCTTCTTCTGACAAAGCAACGAAATTTCAATCAATATAGAAGTGAGACAACAACATTTCTTTCTTCCTTTCTTCTTGCTTGTCAATGCAGAACCATGTGCCATTCAATAGTGAATTCCTAAAATGACTATAGGCTTTCTTTACAACACAACGTATTAATAAGGGCTTCTTAGGTGTTTTACTAAAAAGTGCTTAAGCTTATGCTAAAAATGGATACAGAAAAAACTATATACATTGCTTAGCTTATGATTTTTAAGTGCTTAATTAAAAGATTCTTTTTTTCGTCACTCACTCCAAACAGCTTTTAAGAATCCTAAAATTGAATTCATTTCCAATAACAATCGCAAACAAGCTATAAAATCTCTTTTGATATATATATATATATATATATATATATATATATATATATAAATGTTAAAAAAAAAAAAAAAAAAAGTAAAATTGTTGACATGTCGAGCTAAATAAACAATTAAAATTGATTACATTCCAGAAATACCCCTTCCAGATTTAACAACCCCTATATGGCAGTTTTACTACATAATTGAGAATAACTCTATCATGATCTAAACATAATCTCGCTCAACAGTTAAATCTAACTACCTTCCATTCCCTCGTCCATACAATAAATTATTTTCAACGGAAGCTAAAAATTGCCCGTCTGCCTCCATTTCATAAACTACACGATATACAGATGGGATCGGACAAAATTAGCGAGACATGCTTTTTAACTAATGATGCTCGTGCTTAACACGAGCCTTCAGTATTCCGGGAACGGGAGGCATGCCCGAAATGTTTGACCTTGAAAGCATATTGGGCATGCTGGAGCTCTCACCTCCATTTGTAAGCAGCATATTTTGTGGTATTCCACTAAAATTCATAGCCTTGAGAACATAATTATCATCATGTAGCTCAAAAGGAGTGCTGCAATTAAATTAAAAAAAAAAATTCGTTAACAAAAGAAATTGGCTTTGATATACATGCCAAGTCAAACATAAAATGTTCGCTTTTCGGTTGCATTACTCATTAAAATCTCAAAGCCAAGCTCAATACACACTGACCTATTGAAATCAAAATGCACAAGCTGCATATCTTCTGATATTTCCACCTCCACTGTGGCATGAGGACGAGTCTAAAAATTTCAGAAAGCATAAATAATAAGCACGGGAATATATTTCAAGAAGAAAAAAAAAATCTACACAATTATACAACCATCATCATAATAGTTCAGCCAAATGAAGCTTAGTCTCAAAACTAGTGCTCTGCCACAAATCAGTCTTAAGAAAATAAAAAAATCCAACGAAAACAAGATAATGTTCATTGTTTTTATGTAAAAGTTTTATAACTGAAGACTAAATGGTTATTTCCACCACCATGTTTTCTCCATTTATCTTGGTAGAATGTCAAGCTTCTCATAGAAATACTCCATACAAAGCTTACTCTGTGTGCTTTCAAATGTCATTTTTTCTTCTCCAAAAATTATATTTTCCCAAGTCCCTAACACCATATCTGGTTCTTAAGTGAGTAAAACACCAAGGAAAATGTTTTCTTGCATCAAATGATAGAACATTAGGTCATCATTTTACACTCTGAAATGCAAGAACCCTACATAGCATAAGTCAAAGGAACTTTTGGCTTGCACATCACATAATTATGCATTTTATTACGTGATTCATGGACCCATATTAAAATTGTCACACTAAAACCAAGAGGAAAACAATTTGAGAATGTTAACTTATGCTTTGTGGAAAGAAGCAAAAAGCACCATAGGTAATGCAACGAGCACTATCTTTGGTAGCTCTTATGGGAAATGCATGTAACAAATCTTTGCAAAATTACCTGCACCAAAATAAAAGGCAATGCAACTCCACCACTTGGAGCATTTCCTGAACCATATAGTTGCTCATTACGCTTTACGAGGTTTTGAAGACCAACATACTGCAGGAAAACAAAGGGCAGAACAGGTAAATCACTAGGCTTGACCTTTGGTCAATATTCTAATCTACGAGAAAAGTAGAGAGTTCTTACTTGTTCTTCCAACTCCTCCAGATATGCTGCTTTCTTTTCAATTCGATTTCTAAGTCCAATACGTTCAGTCTACAATCAATTTTACATGCATTATTGATTTAAATGATGTAATAAACAATGACAGATTGAGAATTACTTTTCCTGTGACAGAAATAAAAGTTAATGGAAAAAGGACAAAAAATCGGATTAGGAAAAGAAATGACGAATGATCTGACCTTTAGTTCTTCAATATCATTCACACTAGTCCTAGGTAGACCCTTCCACTGTATTTCCTTTTTATCCTTAGAGATTATATCCATTGCCATTAGCACATTTAGAGCATCATATACTCTTCGGCGTATATTTTTCTCATCATATTGTTGCTGTCATATATATTTAGAAATCAAAATCTATAGCTTCAGTATCACGTTTTTGCAACTGCTATAAGCAGAAGATATGATCATTTAAACTTCAATAAACCTGGTCTGGAGATGAAACGCTATTGTTAGGGTCTGCAAATTCAGCAACAAGCTCATCAGCCACCTCATTATACGTAGTTCTTCCTTTGCTTTCCACTTTCTCGCATACTACCCACAAGAAGAGTGAAAGGTTACTCATTAATGTAACCCATATTAGAGTTCATGAAATAGAAAACATGAATTGATTATGGTTAGATCCCAAGACTCCAGCCAAACTGCAGTAATAAGCCCCTTGAATTTTGACGTCTAAACTCACATCCCTAGAGTTCAAGAGGAGTCTTTCACAAAAAGGCATGTTTGGAACATTGAAATGGCGACAAAGTCATAGAATGTAGAAAAATGGCATGCAAAAGCAAAACAAAAACAAACTTCTTGATTGTTATCTACATTCAGCTATCTCTACTCTTATTGTCGTCTGTTAACTAGAACAACATCAGAGGCATAAGGCTAGATGCTAAATCGGCCATAAATACTCAATTACTCATAGTATTAAGCATCCGTGATGTATAGTTACTAAGTATGGTTCTTTACAATGCCCTTGGCAGATGCTACATAAAATTTATTCATAGAAAAAAAAAATATAGATATATAGTATTAAGCATAATTTAAGTTTAGCATTTGTTTGTTGCATGAATTATTTGTCGAATTTTCCTTATTTAAGGGCCCCTTGCAGAGAGTTAGTATTTAAGTTTAATCAAACCGTAGAATATAAAATAGCACAAGACATCCTCGTGAAAATAATTATTTTGTCCACAATAGCAAGAATCTCAATATAAAACACATCCTTGGGTAAAAAAAACCAGTTTCAGATCAAGACACGAAAGAAACAAAAAACCTTTCATGCTAAACTGACGAAGTCCTCGACCATTCTTATCACCTCCCACTGCACGTTGGCCTCTCTTCTTCTTTCTGTTGCTGTGTAGACTATAATAATGAGAAAATGAATTTTTAATACACTATAGAAGGCATTCACATTAATAGACGTCCTTTAGAAGACTCGTATCATTATAAATCATAGATACACGTGAAACATAACTTCAGTCGTACTAATCACAGATCTCTCAGCTGAACAGTCTCACCCCAAAACAGCACAACTCCCATTTTCCACAATTCACAAATTACAGATAAAATTGTTAGTGGAGTAGCATCAACATTGAAATTCGTTAAATCCCAAGCAAAAAACAATTCAACCGGGAAAAGTATGATTTGATATAACATGGAAATCACAAAGTGAACCTTTTAATCTCTATATTAATATAACATTCTAAGTTTTCATATCATCATACCCAGCATGAACTTCCTCTTTCAATATATCCCCATTTTCGACTACAATCATATCACAATTATTCATTTGCACGTAAACAACTTCCAAGACAAGTCAATAATGAAAGCAACAAAATCCAGTGATATTACTAAACAATAACAGGCAAATGCAGAACAAAATGAATGAAAATCTACCCAGCAGTCCCCTGAGAAGCTGCATCCTCTTCTTGAATATCGAGATTGCTCAACCGTACAAATGTGGTGTCTCTAGCTGGAGTTGCCATTGCAGCCTCGCTCCGGATGGAGGGTGATCCCACGCTATCGCTGGTGGACATAGATTGACCAGAAACAGTGGTACCCCTAGAAACTCTTGATGGGTTTTTATACCCATCTTCTGGATTACTATTGTTGCTATGATTCACCATTTATACATAAAACGTAGATAGACCTAAATGACAACTCACAGCTACTGGAAATAATCTTCTCTAAAGATTAAATCTTTGCAACAATTGAGCCAAATCGAGAGTGGGTTTCAAATGGAATAATATATAAACTCAGGATTTTACCAAACCACCACCAAAAATTATGGAAATTTTCTGAGAAATTCAGTATAGAATCGGGGTAAAATAAAAAGAGTTACATCATCAATCTCACTGAATAAAAAGATTTACCCAAATAACCCACCAAAAAGCAAAAATTTCAATTGCCCGCGGTAAATATCTCAACAAATCAGAGGTTTAAATAGAGAACTCAAGACAAAGAATTTTGTTAAATTGTGACTACTATGGTTACAAAGAAGAGGGCGCGTCAGTCGTCAAATTTAGTGTTTGTTGTGCGGATGGAGAAGGGTTTTCTTGATCTGGAAAAAGACGTGCGGTGGTAATATACACTCTCAAGAAAAGAATCAAGAGGAGGGAAACCTTTTATTTGTGTACCATTTTAAAAGAAAAGGAAAAAAAATAGGAGGAAAAGATTTTTCATTTTTGTTGTTTTGTTAAATTGAATGCAACAATATTCATTTTCCCAAAAGAAAAATGCAAATATATTATTTTTCCAATAAGATTTTTTCGTATATTCTTGTTCATATTTTTCTTATCGTACAGCCAAATTATTTAAAAGTGTTTATAATTTTTTTTTTGGTTTATTTTTTTGGGATGTGGCTTAGTCAATTGGGAGACTTATGCAAATCTGCATTGAACTTTATTTATTTATCACAAATAATATTTTGTTATTAAATTATAGCCGAGACTTAGCCAATGCTTCTAAAGTTCCGTCCGGAAATGTTAACGCTAATTATATGGGCCATGGGAAATTAGGAAGATGCATAGTTATGAATTTATGATACATTTTACGGTGAGTATGAATGAGTGTTTTTTGCACTTTGCACCCCCGAAACATGGTAAATAGGCAATTTGCACTTTCGAAACTTAGATTTAACATTTTATACCCTCGAAATATAAAAAATGCAGCACTTTGCACCATTTTTTATTTTAGCAAAAATTCAAGGGCAAAATAGGTAATTCAATAGTATTGGCACTTTGCACCCTCAAAACTTGAGAATTTCGCACTTTGTACCCCAAAATAAAATTAGCACTTAACACCCTCTAAAAGAACAAATCACCAACTTCCACCCCCAAAACACAACAAATGGGCACTTTGTACCCCAAAACACAAAATTAACACTTAACACCCTCAAATTTAAAAAATTCAAATCCCTCGTTTTTTTCGTCAAAGTTGACTATCGGAGTGAAAAAAATCTAACGCAAAATAGGTAATTCATTTTTTTACTTAAATTTTGCAAAATACAATTATAAATACTCGAATACTCATTTCTCTCTCAATCTTTATTTTCAACAATATAATCATGAATAACTAAATAAAGTACAAGTAAAGTTCTCGAAGACCCATTGTCTACTTCAACATATCAGAGACCCATAAATAATTACCTATTTTGCCTTAAAAAAAATTCACCTTAATGGACAACTTTGCCAGAAAAAATGAAGGGTTTGAGTTTTTTTTTTTTATTTGAGGGTGTTAAGTGTTAATTTTATATTTTGGGGTGCAAAGTGTCCATTTATTGTGTTTCGGGGGTGCAAGTTGTTAATTTATTCTTAATTAGGGAGTGTTAAGTACAAATTTTATTTGGGGGTGGGTGGGTGGGTGGGGGGGTGGGGGAATGCCAAAGATCTACAATTGAATTACCTATTTTGCCCTTGAGATTGTGCTTGAAAATAAAAGAGGGTGCAAAGTGCTGTATTTTTCTTATTTCGAGGGTGCAAAGTGCTAAATTTAAGTTTTAGGGGTGCAAAGTGTCCATTTTTTCCATGTTTCGGGGGTGCAAAGTGCAAAAACCCTACGAATGAGCAAATAATTCGATAAATCGACCATATCATCATATTAAAATTGAATGCTTGACTATGTCAGTTCGGTATTCAGTTCAAGCTTAATTATCAAACTTTATTTTTTTTTTATTTTTAATATTATCGATCGATTTACAAACCGAATATACCGAAATTATGAATTTCACTTTTAAGAAATTTTTGTAACGGTTCTTCGTAATTTGTTTTATTTTATTTTTCAAAGATTTAATATCGGTTTAATATATTTTGAGTCGTTGTAGAACACATAAAGTGAAATATCTCATTTACCTACATTAACGTGTCAAACCCACCTTGAAAAAAATTAAATCATTGGGAAAAAAAAAAAAAAAAGTGAAATCTCTACCAATAAGAATTCGAAAATGAATCCATTCTTTAAGGTGACTAATTTAATTCATTAAATCAATCAATTCTTGGTTATTATTAAGTATTATTTTATTTTTGCCAAAACTACTACCATTAAAAAGTGTCTCTCACTAGTTTATCCTTTGTACAAGAAAAACATAGTGCTCGATTTGGCCCCCTCCTTTGTAAAACCCCGGCCCACTTTCTCTGATTTCTCTAACTTGCTCCGCCTCTTCCGGTTCTTCTTCCGTCGGCCGTTCATCTATTGGCAGGCAAAGATTCTATTCGTCATCTCTTTTCTTACTTTCTTTCCTTTTCCTTCTTGTTTTGTTTGTTTCGAATTACAGTACACATTCTATTGAAATTTCTTTTTCTCTGTTATGTAAGCTCGGTTTAGCTAATTGATGTATCAAAAATGATTATTTCATATTATTGTTGTCAAATAATAAAGAATCTATGCTAATTGATAGTATAATTGTTTCTTTTATGTATCATAGTATTTTGGTAAAACATTTTAGGGAAATTCTAAGACATACCCAGTTACTAACCAACTCACCGATTTGCATCATTAAGCGCAAGAGAACTTCACAAGGTGTGAGAAATTGTTTTAAATTTATAAGAAATTAGAGATACTATTTTACTTTTTTGCAAAAACAAAATATGTTGAAGATTTGGAATCTGGGTGTCAATCTCTGATTAAAAAGTATACTAGAATCAGAAATGTATTCGTAGGCACATATATTGAATACTATTCTAGTATATGAAGACTATTTCACATTTTCAGCTCGTGTATGCACTAGCGCACGTTGAAAGTTGTATTATATCTGCAGTTCTAGACATCGTATATAGTTTTTATATGTGAAACATTTCTCAAGACTTGAACTTAGTTGAATGACCTCTTTGTTTGCAGAATTGAAATTTCATACGTAAAAAGAAATGCCTCACAGAACTCGGCCTATGACCGCACTGTTGCTATTTACTGGGCTTAATGTTGTTTTGGTCTCAACCATAACCCCTGTTTATGACTTTGTGTGCTTTCACCCATACTGGGAAAGAAGGGTGAGTTTATCATTGTCGGTATCATTTCCCACATCTTTTTTTCCTCGTTTTACTTCAAAGATCCTCCCCCGTAGTCCCTGAACGACTGGCTGTGTCTGCCACATGGCCTGTTTAGGACTTTATGAAGTGCACACTAAATAAACTAAGGACTTTTCTGTTAAATTTGATTGCAAAAAAGAGTACTACCAAAGTTTGAGTCTTCTAAGTCTCCTTAGCTGAAGTTTGATTATAACACGTATTATTCTACTTTGACATAAAAAATTCAAAAAAATTAAAAATCATTAACTTTTAATGCATTCTGTTATTCATTGTTATGTTATGTTAACTTCCAGTATTATATAGTCCTTAGAAAACGACCTTGTTGATTTGGCAGTGATAGGTAGTAGCTATATTCTTTTGTACTGTTTCATGGCTGTGTTTATTGTACTGTTGTCCTTTCTTTTAATATATCTTTCACTTTCTGATACTCAGAGAGAACGTCGGTGTCGGGAACGTGAAGCAGCCCTGAGCAAAGGTTTTGGAACAGCATAAAGGTTACATTGTATCATGTGTTGCACTTTGTTCCTAATCTAGTTGTAGACTCTTGTATATGCACCTATAAATTAGGGAATTCATTTAAAAATAACCAAAGAAGTCTAGATAATTCGACAATTGTTATTGGGGGGATTTGAAGGCCTTGCCAATAAGCTGCGGAGGATGGTTTAAATGCTTTTTTGTGCAAATTTCGTCTTGCGGGCAGTGCTTACACTTGGCTTGATGAGATGCTGATAGATAATTTTGCTGAAATGTTTGTCTGAATTTTGAGTATTTTTTTCTTAATGTAGTGGTATATGGTTTATATTTTGCTCTTGCACTCTAATCTCTACTATTATTATATGCGGTGTGCGCATGAGACGACTCTGTATTCAGCCAAATCAAACTTGCTGGATTTTTAGTTGTTTTGGGCTGGATCAAGTTGAGAATTTTATATTGTAACATCTATATAATGGTGTATATAGATATTGACACGGAAATCACATGGCCTTCTAGGTTTAGCTTAAAATTGGAATATCAGTTTTGTGCAGCTCCGAGAATGATCATGATATCTATTCTTGCATTCCAAACGAAAGTCCACTATTAAACTATGCAATTTGGTGCGCCAAATCAGCATGTCTTTCCGAAACATCTAATGTGCAGATTTGGTAGCTTAGCTTGTGAAGGGCATACCCGTGAAGTTAGAGTTGTCGTTTCTGATCCAATTTTAATGACACTTCTGTCTTATGTACACTACTTTTGTATTGATTTCCCATTAGCTTCATCATTTGTGGTGGTCACTCTACATATGTTGATACTTGATGTTTTGGATTCTATCTGAGATTAGTTGTTAGCTAGTACTATCTGCTCAAATTGCTCTTTTTGGCTTATTATTATAGATTGTATCTCGTTTTTGTCAGATTGTTTGGCCTTGTGATTTATGTTTCTTGTCTTCATTTGATATCATCTTAAAGTGAAGTCACTTTCATTAAAGTTTGTGACTTCAATTACCAGAGTTGTGTCTTGTGTGGGATGAAAACGACACTCCTGTTCGGGTGGGGCGAGGCGTGGTGGGGGTGTGGACTCTATGAAAAGTTCCATTGTTGTATTGCTAAAATGGGTATCTTATTGTTGGCATCATCTACAAATACAGAACTATGTCATGAAAGTTTTTGTAAATTATGTGAAGGCTATAGAAATTAGATAAACTATTTAGGTGCTAATATGGTGTGTAATTCTTTTTATTGCATTTGAAGTCGTGTTTGAACGAACGTGCTATGATTGAGCTCGCTGAATGTGTGCCGAGTTGGAAATTATTGTTATTTTTATATAAGACATAGTCACTTTTTTTCTTTATCGGTCTATTTTTTTGGGATCAATTTTATCGGTCTAGTTCTAGTTCGAATCCAATGTATATGAAGTAGTTTTGTTTAATTCTCACGCCATCTTTGGGTGTGATTGTTTACATCTTGTTTGCATGATGGTGCATGTAACATCATAGGTTAGTCGGAGTCTGCAGGGCCTCATAGGCTCATAGTTACTTTGGGGATATTCAATTAAAATGTCCTAGTTTTTGGCATAGTTCTACAAAATCCATTTATTCAAAATCAAATGCTATTATAATTATATGTTGTCAGTATCAAAATAAATTCTACTTTTTCTTTTTCTTTTTCTTTTTCTTTTTAATAAACAAACCAAATTTTACTTAAAAGTTTTTAACTTTTTTGGTTGCAGCCAAATTGGCCTTGGTATCGTATATGGTTTTCTAGTTAAACCAGATCATACCATTTTAGATTTAATTTGAGTTCGATCAATAAAAATTGTTTGGGTCTGTGCATTGTATATAATAAGTATTCACTATATTGTTTGATAATGTTTAACTCGATTCAAATTCAACAATATACTGATATAATAGATATATATCAAGTGGTTATCTGGCTTGATAAAATTTGTTTTGGTTGGGTTTGACTCTTTAAGTTAAATCAAACTAGCGCCCGTGGCACGCTGTACAACTCGAGAAAATATATAAAATTTAGATTTGGAATATGAAAAATTGGTTATTAAAAATTTTCAAATGAAACTTAAGATAAAAATTTCAGAGTCAAAATATATAAAGATAAATTGGAAAATATACACAACAAAATCAATATGGTGAGTGTTCACACGATTACATGATAGAGTAGTTTTTAGTGAATAATAATATCATTTTATTACATTTTTAAAATTCAAAAATTTAGGGTTAGTTTTGAAAAGACATAGGGCCTGTTTGTTTGGTGTTTGAGAAAGTAGTTTGGGAGAGTAGTGGAGGTTTGTGAAATAATTTCGATTTGCGTAATGTTATTTGTTTGAGTTTTGAGATAGTGGTTTGAGAAATAAAGTATGTGTAGGTTTTTTTTGGAAAAGTTAGGTTGTATGTGTAAGATGTGTAAGACTTTATGTCAAATCATGTTTGTTGTGAGATAAATTGTGTAAGAGATATGTTACTTTATGTCAAATCAGAGTAGAGTTTGTATATGTTACGAAAAAAATTTGGGAAACGCCAAACAAACAGACCCATAATTTTTTGGTGTAGCATAGTGTCATAACCGTAACTTTGTGAGTAAAATCATGCTTCTTTTTTTAATAGTATAGATATAGATTAAGGAAACTTTTAGTTAAATTAATTTAATGTTATTCGACTCAATTTTAATAGTGGGTGGTGAAGGATAATTGGAGTGGGATGAGAATATTAAATAAATAAATAAATGAAAAAGGAGAAGGCCCCATGGAATTAGGATTCACGCTTCGATCGCATGTGCAGTCCCTACGCTTTCTCGTATCCCCACCTCACATGTGCTCTTGTCCCGTTTCTTTGCCTTGCTTTGCTTTTTATCTCCGCATCATCATCACCTTTTTCTCAATTTCATCGCTCTCCATTGATCGCCTGTACTGCCGGCCCACTATACCTAGCATGTTATCATAAATTAATCTTCAATTCACATCAATGCACATGGTTTAGTTGGCTTTTGTTGGTTAATTAGAATCTTGATTTAATTCATGATGTTACTTATGCTGTTTTACTCAATGATATATACTCGGCTTAAATTGCTAATATTATATCTTAAGATTGATCAAGGGTTGTAATCATAAGTAAATTTTCAAGGGTAATTGTATTTTCAAATTCATTAACTCTTATTACTTGAAATTCTTTGTTATCTTGATTCTAAACTGTGAAAGTAGTATACTAAGAATGTTATATATTGAATTTGTTGAGAAATTAACCGGATTATCTACACAATTACAAGGAAGGAGACTAGGGGTGGAGTTTTGGTCAACACCCGATCATGACAGGTCATTCTATAATACATGCTAAGTTATTGCTATTTATTTTTTCGCTCCAAAATTGTAAAATTTGAACTATTTACAATCATACTTATCACTATAATATAAGCAAAATACCGAAAATATATAACTCAAATAGGCAAATACAATATTTTATAGACTAAGTTATTACATTTAGCAAGAATGTTTTCAAAATTTCAATCGATGATGAATTCTCAATTATGCTACACTATTGCAAAATTTGGATCTTCAATTATATAATTAATCTATGAAAAATGGAAGGAGACCCTTTTACACCTTATCTTTATTTTCTTTTTTTGGCGCTACCATGTAAAGGAAAAGAGACAATTATTTACAATTTCAACGGTAGATTGCAGCCAACTTTTTTACATGGACCACATTTATTGCGAATTGTGACCGTTCGGGATTTGCGGCCTATACCAAATGAGCCGTTGTGTTCGTGTGCCATATTTTCAATTTGTCACGATGGAAAAATGAACTTCCAAGTTTCGGTAATAAATAAATACTAATCATTATAAAAAGGATTTCCTTGAAAAAAGAAAAAGGAAACCACTTTCGGACGATGTTGGTTTAACTTTTTAAGTAGTTAGTATTAGTATTGTTTTTACTAATTAACGTTATTATTGAGCGGCTTGGATCAACTTACAAATTTTTATTATAACTAGAGTTAGAAAAACACCTTGCTGAGCTGATAGCCTATTTCTTTTTTAAATAAAGGTTGTTATATTTCATGTTAGTTAAAATTTTAGGGGAAAAAGTTGCTTATTTGCCTATTTGGAATCATACAATTCGACACTTTCTAACCACTACAAGAAAATTGAGTTTAAGTGACAAAAAATTAAGTGATAATGTGGAAGTTGTCACTCTCTTATTCATTTAGTGATAAAAATATTAATATTGTCATAATAATAATGGTGACAAGTGCAATAGTGATAAAATAAATTTTTGAGTTGTCACTAATAACTATTTATGACAAATATATGATGACTTAAGTTGTCATTATTGACAATTAGCGACACCTTTTTAGTGACAAAATATGTCTAGTGACAACTTTTTCTTGTCACTTTTGGGGTATCGCTAAATGTTAATAGTGACAATTTTTTTTAACATTGTCACATAAAATTTTATCACTAAAATTTAATTTTTTTATGAACATTGGTACCTCTGAATTCGTAATGTACATTTAATTTCAGAATTTAAATATTGATTGCAATGCTCATACAAATGCCAATTAATTGGATGAAAATGGACCGTTATCACGTATTTTGGAGGAAAAATAATCACGTTTCCCTCACTTTTGAAGAAAAAACTACCACGTTATCTCGTCTTTTGAAGGAAAGGTGATAACATTTCTCTCACGATATTACATTATCATGTGATAATTTTTACTCCAAAAAATTAGATAAGGGCTATGTGTAAGCACGTGGCCGATCCGTCCATTTCGGTCCAATTATTTGACGGTAATATGAACATTACAACCAATATTTAAATTATGATACTAAATATATATTTACATATTAAGTGATATATATCAATATTACAAAGTGTTTAGTTTTATGATATCAAATATGCAACTTTCCCAAAAAAACTAATATCCTCACACTTAGAAAGTTAAAGTGAAAGAATATATGTTTAATGATCTAACTTGTATAGTATTATATTTCAAGAAAAGAGTAATTGTTTACATATTCTTTTTTGAATAGAACAATTGAAAAGTAAGAGGTAATCATTTAATGTGTCCGACCCGCCTTGAAATGGATTAAACTTTTGCTAAACGAAAGAATAAACATGTGTTAAGAAAATTCGAGTTGGCATTTTGATTGGAAAATATATATTGGCTTAATATATGATTATTGATCTTTCAAATTATAATTCACAAAAAAACTCCATAAATTATAGAGTAAGTTCAATTCGATTGTACTAGCTCAATGGGAAGTGTGGATTATACTTATTCATAAATAACTTTAAAATAATAAAGACAATAATTTGTAATCTTCTTGTTCGAACCTTGTCATAGCTTTTCTAAAGTTAAGGTAAATGTTGCACATTTCATATGATAAGTCGATTTTCTTTAAGTATTATTCAATTTCAAAAGAAGTATATTTTAATTTGCAGTTTAATTAGTTTAAATTGGAACAAGAATTACCCCAGCCGTTATAATAACAATTCATAAGGCTTGCTCCAGCGGCAAGGGTGGGGGTTTGAATCCCATTTGGAACTTGGATGAAAGCATTTATATGAGTCTATCTAAGGGTCATTTGTGGTAAAGACCCCTTTGTGCGCAGAGTGTACATCAGTATGGTGGGATCCCGAGGCTTGGTGGAGGCACATCCTGCGATTTACATCATTCAGGGTTCTAGGGCAAGGATTATGAGGGTCCAGAATTAGTCTAGTGTAAGCTTGTACACATGGGTTATAAAAAATTATCAAAAAATAAAAAAAAACAAAATTAAATTATTAGCTAGATAACTATCTTGTCCCATGTATGTGAATGTGTACTTGAGTCACTTAATTTCTCCTTATTGGGCCAACAATCAACCTAATCCCCATTTAATTGTGTCGAACCAGCTCACAGGAGCACATAAAAAGGCAAGTAAACGCTTGCCACGTACGCGGATACACGGTTTGGGAATGTGATGCGGTTACAGAATATAGAAGCTTCATTAAATACAAACGGCTAAATTAATTATTTCTCCTACCTCATTAAAACCCCGCCTAAACCCTTCCCCCTAATCCTCCTCTTTCTATATAAACTACCCAACCCCCAAATCATCTTCTCTCTCTTCAACATATCACGAAACACTCTGTCCTGATAGTGCGCATTATTTCTCTTTCTACCTATACATACACGATTTTTGTATCCCTGTACTGAAAATTGGCACACAAGGCAGCAATTATGGCGTCGTATAATCTTCGAATAATTTAATTTAAGAGTAATAAATTGACTCCGTCTGGTGTTTGTTTGTGCGTGTGTGATTAAATTATGGGGAGTTACTATCATTGCACTTATGGAGAAGCGGAACCGCAGAAGCTGACGTCATCAGCTTCGTTCAAGGCTAAGAAGAAACCGGTGTCGGCGGTGGTATCACGAGCCGGCTCCGAGGCGGAAGACATAATCACACTGTTGCATGGCTCCGATCCTGTGCGCGTCGAGCTAACACGCCTTGAAAACGAAGTCCGAGGTTTGTGTTTGAATAGTTTGTCACACTTGAATTTATATGAGCAAATTTTATTCCTCCTTTCATGTAGGAATTATAGTACTATATCCTAATTTTTTTCTGTTATAGAATATCGATTTGTGTAGTCTGTTTCATAATTCAAATCCATGCGTATTGATATGTATGTAATATTTTTCCGTTTTTATATATGAATTTGTATGTGTATATGTGTGTGTGTGTCAGTGTGCGTGTGTAATGTTAAAAAAGAAGTTTTGTCAAATTGTAATTCAAATTTTAGAATTTTGTTCCATAGTGCCAGACATAGGACAAGGTGGATGTGTTCGATTTTCCAAGGAAACTGACGAAGATGGAGTTCTCATAAGACTCCAATCGTGCAGATGGTATTTGGAGTACGGACCCTAGAAGCCAAAATATTTTCTGGAATAAAGAAAGTGACTGTTGGTTACGTATACTCGAAGAGAAGGAAAAGACATACGTGGATTTTTTGGGCACCATGTGGTTTCTGTCGATGATTGAAAGTAAAGCCAATCCCTAGGGGTCCACTTCTTTGTGCTGTTGTAGCAATCTGTATAATACATCATTTTCCCATTTTAGAGATGATGCCTCATCCCTCTTTTGTAAGGTCCTGGTGTTTGTGATGACAGAAAATCTTTGCTGGGATATATTGGTAAGAGAACTCAATAGAAGGTGGATACTATTGGTTCATCAAGCCACTTTGTTCCTTAGTCCCAGAAATATCATGAAAATTTATGTGGCAACTGAACTAAGAATATCTGATCCAGAATGTTAAAAACATCCAGTAGTAAAACGGCTCTCCACATGCTCAGATGTCTGCGGATGCTATAATTGTAAAGTTATTTTTGTGTTAATTTACCCAAAACAAAGTATATCTTCTAAACTATATGAACATTGTATCTATTCATAGAAATTTCCTGGAGCCTGCAGTAGGGAAGTATGACTTCTTTAATTTTTGAATTTGCTTTTTTGGACCTGAAGTGTGTATAGCCTTAGTCGTCTTGGTTTTCTTTCTCTCTGAAAAGATAAACGTTTGTCCAAGCATTTCTGGATGTTTTAATCGAAAAAATGTTGCAAACTGTGCAGAGAAAGATAGAGAACTGGCAGAGGCACTTGCAGAAATCAAGGGATTGAAATACTCTGAACGCCTTAAAGAGAAGGCAGTTGAGGAGGTACAAGAACATAATAAATTATATTGTTTTTTAAATTCGATGAATGTAAAAAATAAAAACAAATGCAATTAAAGTTTGTGGGCAGGTGCAACTTATAAGGTCACTTTTAGTCTGAACTTTTCTTTACTGCAACTAAGACTGATGTAGTTCTCAAAGTGATATTGGGGTTGGGCGGTTTAGTGACTTAGGTGCATGGATGTTCTAACTGGAGGTAAAGTGATTTTTATTTTATGTTTAGCGTAGTGGGTGTTGGTTGATACGCATTTTCTTCTTTCTACCATGCCAACATCCATGTTTTGTTGCTGAAAAAGTAAAAAAATTCAGGGTGATTTCCAGATTTGAACTATAGTTTTTATTAGGCAAAGTGCTTGGTCCTTTTTGCCAAGAGAGGATAGTGAAGTTCACCATCTAGCCTCAACCTGAATTCTTCATTTGCTGATGCATAATGATATTGATTTTTTTTTAAATGCTTCCAACTGCTTTTTGACTATTTGCATTGTGCTGAGCTGGTTATTTCTCAAGCATGAGAAAATTGGCTCCATATCAGTCAAAGGATCTTATTACATCATATGTCTCTCACAGCTAACTGGTGAGCTTGAGAAAGTCGATGAGAAATTAAAAGCGACCATAGCTCAACTTGAAAGCAAGGTATGTCTGATGTATGAATTTCATTTATTTCCCATTGTTCCATTCTTTTCCCTGATTTTCTAAAGCAAGTTCCGAGCTCTAATTGAAATATGTATGATATTACACTTGTGAATTTCAGAATCTAGAAATCAAGAAAATAAATGAGGAGAAAAAAGCAGCTTTGGCTGCACAGTTTGCTGCAGAAGCAACACTTCGAAGAGTGCATGCTGCGCAGAAAGATGATGAGATGCCTCCAATTGAGGCAATCATTGCACCTCTGGAGGCCGAGTTAAAGCTGGCAAGAATGGAGGTACTTATGAACCTTATCATTTTTATTTTCTTCAGATATTATTATCCTAATTGCAATTTGTTGATATAATTTTTTAACTGCTGCATGTTAAAGTTATATCCTAATTTTTTAACTACTGCATGGACTTTGCTCTGGTAGGTAGCAAAGCAACAGGATGACAACAGAGCTCTTGACCGACTTACTAAGTCTAAAGAAGCTGCTCTCTTGGAAGCAGAAAGAACTGTTCAGGTGGCTCTAGCAAAAGCATCATTGGTTGATGATCTGCAGAACAAAAACCAAGAATTGGTCAAACAAATTGAGATATGTCAGGTTTGACTATTATAGATCACCTGATGTGAATTATTGAATAAGTGAATATCTGGTGTGGAATTCTGATTAAATACTTACTCATTTTATTTCAGGAGGAGAATAGAATAATGGACAAAATGCACAGACAAAAGGTTTCTGAGGTTGAAAAGCTAACCCAAACTGTCCGTGAGCTTGAGGAGGCAGTTTTGGCTGGGGGCGCTGCAGCCAATGCTGTTCGTGATTACCAGAGAAAAGTGCAAGAAATAAATGTAAACAATAAACAATTATGTGGTCTTTGAAACTTCATATTTTTTTTTTGTTTGGTACCTTATAGCATTCACTATGATTTATCATTTCTTGAGGTGTTGCTAACTGCAAAACTTGAGCAGGAAGAAAAAAGAATACTAGACCGCGAACTAGCTCGTGCTAAGGTTTCAGCAAATCGAGTAGCTGTTGTTGTTGCAAATGATTGGAAAGATGCAAATGACAAAGTAATGCCAGTAAAGCAATGGCTTGAAGAAAGAAAGTTCTATCAGGTATGTGATGGCCAGATTCTTGACCCTCTTTTTTGGTGAGTACTATTTATTTCCCTGGATTAACGCGTAAAAACCTGCCCTTGGAGGGTTATATTACCTTGATTGTTGTAAGTATTCCCCAAACTTCATATTACACCCATAAATGTTGTAATAATTATGGCAGCAAATCAATTAACTGGAGTTTAGTAAATCATATGATGTTGAACCAGTGGTAGTTATCTATCAATTCTTAAGACTGGTAATATCAGATAATAGTGGACAAGATAAATAAGAATCTAAAGAGTATGATCACAAGTGACCTCTTTTCATTTTGTACCCTCTGTATGATTATAAATTCCTAAAATCTCCAAATTTTGAGTTTTTTATTTGATTAATGTTTTAGCCTTCTCCTATGGATAATTCAGCTTTCAGCTTTTATTGCAACTAGGTTACTTTTCTTGTTTGCAGCTTCAGAGGATTAGAAAGATTTGTTTTTTCGTATGGTGGACCTGTAATATACTTCATTTCAAGTAAATTCTACTTTTGTAAAGTACATGAATATTCTACTTTTGATATTTTAGGAGTGCCAAAAAGGGTATTATTTTAGTATGGGGTACCTTTGTAAAGTACAAGTAAAGAAAAAATATACCATCCAAAAGTGTAGCTCTAGTTGAGACATTCTAAGTCCTAAGATGAAACGAAGATATTTAACTTTTAAGTAGTGTAGTAGATACTAAGCATCAGATACAATTCAAGTATTCCTTCAATTTTCGGCTCTGTACAGGGAGAAATGCAACAACTGAAAGATAAGCTGACAATCGCAGAGCGTGCTGCCAAGACTGAAGCACAATTGAAGGTGAGGAAAAAGATAATTCTTGCTCTTCTTGCTGCTATTGTTTCCATTGTAGATCTGATCCCTCTTTGTTAATTATTACATAGGAAAAATACCAGTTACGCTTTAAAGTTTTGGAGGAAAGACTTAAAGCATGTCCAAACAGTACAACCCGTGCTTCATCACAGGGAAAAAGTATGAGCAATGGAACTTCACGAAGGCCATCACTTGGAGGAGCAGAAAACTTTTCCAGATCATCCTCAAATGGGTTTTTATCTAGAAAAGTAAATTTATCTGTGTCATCACGAACAAATATCAATGGTGATAGCATATTAACAAACGGTGATAAGGCGATTCCAGAATTAAATGAGCAAGATAATTTATCCACGCACAGTGAAGAAACAGAAAGTAATGGAATAGTTACTTCCTGCGAGAATGGGGATGTGAAAAAGGAAAAGGAAGATTATGTTTCTGGAGTGTTATATGATATGCTGCAGAAAGAGGTTATAACACTACGAAAAGCTTGCCATGAGAAAAATCTAAGTATGAAGGACAAAGATGACGCTATTGAGGTTTGGTGATGAATTCTTTGTTGTGTTTTGTACTCCATCCCCTATCCTTCACCTACTGTTTCTCTCTCCTAAATATTGAATTTCCTGGCTTGAAAATTACTCAGATGTTGGCCAAAAAGGTTGAGACATTGAACAAAGCAATGGAAGTTGAGTCGAAGAAAATGCGAAGAGAAGTAGCTGCCATGGAAAAGGAAGTTGCTGCTATGCGTAATGGTAAAGAACAAGACCAAAGAAACCGGCGTCTAAGTGCTCCCAGGGGAGCTGTCATTGGATCACATACACATCTAACAAGGTGAATTTTAAATTTATGCTTATGATAATGGAATAATTTATTTTAACTTAAATAATTAAGTAAGTGCCTCATGGTGATATTTGAGAGTATAGTTTACCTTTGTTTTTATTTTGAAAAAAAAAGACATGACAATATATATCATCACATCAACGCGTCAGCCTATCGGGCACCGGCAAAGTCCAACCTCTAACCAAAAAGCACCAATAGATACATTTGTGCTTTTAAGTACGGAAACTTTGAAATAGGGCAATATGTTAAATCTGTAAATAGCACAGGTATATAAGAACTTACCCATTTCGTTGCTAGGGAATATAAAATGACACTGGAATCATGTTGGAAATCTAAACTCATTCATGTATATTGTTGTGTTCTATGATTGATTAGTGACGAGATTTGCCTAATTTTTCAGGAACGGACGGTTTCTCTAGACCCCCGGCTTACATGGTTCGATTGTGATGGCATTACGAGGATACAGCGATATCTGGTTCATCATTCATAGCCATGGGAAATTTTGTCAGCATTAAGCCTGAGTTGTGTAAAAAATTGTAGTTGTTCCAATTAGTGATCATAATGATATTGTATATCTTGTTGTCATTCATCAATTCTAAACCATCTAAACTGTTGATTGTAATTTGTCTGATTTTAGGAAAGTGGGAAGGTTGGATGTCTGATTTTTCAAACTACTCGCGAGACCAAATCGTAAATGAAAGTTCTCGCTTGAAGTGAACTCGGAATAAAATATTTTTCAGGGATTGAAATAACTTTAGGAGGTATCTTAATTTGTAGATTTCAACTTTTTATTTTTCGGCGGAAGCTCCTTTTCTCCTCCCTTTTTTAGAACTCTACGTTTGGAAATTTATCTTTTACGCCCTCTTAAGTTGGATTTACATATTAAGTTTCTCGTATAATTTAATTTACTGTAGATTACATGTTGAGTTTTTTATTTGTATATTGATTATGAAAGTTTCACAAACCCAAAAGTTAAAACTACTTAATTAAAACGAAAAGTCACTCGTCTTAAAATATGAATATAACTGAATCAAAGGGTAAATTTAGATTTTTATTACTTTTACAAGAAGAAGAATTTAGATGTTCAATTTGACAGAGATAATTGTGTACAAATGAAAACACTATTAGAATATTGAGATTTTATATTAAAATGGTATTTTGTTTCTAAAGAAAAAAATATATATATTGAATTGGTATTTTCACTTCAAGATTGAATCAAAATATTCACTCTTATGATTTTCCTTTTTTTTTTTTTTTTTTTGAGTTTCACTCTTATGTTACTGAGTACTACCTGCTGCAAGGCTGCAATCATATTTGGGTCAAAACCCGTGTAGCAATCCAAACCCGCTCAACTCTCCACTCGAATAAAGCAAAACGGATCTTGAGAAAAAAGAATAACTATATTATTATTTAGGGTTTATGAAAAAATAAAAAAAAGATTTTATCCCTTTCCCTCCGAGTTTCAAGCTTTTTTCAGGCCTGGGGTTTTTCTTCCTTCTCATTTCACTGTCCAAAAGAAACTTTTGAGGAAAAAAACATAAAACAAACACATATGGAATGGGTCTTCTTCTGAAGCCAAATAGTTCCGTCAAACGCATGGCCTCATGTTTCTTCACTTCTTCTTCAATTCGTTCTTCTCACTCACACGGCCAACATACTATAACTCTTGCCTCTTCGTCGTATTCCCTTTTGCGGCCCTCTTTCATTCTCATCAACAGCAGGTAATTTGTCTTTGTTCGTATGTTTCATGTGGACTTCTTTTGTGGGTTTCTTTTGTTATATATCCAGTAACATTTTGGAAATGATATGTTTATGTTTTTCTTGCAAGTATAATTAAAGAACTAATTGTAATTCATAGGTGTAATACTGTGATTTTGGTATTAGTATAATCCGGATTTTATGTTGGCAATGCTGTAGCATAGTGAACTGTCTAGGTTAAAACATGTGGTGATGTACCTTTAACTGATTATGTGTGGTTTATATGTTGATTCAACTTGACAGGTTAATGTTGTAGTCTGATCATATTTTTATTTTACATGAAATACGAGTTGATTGTAAAGAAGAATAAAACTTGTCTGTAGTTAGATAGATACTACTTTCATATTGTTTTCTGCATTTCTTTAGTTATTTAACTTGGTTCACTTTCCTTGACGTAGTTCAGTGGCACAATGTGTATAAGTCTGGTTGACCTATTCATAATCGATTTTTATGCCCCCATCTTGTCTTAGTTTTGTTTTTTATAAAGAAGGATTGGACACTTAATCATCCCCTACATCCGAGTTTGCAAATATGTTATATGTGGTAAATTTGTTTCAATTGGGGATAAAAGTCTGGTTACACTATCTATACAGTATTATTCTACTACTGGGTGGTTTAATGTACACAGTTAATGATATGTTGTGGAGAAGGTTTTCGTCCATTTATTCTTTGATGCCACTACATGTTTTATTGTTGAATGTATTTTTTATTTCAGGGCAAGTGATAGGTTGAAAAAGGTCTCAAGTAAGTATTTGCCATGGAATGCTGTGTCTCCCAGAGCATTCATGTCATCAAGCATCAGCACCGAGGCTTTTCATGAAAACAAAGTCTCAAAAGAATATGGGTCGGAGCAGATTCAGGTGAACTGTTGGTCTTAATGAATTAGTGTGTGTGTGTGTGAATTACCTTGCTGTATTGCCATTTTTTTAAAAATATTTTCTCCTGTGTCACCCGTTTTCATTCCAATGTACTTTTAAGGTATTGGAAGGCCTAGACCCTGTAAGGAAACGGCCTGGTATGTACATTGGAAGCACTGGGTCCCGTGGCCTGCATCATCTGGTTTGTTCTCGCCTCCTTTTCCTGTTGCATATATGTTGGTCAACATATTAAATGAATGCAAGGTAATTAGGTTGCTAAATCTGTTGGTTATGCTTCTTATAAGGTGTATGAAATCTTGGATAATGCCATCGATGAGGCGCAAGCAGGGTTTGCTTCAAAAATTGACGTCATTCTACTTGCAGATAATTCTGTGTGCATCACCGACAATGGGCGTGGGGTATGTGTATTTTCCTTCTTTTTGAACGTTGGAACTTCTGATTAGTTGGAAATAGTTCAGGTTTCATGACCATCCACAAGTTTCATGCACATATTTTTCAAAATGCGAACTATTTATTGATGTGACTGAAGGCCGCGGTTCTGGTCTCTGTATTGAAATAATCTTTTATATGGAACTGCTGACACCACCTTCTCTAGGTTTCTTTTTTAAGGGCATTCAACTGTAGGCTCTATTTTTGTAAGTTCAGTGTGTTTATTCCTTCTTATTAGAAAACTCGTAATCTTTGTTTAAGTCAGCTAGATAGTTTTTTTTCGTGCTCTCATTATGGGCCATCTTTAATGATAAATCACAAAGATGTGAAACCTTTTTCTGGAGCTCTTTCAATGAATAGAAGGTTTACAATAGGTACTTGTGATCTCATATGCTCTAACTAGTGCAAATAGCTGCCTCCTTTGCACTCATCTGCTCCAACTCTTTACCTTCTAAATATATATCAGCAATATGATCTACCTTGACCAACCCGAGAATATGGCTCTACTTCTTCGCTGCACATGATGTTAATTTCTGATATTCACATCGCAGGCTCTCAGCTAGTGTATATGTTGTCTTTAAGTCTCCTGTCATTCTTGCTCTTTTTTGGAGTTCTGATTTAGCCTTGCAGGATTTCTCCAGTCATAAATTCCAGAGATGGCCCACTATAAGAAATTTGAAAAAAGAGGCCATACAAGATCGAATCTGCAGAAGCATCTTGTTAAAGACTTAAAGTTAGGAGTTCTTAAATGCTTATGAACTTGGATGCTATCCTGCATTTAAACTTACCAGCTTTAATACTTTGGTTACCGTCTTGTTTGATATCCCCTTCTGAGTAGTTGAGCTTATGTACTAAATTCTTACTTTTAGTGATTGGCTACATAAACTATATGGAAATATTTGATGCATGAATGAATTGTCTTAAGTTATGTTATCATTCAGTGAGAAAGGCTTTTTTGTATGCTTCCTAATTTTTTGAGCGGAACATGTCCTACTTAACTGTTACTTTCATATTCTTGCATTACAGATCCCGACAGACTTTCATCCAGCGACAAAGAAGTCTGCGTTAGAGACTGTCTTGACGGTACTTTTCATCTTTTTCATAGTTCTCAGCACCTGATTAAGGTCAATTGTTGATGTTTGATACATATAAAATAGCAACTTGATATTAGCAGAATATTTGTAATTTATTACAGAATATTTATTAGTTCATGATTGACAGCACTTGAGAGCTATTTTATCAGTAAACATCACAAGATAAGATACTAATAAAAGAATAATAAGAATTCAATTTGTTTTGAATGAGTGGTTTAATTAGATGGGGAAAAACTAGAAAAGTCTTTTCTCGTTGAGGTGAAATGCCAGGTAAAATTAGGAATATGCTTTACTATTTTTTGCTTCTTAGGGCCATTTTAATTATATATTAAAAGTAAGCATAATTCTCTTCTGGTATAATTTAGCTAGTAGCCCTTAGCAAATCATCCCTTCTCATAGTGCTTTAGTGAAACTCTCTTCATAATAAAATTAGATCACCAGTAGCCGAAGCTCCCTTTCTCCCTATTGTTATTATTTTTATCCCTTCTTGGTTTGGACTACAAAATATTTTCTGTTCAAGAGACTTAGAAATGAGTTCTGCATTATACCTTTTACGTTGTTGGCAGAGATATTATGCCACATTGCCACTTCATCTTATGTATTTCAAGTAGGATTTCAAATCACTTTACGTATAACTCCCCGTTGTTTTCTTTTTCTTCCAAGTGTTATGGAATTGTCCCTTTGCTCAAGAATGCCGATAATTATCCTCATAAGTTCTATTGCAGGTTTTGCATGCCGGTGGCAAGTTTGGTGGTTCAAGCAGTGGTTACAGTGTATCAGGTGGACTACATGGTGTGGGTTTATCTGTTGTTAATGCATTATCTGAGGTACTCATTTATTATCCATAATATGGCGTATGAATATGGTTTTGCATGATGTTTGCATACCATGCATCTCTGTTTTTTCGTGAAGCTCTGCTACTCCTTGGATTACACTGATGTTTTTTATTTTATTTATTTAATAATCAGATCATGCTGTATCTGCTGTCCTTGGAAGTTTGCTTGTAAAGTAATTCAAAAGTGTGGAGTCAAGTAGTTGACTATGAACATCTTGGTTTCCATTTTCAATAGTTAGCATGCTGAATGACATGTTGTATTCTCTTCAAATGGTTTGAGTAATTTTTCTTTCTTTCAAAATGACTGCATAAGAAGAGAAAACTAGGAAATCAAATGATATATTGGCTATTCTGTTTTTACTGATAAACTACAGAATCTTTCCGGAAATGATACTTCTTTCCAATGGGAATTTCGCCTCATTGAACATGCAGAAGTCATTAAAAGATAATGAATGTAACAAATGGTTAAGGATAGTTTTCACCCATAAAGAGGGTTTTGATGTACTTTCTTCAGGGAACTGAATCTTATTAACATACCGAAAACCTTTTACAATGGCAGTACTGAGAAATTTTTCTATAAGTGCATTTTCGCATTTCTGGAAAAAAACTTGTCTTTTTAAGGAACTGAATCTTATTGACACACCCCAAACCCAAGTACTATGTGGTTGTCAGTTGTTTCAATCATGAGGATATTTTGACACATTTATACCAACAGTGTTTTCTTTAATAATAGTTACCACATAAAGTCTTCACATTTTACATATATCACATAGTTATTCATTTATTTTGCTATTTTAAAGGCACTTGAAGTAACTGTATGGCGTGATGGTAAAGAGTATAAGCAGAAATATTCCCATGGGAGGCCTGTGACAAAATTAACATCTCATGAACTTCCAGCTGATATGAAAGACCGTAAAGGGACTCGCATTCATTTTTGGCCAGACAAAGAAGGTAAATATTCTCTCTCAAAGTTCATGTAGTTTTTTATGACCACTTGTTAATTTATTGAAATGATTGCAAAATCATAATGAAACTATTGTACTTTTATATTCAGTATTCACGACTGCAATTGAGTTTGACTACAGCATAATATCTGGAAGAATCAGGGAGCTTGCTTTTCTCAATCCGGAGGTAGATCATTAACATTTATTTGTCATTGTTCTTAACATCTGAACATTTTGTCGTGATTTCTGCAACGTTATGGTTATTCATTTTGAATATTCAATAAATTTTCAGTATCCCCTGATCTGCATTTTAGTTCTATAGCTTATAATTATTGCATATTGTAGTAGAGGAGTTTGTAGTTTGCACAGGTTGAGTTGTGTGAACCAAAATTAAAGAACCTTGTTTCAATGAATGCATGGAAGAACTGACTCATCTTTCCAATTGGAAGTCTCATATTTCAATTGCATAGGAGCTTGATTGTTACTTGTTCAAATTTTGTTTTGGAGATTATGTTTGTCAATTTCTTTCTTATTTTCTGAAGGCAATCATGTTAAAGAAAATTATTGTCATGCTTTTATGTTTTATCTTACTAAGGAAGCTGTAGTCCCAGCACCAAGAAGATAATTGTTAATGTTTGGAACTTGTAGGTTACAATTGAACTGGAGAAGGAGGATGCAGACCCAGAGAAGAGACTAAATAATGTGTACAGCTATGCTGGAGGATTAACTGAATATGTAAAGTGGCTTAATGCTGATAAGGTATGTGGTCTTTCTCTATCACAATTTCCTGATATAATGAATTTATATTATTTTGAAGTTTCCAATGATACACATTATTGTATAAATACGCTTTTCTCTCTGTCCCCTCAGTAGAACTCTTATCTTACAGAAAAACATAAACAGAACTAATGAGATGCCATGCAATGATGAGCTTTTGTTCTTTCCTTGTGTTTTTTAATCTCCAAGAATTATTAAATTGTCTTGAAACTATGATTTAGTAGCACCATTTTATTATGAATAGTGACTTATTGTTCTCTGTTCCAGACACCTGTTCATGATGTAGTGGGATTCAGAAAAGAAGCAGATGGAATCTCAATTGATGTTGCATTTCAATGGTACAAAATCTAGTTTTATAAGATATACATGTGTGAAAGTATGCCACATGGAATTGCGTTAATTAGACAAGAATAATTTAACATGATAATTTGTGAGTACCTTGTAAAATAAGTTCTGCTTATTTGACCTTTATGTAGGTGTTCAGATGCGTATTCAGATACTTTGTTAGGATATGCAAACAGCATAAGGACAGTTGATGGTGGTACTCACATTGATGGTGTGAAAGCTTCATTAACAAGAACACTCAACAACCTGGGGAAGAAGTCTAAAGTCAATAAGGTACCCTGGATCAAGAATTGATCTTTTCTTCTTATATTTCCCTTTATCAATACGTTTTGCCTCAAGATTTATTTTCCTTTTGCCAGGATAAGGATATCACTTTGAGTGGTGAACACGTGAGAGAGGGCTTGACTTGTGTGATCTCCGTCAAAGTTCCGAATCCAGAGTTTGAAGGACAAACGAAGGTTCTTTTTAATACAAGTATATTTCAATGTTCACAACATTTTCCCCTAAAACAAAATGCTGACAGAAAAAAAATTTCTGGTTTTGGTAGACGAGATTGGGAAACCCAGAGGTAAGGAGGGTCGTTGATCAGTCTATTCAAGAATATCTCACTGAGTACTTCGAGTTGCATCCAGATATCTTTGACGCAATTCTCTTGAAATCCCTCAATGCTCTCAAGGTATCTCGAGCGTTTCTCCTCATGTCTAGTACATCCTATGTAAGGTGCCATAATTTTAGTTTCCAAGTTCATGGCACTTCAACAGCCTCTCCGTTTTATTTACATTTTTAGGCAGCTCTAGCAGCAAAAAGGGCAAGAGAACTGGTGAGACAAAAGAGTGTTTTGAAATCCTCATCCCTCCCTGGGAAGCTTGCTGATTGTTCAGCTACAAATCCTGAAGATGCTGGTATGGTGATATCTTTTCGAGTTCTTTTTGTCTGTGTAATTTAGTAGTCTTACTCTAGCAACATAAGCACATATATGAACATCAATTCTTTTCCAAATCTGCAGAGATATTCATAGTCGAGGGAGATTCAGCTGGTGGAAGTGCTAAGCAAGGTCGTGATCGTCGGTTTCAGGTAAAAATTTGGTCAAAAAAAATGTGTATCAATTTGTATAAAAACCTTTTCTTCCCTAAAAGATTGAAGATGTGCTGTGTCTTTGATATCGTCGAAATGTCGTTGGAATTTAGGATAGTTAATAGTGAAACTATGAAACAATACTCTATATATGATGCAGGCTATTCTACCTTTAAGGGGTAAGATATTAAACATAGAAAGAAAGGATGAAGCTGCTATGTACAAGAACGAAGAGATTCAAAATCTTATTCTCGGCTTGGGACTTGGAGTGAAGGTACTATTATTTTAAATAGAATTTTCTCCGTCACAATATATTTAAATTTTATTTTTGCTATATCTTAAGCCTGTTGCTTTCTGCTACATTGAATACATTACATTCAGGGTGAGGATTTTAAAATGGAGGCTCTCCGTTATCACAAGATCATAATTTTAACAGATGCTGACGTTGATGGTGCTCACATAAGGACATTATTGTTAACCTTCTTTTATAGGTATCAGGTATGTAATGGGAGTATAAGATTATTGTACCTTAATGAAAAAAGAATTTCACAAGAACCTTTTTATTTTATTTTAATTTAAATTATATACATTAAATCCATTTACTTAGGCACTAGGCAGTTTAGTTTAAGTGGGGTATAATTGCTTGCAGAAAGCTTTATTTGATGAAGGTTATATCTATGTTGGTGTTCCGCCTTTGTATAAGGTATC
Source organism: Penstemon barbatus (assembly GCA_003313485.2). NCBI lineage: Eukaryota > Viridiplantae > Streptophyta > Magnoliopsida > Lamiales > Plantaginaceae > Penstemon > Penstemon barbatus. The sequence goes on from CM064879.1 coordinate 1,100,161, forward strand.
TCAAAAATAATTTTGCAAGAGCTTTATTTCTGTTGATTTGAATACTACTACAGGCACATCATCAATTTAATTATTTTTATGTTGAAACTTCAGGTTGAGAGGGGTAAACAGGCACACTATTGTTACGATGAAGCAGAACTTAAAAAACTCCAGAGGTCCTTTCCTTCAAATGCATCTTATAACATTCAGAGGTTCAAAGGTGCGCTGTCTTCCGAACACAAGGGGGGTTAATCAACTGATACAGTATATATAAATTTTAAGCAATTAATCTTAAGACTAACCCATGGCTGGCAAATCGGGTCATCAACCATGGGTCAGCCCTTTACCTGCCCTGACCCAACCCAACCCAACCCAAAAATCCTTTACTTTCTATTTGGTTGCGGTGATTTGGGTTGCAACTAATATGGGCCAATAATGGGTCATTTGGGCGTTGCAAATTGGCTTACACCAATAAATTAGACTTATTTATATATCTCTTCTTTAAGAGTATACAAAAATAAAAGTTGAAAATTTCACACATTAACACACTATTTTCGCTCACAAAATCAATTTTTCAACCAAAAGATTAATGAGCCATATGTATTATAGAAAACCAAGGTGGAGTTCTTAATAGGATTCTATCTTTTTGTCAACTCTAAGGAGCTCCCATGAATCTTTTTATAGAGTCTTGTGAAGGATAATTTCACGCATCTCTAGAGGATATAATTTGTTAATCTATGGATATGATTAAAATGCAGGCTTGGGAGAGATGATGCCTTTACAGCTTTGGGAAACAACTATGAATCCAGAGACTCGACTGCTGAAGCAATTAAGAGTGGAAGATGTTGGAGAAACCAATGTTGCCTTTTCCTCTCTCATGGGGTCCCGGGTAAGCCGACCATAACTCTCCAGCTCTTTTTTAAGTTGTAACTTTTTCCTTTTCCTTCTATTGCATATACCACTTTGTGTGCTGTCTTATTGCCATGCAATACCAAATTTCTTTTTTAGAAAAGCATTCTTGTTTGGAACCTTGTTTTTCTAGGTTGATACCAGAAAGGAACTTATTAAGAAAGCTGCAAGTAATGTCAACCTGGAACAACTTGATATATGATTTTTTCACTCATGGGGGAATGTGTAGCAGACAGACAGATTTCAACTATTTTCGCGCAAGTTAAGCTTATTGGCACTATATTAAACTAAGGCAATGCAGGAGAAGCATATTAAGTCCAATTCGATTTGTCCGAGATGTAAAGACAATTGTGCCCTTGATGAGCTGCAATCATAATCCTAATCCTTTTGTGTTTTTGGCCCATTTTCGTGCTCTCCCTCTCTAGCTATAGTGTTATCTATCATTTTCATTTTCATTTTGACCCAGTATATACCAAGATGCAGGTAGGTAGATGCAGTTACACTTTTGGTTGGCATATAGTACATAAACTTTACTATATTCAATCAATCAGTTGTAATCATAACTACAGATATTTGGCATTTTTGTAATTTAATGATTCCTTGGCTTGGCTCTGTGTATTATGCTATATTAATAACACTAATATCAAAGACGTGAAGATCAATTAGGGAGATACATAAATTGTTTAATTAATACTCCATATTGCTTGCTACTAACATGGTCGGTTAAATGGGTAACAACCCAATCTTGTTTCTTTCCCTTATTTTTATAATTTTATTCTTTGTAGTAATAGTTGAGTTAATATTTTATTTATGTCGTTAAAGATTGGACTTTGGTTGAGTGAAAATAAAAAACACTCAATAAAGAAAATCAGCCAAATTTATAAAAATTCTAGTCATATATTAGGTATTAAACATTATTTAAAATAACGGGAGGGAGGGAGGGAGTAGTTAGCTACTAATGAGTCACATGCAGCAGCACTGCGTCTGCCAGTGCCACAATTGTAAAATTAATCAGTACTCCAAGTCAAGTCAAAGCTACTACCATATTATATTAGTAATAGTATTAAGCAAACAGAATATCTTTGATTGTCTAAAACAGAAAAAGTACCATGAATTACCTATAATTATTATTAATCTCTTAAATTGCATTACATTTCTTCATGATTATTTAATCCTGTCGCTGTCGTGTGTTTATCGTAAAATTAATTAAGAATACGCACTCTTCCACCCACCCATTTAACTTGGGTCTTTCAATTAATATTCTTGGAACCTAAGGGACCAAAAGTGCATACACATGCAGATGCAGGGAGTATAACGAAAGAATTCAAGGGCTTCGGGTAAGTAAACTACAGATGCCAGCATAATAATAATAATAATAATATTCCATCAGAGAAGAATATCCCACAAAAGTATACCAATCAAAACCAATTACCAGATTAAATTTATCAGCAATTAAAGAAATATTCCTCGTCTTTAACAAAACCAAAAATCTCTAAAACCGTCCTCAGAAAATCTCTAATTCATCATTATTATCAAGTTCTTGATCGCCTAATAGTCTGTCTATACATGACATGAATGTAAGTTTTCTCAGTTCCTACTATTTTTTTTTTTTTTTTTGTTAAATTAAAGTTCTTCAATTTTTAGGCATTTAGTTGGAGAATATATGAAGATTTTACAATATTTGTAAATTATTGTTTATATAAAATACAGCACATCTACAAAACATGCTATTTACATATTGATCATGTATATTTACATGCATAAACAAGACATGTGGCTAGTCGATTTCGATTATAGTAACCAGCCTAAAAAATGAGTTTTAATCGAATTGCTTCATAGGATGTTGTACTCTTTAAGGTTATTGATAAACTCGTCTCCAATTTTGGATCCGTCCTTGACAAAAACGGCTGGATAGCCTATTGGAGCTTCGACCCAACTTTCAAAACCTCGTTTGGAATGTAATTTTCCTGTCCAAACATGCCTCCATGAACAAATCTCACCTTCTGGGAAATAAACCTTAACGTTTTCTTTGCCTTTGTCAAGAACAGGCACGACGAGGATCTCTGAGCCAACTAAAAACTGCTCGTAAGTTAGTGTATGTACATATTCGTCCTTAGGATAGTGGAGGAATAAATGTCGACAAATAGGGAGGCCTTTTTCTGAGGCTTCCTGTATAAGAAATCATAAAAACAATGGCAACTCATATTAGAGTTGATATTGCAACTAAAGGATTGTCTTATTGAGATATATATACTAGTATGATATATATATATCACCTTAACTAGATGGATTCTATAAAACTTCCATGCTTTGTATATCTTTGCCAACCGTGAGAAATGAGATAGAGTTCTTTCATTCGAGTAGAATTGACTGTTGCAAGATGGTTTGTTTCCCTGAAAATCAATTGCAAAAAACTTGTGAAAATTCTCAGTATAGTGACAAAATATACAAATAAACGACTAAAAGAACTATTGAAGATGACTCCATCGATGGAATGTGAGCGTACATTCATAATATTCAAAGCACACATGTCTTGGAAGTAATTAAATTAGGAAAATTCTTACCTAGATCTGGTCTAGTAAAAATTCCTAGGCCTTGTGGCTAGGAATAATATCACATCATCATTTATTGTGGGATCAAATGAAGGATGTGGCATCATTCCTGGCCACAAGGTCCAGGAATTTATCCTAGACGAGGTCTAGGTAAGAATTTTCCGGCTTATGTGCCATTCGAGCAACTAAATCTAAAATAAAGAAAACTTGTAAATTAGCGGTAATGATGCTCTAGAGATGGATGTTCAATAGGGTAATTTTAGCCCAAAACATTCAAGTGTGATTACGCTTATCTAGGGATTGGATAACAATCCTAGCAGAGTGTATAAACTTACTTCATGTGTCCGAAAAACAGTGGTGAATGCATTAAGCTCCATCCATCGTAGGAGAAGTTCTTCGCTTCTTTTATACTTGATAAACGGTAAATTTACTGCACAATAGCCTCCAATATCACTATGATTGAAAGCATAACCCGAAATCCCACTACTAAGCAAACCTACAACTGCACTCTTTATCCCATCATTAGCTTGCCAACTCACCATTTGATCCCCTTCCCAAAACAAGCTCGCCCATTTCGGACTTTCTCGGAAACCAGCCCTCATAAAGAAAACCAAATCCTCTTCTTTTTCTTCTTCTTCTTCTTTCTCTCTACCCGAACGAGTTCTTTTCCAATCTTCAACAAATTCCCTGTTTATTTTCGCCCATACCTCAGGGTATCTATTGTGGGCAGTGATTGGATCTTCGCCTGAAAAATCGCAAATATTTTTTAAGTACATGGTGAATTACAACAAAACAAAGTGTTTTTGTTGGAAAATTATAGAACATTAACCTGAATAAAGGCAGGCATCGACTGGCAGGCCTTCACCAAAATCGGCCATCCAACCTCTGACTCCATCATCCACCATTTCTTGCAAAATCTGTTTGAACCAGCTTCCGGTTTTAGGATGGGTCAAATCCAACATTCCGACATCAAAAGCTGTATTGGGAACCATGTATGGTTCTCCTTTGTGGTCTTTTACTAGGATGTCTAACTTAATCGCCTCCTCAAAGAGATTTCGTCGCACATTTTCCTTATCATCCATCTACATAGTATCATGAAATGAAGGCCGTCATTTTAGTCTATTTGCAATAAAGATATTAATATAATGTAACATTTTTTATAATGGTAAGTAGCGATAGATACATACTGGAGCTAAACAAGGATTACAATATGTCATCAGTTTAATATGCTGGTCATCAAGATCTTTAATTAGTTTCTGCCATCCTGAGTATCTAGTTGAATCCACTTCCCAGTTCCACCATAGTTGTGAACCGATAACCGTCTTCCTTTGTCCTACCCAATCCTGCATAACAAGCAAACGATTTATTTTATACTTATACATATACATGTATATAACTTATTTTAGTTATTTGTTTCCTTATCAATGAAGTGGTGATTTGTTAAACCTGCAACCAAAATGCTGATATGGGGGTGCCATGGGCTTGTAGATCATCCAAGGTACTGCGTACTTTATCAGTGCCTCCTTGCATGCCCACAACAGCCCCTGAAATTATCCATTCCGGAAGCTTTTGAGGTCTCCCTATGGTTTCAGTAAATCGTTCGATAAGCTCAGTTGGGGAGCTTCCATTCAATATTCTACCTTCAATGATATCTCCATGTGTCTGTGTCCATTTTCAGAAAATTCAAAGAAAATAAAAATGCAAGTGTTGTGGGGCTTAATGTATAGAAGCCATATTTAATGGGAAAATAGTGTGAAACTTTACCACTTGATTTGATGAAAAGTTTCACTTTAATAAGACATTTCATTTATGTTTATTATTGCATATCAATAGTACTTGCTCCAATAGTTTATATACTTTTCACTTATCATCCTATATCATGTACTAATACATTTTGCTTTATCACCATAGGGGCTCATACCCATCATAACCATGGGCTAGAAACAAAGAGGACTACTTAAAACTCAGCTCGAGTTTGATCAGTAAAGTACGTTTGAACTCAATTCGTTATAAATATTAGAAAACTTACAAGTATTTGGACACTATCAGGCTTTCTTAGATCGAAGACGGAATAATTGTATCCTTCAAGGTAAAGTGATCTCATCTTTGATGTCATATAAAAAGGTGAAGGAGCATAAGTTGTGCTCTCATCACCCCCTGCCCTGCATTTCAAAACATGTGTATATAGTATTAAATACTAAACATTTGGAAATATAAATGTTCAAGAACTGTCACCAAAGGATTTATTTACCTGTAGCTAACCAAATTAGCAGCAAATGTGATAGGTTGATCACCTCGCCCGATTCCTTGTTCTTGAACGAAAATCGGAACCCTTTTTCCTTTGAAATTCATATGAGAAAACTGCTCTCCAAAACCATAAAATTTCTCACTCTTTTCACTTGAATATGTAATGCATATCCTATTAAAATCAGTACAATCTGCATTTTTCATTACAACATTTTCATCTTGTGATGGTGAAACTGTAATTACCACTCTCTTCCTCGAAAAATATCCATACCATTTAAGTCGAAGTCTCCTAATTCTACCCAATTTACGAGCAAATCCTCTGTACCCATAAGATTTTGGTGATAATTTTTGTGGGTTTTCCCCATTTTGTTTTCCAATCCTCACTTGAAACCCAACTTGGTTACTATTTTTCTGATCAAATAGCATCCAATAGTTAGCATAAATTAATCCTTCTGATTCTGACCTTTTTTTCCGCTCCTTCATATTAAAAATCCTTCCTTTAATTAAAACTACAGGGTAACTTTCTTTTCTTTTTTCTTCATCAAAAGATGGTAAATTTTCATCATTTGAATGTAAATTGGAATCAAAATCTTCAACGATTCTGATATCTTCAACAGTTTGATGATTACAAACGAGGTGAATTTCAGTATCCTTAATGACGAATGATCCTCTGCTTTCTTCAACTTCTGTATCGGCCACTGCTGCAGAAATGAAAGCCCAGCCCGGAACAGTAGACCATATGGATTTTGAAGGGTGAGAATTGTGGAAAATTGAGAGAGACCCACCATCTTTTGATGACCAAATTAACTGAAAATCTTGACCGATTGAATAATTTTGTTCTGAAGGGATTGTTTGAGAATTGAAAAGAAGGGTTCCTTCAATTAGAGGAAGAGCTTTTGGGTTGGAAGGGAATGGATTATTGAGATGTTTATGGTGTTTTTTGGTTATTTTCAAGGATGTCATGTTGGTTTCTAAGAAATTACAATATGAATAGCCTTATTGTATTTGTATCACCTATAAATAAATACTATTAATTTCCCTTTTCTTTTCTTTTAAAGATGAAATTGATTTTGTAAATATTGTTACGTGGAGGAAGGAAATTATAATACTTTTTTTTTTTTTTTTTTTTTTTGAGAACATAAATTATAATACTAGGAGGAAGATTAAAAGTTGGGGAAATTCTTATTCAAACCGGGTTTGGTCGAGCCCAAACTAATTACATGGCAAGTGTAATACACTTGCTTTGTGATTGGATGTAACTTCCAGGAAAGTGACCAATCACAAAGCAAGTGCAATACACTTGCTTGATGGTTGGATGGGTTTGGCAAAGCCAGATTTGGACAAGAATTTTTCTAAAAGTAGTTTTTTTTCTTCTACTTTTGCATTTGGCCAAATCCGATATGGGTAAGAATTTCCCTTTAACTAATACCTGGATCCGACTTGCTCAATTGACCCATATTACCAACATGAAACTTTTTTAGTTTTTTTTCTTCTTTGTGCAGTTGTTCATGAAGCTTATTTATGAAACTAATTTCCCTTGTGCAGTTGTTCATGAAGCTGTCGTCATTAAATGGCTTTAATTTTATGGTATTGGTATATCATTAATCACACTACAACTTATTAGTACTTCATTTTATTTTAAAACTTTGGGCTCATAACATAAATCATCCATTTGAAATAATTCGTATATTGGATAAAGAGGAAAAAGAGCTACTACTTAATGGAAAATGACTAAATATACATGTATTATTTATAAAGTTAGGAACTTGACATTATTGAAAATGCAAATATAAACAAAAACTCTGTTAGGCAGTAACTGAATTATGTGGGTAGTGAGATTTTGTTGCAAGGAGTAGTAGGTGGGTATCTAGACGGCTTCCTAGCAAGATTCAAATACATCTAAAATATGGACGCATTGTGACGTAAAACTAGACAAGATTCACTTCAATGAATAAGTTCATCTCATTTTTGTTAAGTCACGTATCCAAAAAAGAAAAATCGAAACTTTGATTATTTTACCGGAGAATGCTTGGAAATTTATTCACATTGACCTTCCTAATTTTTTAATTTATTCCCACGACTTTTCAATTTGTAAATGAGCATCCAATTTATTCTTCAACTTGAACTTCTTGTTTTTCCTATATTCAATCACGTGTACGCATGGTCAAAATTGCATATATATTCTTGAAATTCTAATTCCTAATATTACTTTATAAAATCGAACCTTCCCAGAATTTGGCCTTGATTCAGAAGTGTAAGCTTATCATCATGTATGTATTCATGTTCTAGGCAATATTCTTAATCATTATTTCTCCCAAATTTTGGAGTTTATGAATTCATCCACGCTATATATTTAAAAGTCCATATAACTGCGCAAGTGCTCATGCAACGTATATATTTAAATTATTTAGAGAAATTAGTACTTCAGATTAATTGGTCGACTTTGCGGTCGGTGAAAAACTATTTACTGTGTTGAAAAATGAAAAACTATTTAGTATAATTGGTACAACCGACCAATGTAATATTTTGAGTGAAATTTCACGTCACAAAATGTTCTCTTAGAATATAATTTAAAAATTGTATTCACAATTTTAGTGTAAATTTTCACGCCATACATAATAATTTCATCGATCGGCTGCACCAAGGTGGTGAAACTCAAAATACTAATTTAATTTTAATTACGCAACAAATATCTATTCAAGTTAGCTATTACTCCTATATGTTTGGTTTTCCTCATATGACTAACTTGTAGTCTTCATCCATACAATAATCATTTACATATTACCTAGTAGCAAAAGTTACAAATTGTATGTATTATAGAGAATTTCAACATACGGGCAAAGAGGCAATTGCAGACGAGTTGACGCTTGACTAGCGTTCAAATGCATCGAACCGGAGTTAAATTGTACTTCAAAAATTGACTTGAAGATCTAATTCGAAATAGAAATAGCCACCCAACCAACAACGGAAAAATAATAGCACGAATAAAGAAGTCTCAACCTATAATTGACTACGATAGTTTGCAAGCTAGTACATACCTCTTAAGTAATTTTGGAAACAAGAAAACAATTAAGCTCCTCAGTCAAGCAACTCAGACAGTGGTGTCTTTTTAAAGGCATCCACGCGAGCCAACTGGCCAGCCATTACCTTATTAGGAAACACGTTATCAGCCTTCATCCTGTCACTGAACCCATAAACCGGTACCTTCCCATTTATGTAAGCCTGAAGAAGTGTTTGGTACTGCTTGAGCCGCGAAACGTACCCAGCCTCTCTCATCTTTTGGAATATCTTTTCAGCATTGTGTATATCTCCTCTTTTTGCGTAGTGATCCAAAATAGTGAAGTAAGAATTAAACAATGGCCTACCCTTCTTTTGTTTAGAAGCCTTCTCAAGTATAGAGTCAGCCTTTTCCACTTCTCCAGCTCCAACGTATAGCTTCACAAGTGCGTCCCATGTCAATGGTCCAACACTGCACCCACTCTCCGCCATCCGTTTCACAAGTTCTTTGCCCTTTGACAACTTTTTATTATTTGCGTACACTTTTAGTAAACCTGCAAAATGTTTAGAGGAGGGTTTCTTCACTTTTTCCATCATTTTATCAAAGGCTGCTTCGGCTTTTTCAATTTTCTTAAGTTGCCCCCAAGCTTCAACAGCAGCAATGCACTCGCCCAACTGTGGTTTGGACTCACAAACATTCCAGATTCTCTCGACTTCATCTTCCCTTCCAAGTGTAGCATAAATAGGAAGTAACTTTTTACAAACCCAACGGTTTTTACTTATATTGTCTCCTTCCAAATCTTTCAATATAGCCTCGGATTTATCTTTTATTCCACTATTAGCATAGTGACGTGCCAAGGATGTTCGAATTTGAGTATTGGGTTCAATCCCTTGAGACTTCATTGTTTCAACAATTTGTTCCATTCCAGTGATATCGTTAGCTTGGCCTTTCGCATCAATCAACAACTGGTAAGTGAAAAGGGATGGTTTGATATTTTCTTTCTCCATTAATAGCAGAACATCAGCGATTTTCTTCTTATCAGTCCTTTTATACAGAAGTAGCAGCTGGTTGCAAGAAAAGCATGTGACAGGAAATTTTAAATTCTTCATTTTATTGAACATGTCCTCAGATTTCTTCACGTTGGATGCAGAAACACAATTGGCCAATAGTGTACGGTAGACGACTTCACCTCTGAAAGATTCAGGAATCTGTTGAATGTACTCTTCTGCTTTGAACAAGCCACGCACTTTGGCAATTAAATCAACACGAGAAGCATAATTACTCTCATTGAATTCAATATGCTTTGTCGATTCCAACCATTCAGACAGCTGTAAATATGAAAAGTGAAAATGTAATGTGAGTACCACACCAAAATCTCATATGTTCAATCATGCACTGGCCAACATTAGAAGTGTGGAAATATAAGAAATTTATGCTATGCAAAATGGGGAAACATGCTTGTAACCAAAATTACACTCATTGGCTAAGAACCTTGGCGAATGGAGCATTTAAATTTTCTATTTTTTTGGTTGATTTAGAACATTCATTTCCAAGAAACAGCTTTGATGTAAGGCATCCAGTCAAAATAACTGTATGATCTCTTGCAAATATTACAACCTCACAAACTTCTGAATGAATCAAGAATATCTATTATGATTTCCTATTTTAACTGAAAATAGTTTATATTCGAAAACCAAACTAGCACAACAATGTAAATGACTGCTAAATACTTCCATTCTTGAAAAACTTTCATTACTGGATTCACTGGGGTTTTTTGCACCCCCGAAACATGAGAAATAGGCACTTTGCACCCCCAAAACACAGAAATAACACTTAGCATCCTGGAAACACAAAAAATTCAGCAACTTGCAGCCTCTAGTATTTTTCTAGGGGCAAAATAAGTGATTCATTTCGATTTTTAGTAATTTGCACCCCCCAAATCAAGAGAAATGGACACTTTGCACCCCCAAAACATAAAATTAGCACTTAGCACCCCTGAATTTAGAAAAAACTCATCAATTTGCACCCCTAAAATACAAGAAATCAGCACTTTGAACCCTCGAAACACATAATAAGCACTTATCACTCAAATTAAGAAAAACTCATGAACTTACACCCCCTCGTGTTTTCTAGAGTTGGTCAAAAAGTCCAAGGGGCAAAATAGATAATTCATTCTTTCTTCCTTATAATTTGCAGAAAAATGAATTACCTATTTTTCCATTGGTTTTTTTTACCCAGAGCTATTCTTAAGTCGAGAGTGTTAAGTGCTTATTTTATGTTTCGAAGGAGCAAATTGATGAGTTTTCTTAATTCGAGGCTGCAAACTGACAATTTCATGTTTTGGGGGTCAAAGTGCCCATTTATCTTGTTTTGGGGATGCAAAGTGCTAAAAAACCAAAATGAATTACCTATTTTGCCCCTAGAAAAATACTAGAGGGTGGAAGTTGCTTAGTTTTTTGTGTTTCGAGGGTGCTAAGTGCTATTTATGTGTTTTGAGGGTGCAAAGTGCCTATTCGCGTGTTTCAGGGGTGCAAAGTGCAAAAAACCCGATTCACTGATGACTGAGAATCGAGTCAAGTATGAGTATACATAAGATAACAAGTGTGGAGCAGATCTTAGAGAACTGATTAATAATTAGCATGAAAACCGCATCATTTAATTGAAAACAAGTTCATAAGTAGCTATACAGAAAGATTGAGGTACAAATTGATTAACTCCAATGAAGATGATGCATCTCTCATGCCCTTTATGGCATTTCTAGTTGCCTAAATAGTGAAGGCTTCTTCCTCATCTTGATACATAATAAAGAATAGTTCAACAAAGTTACTGTATCTATCAGTTGGATCCTAAGTATGATTAAATACAATAACACAGAATAAGTTTTATATATGAAGTATTATAGTAATCACCTGCAAGGCCTTGATGTACATTCGCCGTTTCCGAAGATGTAGCATAGTTATTGAAACTTCTGTTTGAGTTACTTCATTTCCTTCTTCAACCCATTTATCTAAAACCTTGCTCACGGCTAACGCAGGAGTAGCCAGGATTGCTTTAGTCATTTCAGAAATAGCTTTAGGTTCAGTATATCTTTTCTTCCCAACATCACTCTCGGTATCATTTTGCATATCATCAACAGCAATGTCCCCTTCAGAGAGTAACTCATCATCGCTCTCATCACTTGAAGTAGCTTCTTGAACCGCATCATGCGGGGTTTCAAGCTCAGAAAAACCATCCAAGTCATCATCTTCCTCGCCACTATCCTTAGCACCAACCTGTGAAGAAAAAGTCCGAACTCCACCACACGACTTTGAAACAGTACAAAATGTGTTGAGAAATCTTGTAGAAGATAGCAAGCCACTGAATGATTTTTCTTCAGTTTCAACATATCCACTACTGTGGTTCTCCAAATAACATCTTGCTATCTCTGATTTCCCACAGCAAATCCGAGCAATCCCCGAGCTTAATCCGTGATTCCTGAAACACAAACAAATGTATGATAAATCCACATTACCATATCAGATAAAGAAAACTTCATCCGCAATTGCCAATCACTTTAAATAGGGCAAAGATAAACAACTACCAGGCAGAGGCTGCAGCCACAGAGACACACTGAACAACCACGACAGATATAGAGTAACAGAGTAAGAGCAATAAAAGACATAAAACCAATAAAAAAAATTCAACAAGGCCCGAGAAGTCATGTCAATCCCAAGATTGCATGCTGCTTTGCAAGCAACTTTATTTCTTATTAGATCCATGGACATCATTACTAATTTTTCAACTATGTAAAATGATGAAGCAAAAAAGAGAAGGAAACTCTGAAGAGCACATGATCCACACACACATAAAAAAAAAAAGAAAAAAAAAAGGCAGGGAAAAATACAGATAATGAATCCATACAACATAACAAATATGAAGGAGAATATTTCTTTTAACTAATGTAAAATATTTAATTTACGTATTGCTCTACCGTGAAAAAGAGATAGAATGAAAATTAATTGCAATTTCTTCTCTTATTCAAACAGTGTGAGTACAACACACAGGGTATCAAAACTACATCAGCTAGCCTCATAAATACACCCAACCGAACCCAAAAATACGAACAAGAAATAAACCATTAAACAAAAATCAGTTTATTCAAAGAGATAGACTCCTTGCAATAAAAAAAACACAAGTAAACACACATCAAGTTTACACACCAGTTATCTTTTCATTGGTAAAAATTATTGATGGATATCTATCAACCATCTGAAAGCAGAACAAATGCTGAGGCCCTTAATACTCCATTATGTATTTGCTTTCCAGCACTAACTTCATCCCGCCACGGAAAAAAACTTCAATTTTGGTGCCCAAACCTCACATGCACATACAGTTTAAAAAAATGCAAAGGTAACAAATCCACCTCGCAACATCAAAGTGCTATTATTAATAATCAATTAAAATTCCAGAAATAAAAAAACCCCAAATACAGATAATATGGATCTCTCGCGTTGCTTTTGAAAAACCATTAAAAAACAAACTCAAACACTGTCATGAAATGTTCAATCGGTAAATAAAATTGCATCTATTAACAGAGAATGAGGAAATGAATTACTTGAGATGAATCGAAGCTCTTCGAAGCGTCCACATACTGATTGTCGAAAGTCTTAACTTTCGATAACGAAAATAGAAAGGGAAGTGCGAAATGTGAAGAGTGGGAAAATACAAGAAGTCCTAAACCCTAAAACCCCAAAAGGAAGCAGCTAAAGATATTTATGAACTGATAAATTTCAGACTGCTCCGCTAATCCTCAGTAATTTCATGGGTTCACCTGAACTTTCTTTAATTATAATAACCTCCTTTTCAATATATGTAAATTGCCAAAACACCCTATGTACTTTATCTAATAGTCAAAAAGCTCATTGCGTTAACAAGTTAAAAATATATCTCCCCTATCAAGCCCCAATGTGCTTCGGCCACTTTGACTGTGAGTGTCACCATGATTTATAGAGGAAACAACAATTATATCCTTAGATGTTACTTTTCTTTGGAATAAGATATTTCCAAAAAAAAAAAAAACAGTAACTTTGTATTCACTTATAAATATAGCAATAATCAACCTGTAGTTCAACATTTAATTTTCAAATGAATGTAGTGAAGTACTGAAATATTACATAAAAAAAAAAATTAATAGAATATTAATATAGAGAGTTTCTGCTAATAAGGTTAACATGATTTTTTTTTTTTTTTTTTTTGACAAATTGAAAAAACATGGTGGATGATTTCGCATTTAACTTTTTTCTTAAGATGTTGCAACTTTTAAAGGCACGGGGCAATTTCTATGGTCCAATTTATTTAGTCTCTAATCAATATTTTGTTTACATCACCTCTCAAATACGTCTCAAAGTTGTTTTAAGATGAAAACAATGAAATATTCAACAAGACAATAATATTTTTAATAAAAAGGGTAAGACAAGAAATAAATAATTTTCCATTTTCGATAAAAACGGACAAATCATATTAATTTGTATGGATATTGATTATGATAATTAAGACTTTTACATCTAAAAAGTAAGAATTTAACAAGAAATTTGAGTCCAATAATCCGCAACAATGCAAGTTCCTTAAGATGAAGCACCAAGACATAGTAGGTCACATTCATCTCTTAAATAATATTATAAGGGCCTATTTGGATGGATGGATTTGGTTTGGATGGATTTGAAATTTCCTGTCAAATTCATCATGCTATTTGGATACAAATTTAAATCAATTCATTTGAAATCCTGAATTTTAGTCCAATGGATTTCAGGTCAATTTTAAGTGAATTTGAAATTCCTCCTAAAACTAGTCATTTGAAATCCACTTAAAAAAAATCCACATTGTATACTTTTAAAAATTGCAATTTGATCCCAAATTTTCAAAAAACCTAGAATTGCAATTCAGTCCATAATTTTAAAAAATAAAATTTGCAATTCGACTACTATTTTCAGAAATCTGAATTGCACTTTTGGTCCCTCAATTTTTGGAAATTGCAATTTTGACCCCAAATTTTCGAAGAACCCAGAATGACAAATCAGTCCAGAATTTTCATAAATAAAATTTTCAATTCAGACCCTGATTTTCAGGAACCGAATTTGCACCTTTGGTCCCTCAATTTTTGGATATTGCAGATTTTCAAAAAATCGAAGAACCCAGAATGACAAATCAGTCCAGTATTTTAAGAAAATAAAAAGTTTCAATTCGGCCCCTAATTTTCAGAAATTCAAATTTGCACCTTTGGTCCTTAATTTTTGGAAATTATAATTTGACCCCAAATTTTTGAAAAACCAAGAATTGCTATTTAGTTAATTTCGGAAGATTAAAATTTTCAATCTGGCCCCTAATTTTCAGAAATCCAAATTTTCACTTTTGGTCCCTTAATTTTCAAAAATTGCAATTTGACACCATATTTTCAAAAAAATCAGAACTGCAATTCAGTCCATAATTTTCAGAAGATTATAATTTTCTATTCGGCACCTGATTTTCAAAAATTCAAATTTGTACTTTTGGTCCCTTAAATTTCAAAAATTGCAATTTGACCCCAAATTTTCGAAAAACCCAAAGTTCCAATTCATTCTAGAATTTCAGAAAATTAATATTTTCTGAAATCCGAATTTGCACTTTTGGTTCCTCAATTTTCAAAAATCATAATTTTGCCCCAAATCGATTTGTGCGATTTTATCCCGAAATCAACAACAAGAATTAACTCATAGAGCAAATTATAAGGCACCATTAAGAATTTCAAATAACACAAATTATATATACCAAACAATGGATTTGAAATCCTTTGTGAAAAAATTTATCCAAACAATAGATTGCAAATGAATGGATTTCAAATCATTGGAATCCATTCATTTGAAATCTCTCTTCATTTCAAATCCATCCATCCAAATTAGCCCTAATAAAATTTATTGATGGCCGGCGGTGTTTGTTTTATAAAAGTTTTGTTATTACATAAACATAATGCTAATATTGCCAACTTCAAATTGTATTTTCTAAACCCCAACCTTCTAATATTATGTTTGATGTGTAGGTAAAGAAATCTTACAAAGTGAGTCTGTAATGTAAATCGTGGATAGAATATTGAGCAACAAAACATGTAATTTTGTAAACTTTTTTTAGTAGTTATTGTCTATTAAGTACTAAGTTTAATGAATATGACACATGTTATACGTTAGACTAAGAACTGACAATAATCTCTATTCATTTAAAAAATTGATAATAACCTTCTATTCACTTAAAAAATTAACAATAATCTCCTAATTGACTTGTAAAGAATTTTCTAATGGAGATTTTTTGCTAATAGTAAAGAACACAGGGGATTTTTTTGTAATATAAATAATACAAAGGGGTTTTTGTTAATTAGTCAAACTACAGGGCATTGTTGCATTTAGCGCATTGATAATACTACCTAGAAACTAGAATACCAAAAAATGAAAAGTAAGAAGCGTTAACTTTATTCTAAGCATTATTAAATTATTAATATACACACTGGGGAGAGACTGGGAGTCCGTCATACTCCTGCTTTCTTTACATCACGCTTTTCACACACTGAATTTCTGAGCATCGATCAATCATGTCAAACGGAGCGACGGATCAGGGGAAAACGACGTTGGAGTACAGCGAATTGCAGTCAAGCCGCCTCCGAGTCAGTCTCCCGTTGCCGGAGGTTCTCAGAAACTCCTTTAATGTCATCGATGGTCCGCCTAGTTCAGCCGCCGGAAATCCAGGTTTTCCTTATTGATTTTATCATTTTCATGAGGTATAGATCGGAGAGTGGTTTATCCACGTGTTGTGCATGTTTAGTGTACTGTGTCTTTTGTGCTCCTTCTCTGCATGTTGTCTAGCTTTTATTAATTAAAAAAAAAATCATTGAAAATTCTCTTAAACTTAGAATCATGTCAGAAATTGGTTAGGTTGATGATTGTAGAGAGCGTTAAGGTCAGAATTGGGTTTCTTATTGCGATTACTTCAATAATGTCACTATGCGTTGTATGATTGCGGCGGAAAATTCTTGTCCAAGCCTGGCTTGGCCAAACCCATCCAACCACCAAGCAAGTGTATTGCACTTGCTTTGTGATTGGTCACTCTCCTGAGAGTTACATCCAATCCCAAAGCAAGTATATTACACTTGCCATGGAGTTGCTTTGGGTTCGGCCAAACCCGGTCTGGGTAAGAATTTCCCGATTGCGGGATATAGGTTGTATATGTCTTAGTTGTCTAGGAGTTATTTACATTAGAGTGTCTAATTGGCATACAAATCTGTGTGTAGGTATAAATTAGAAGTATGATAAATTCCTTACTCGTTTTATCTATAATTTTGGTATCTCATTCAATTTATACACGACACCTCCTAAATATAAATTTGATTTTTTTTTTTGTTGCGCTAAATATAAATTTGATGTAATTAAAGAATACAGTAGAACAATTTATCAGGGATTGAGTTGTGGAATAAGTCTCTCTGCCTAGTACGTGCAAGCCCAAAGTATGCCCCATTGCCCCTAAGATAAACGCGAGGTCTAGGTCGGCTAAATCTTTACTTGTTTCATGGTACAATAATTCAGAAGCAGTTTGATATTATGTGAATGTACATACAAAAGTTGATATACGGTTATCGATCTATTTTAGATGAGAAAAAACTTAACTGACTCATGCACTTCCATGGTGTTTATAGATGAAATTGTGAAGCTATTCCCAAACATTTTTGGACAGCCATCAGCAGAGGTTGTGCCTGGTGTTACACCTACAACTGTGTCCAATCAAAGCTTGAAAATCGGAGTTGTCCTTTCAGGAGGACAGGCACCTGGTGGGCATAATGTTATCTCTGGACTCTTTGGTGAGCTCTTTAATTTTAATTAAGAGTTCTGAACTGGTAATGATTTTAGTATCTTAGTTGTGGATTACTTAATTTCTCTTTTATGTTACTCTGTTGGCTTTAGATTATTTACAGGACCGAGCAAAAGGTAGCTCATTGTATGGTTTCAAAGGTGGTCCAGCAGGGATCATGAAGTGTAAATATGTTGAATTGACCACCAATTTTGTTTATCCTTACAGAAACCAAGTATGATTCTTGGCTTAAAGTTTTCATATTAATAAATTTCGGTATAATTTAATCATGGTTAGCTGATAAATTTATTGTATGAGGTAGTTATGTACGTATTGAGGGAACTTTCTTGTTACCAAAAAGAAAAACATTTACGGAGTATTATCCTATTATCCCATCCTATCAACATCACATGAAATTTTGTGTTTTTATGATTTCATCTCCTTAATCAATCATCTGGTGGAAATGCAAGTATCATGTTCTGTAAAATATAATGACTTACTTCAAGATGCACTGAGAACAGTGACATTTACAGATAGGTTTCAAAGCTGGTTGGTGCCATTGGTTGATGTAATATACTATAGTTTATCATGTCAAATTTAATTCTTATAGCCATATTCAATTTCCTGGAAGTGTGCATCTCACATCTATGTGAAGAGTTTGAACATTAAATACATATGTTTGTGACGAAGAAAATTATTTTTTGCTGGAAATCAGAGTATTTCAGCTGGAAGCTTAAAAAAATATATAATGAAACAAAGTCTTTTTATCTTTCTTTGAGATATACAAGACATGCTCTTTCTTTTTTTAGCTTTGCCATATCATCTGACTCAACGTCTCTGACAGGGTGGCTTTGACATGATATGTAGCGGACGAGATAAGATAGAAACCCCTGAACAAGTAGGTTATCTTTGTTTCACTACATTATGTTGTTAAGTTCCTCAACTATATAAATTATGGGTCTTTTCTAATTGAGCCCCCTGAAATAATTAGGGAGACTCTGGGAGCATTAATATATATCTTTCTCTCATTTTTATTCTTTTTTTTCTTATATTTAATGTTTGGTTTCTAGCTGACACTTGTTGCTGATACCAACCCAACACAAGCCACATGCTTACATTAGCATTGCATTGTAATTCATTATTTCTTATCCTGATATCTGGTTACATGGTGTCACCTCTTAGTTCAAGCAGGCTGAAGACACAGTAAAGAAGCTTGACTTAGACGGACTTGTTGTCATAGGAGGAGATGACTCAAATACTAATGCCTGTCTTCTTGCGGAGAATTTTAGGTAGAGATTCTTTTTACTGGATCATTTTTTTTTATATTTTTTTATTTCACTCCACACTGCTTAATTATTTACACCAAATAACTCATTGCAGGGGAAAGAGTATGAAAACTCGGGTTATAGGATGTCCTAAGACAATTGATGGAGACCTAAAATCTAAAGAAGTTCCTATAAGTTTTGGATTTGATACAGCATGCAAGGTGACACTTGATTGACTTTGTCCCGACTCTGCTAAGCCTTGTTTCTTGCTGTCTTTCCATGTGGAATACTTCACATCTGATTCTCCAAATGAAATACAATGCCACCCTAGTGTCTACTGTCTCTCTTCAGTGTTTAATTAAACAAGTTACCAACCAACCTGTTAGTATGAGGCTCCAAAGTAACTGTGATACAACAAATAGAGTAATCTAGATGTTGGGTTTGATGTTTTGCCTTGAAGTTAGTTCGGAAAACAGAGTCTAGTCTAGTTTATAGGTCTGCTTTAGAAATTAGGAGAATATATGTTACATGTGCATGTAGGAACAATCTGTCATATAGTAGAGTTTTTTATTGTCAAAGCTGGAATGCTTTCCACATGTTAAAATCTTAATTCTTTTGCATGTATTCACTTGAATAATTGCTCGTTTCATACTATTAGGTATCTGTTGTTTGAAACTGCTTTTATTTCATTCATTGTTCAGCTTTAAAAAGTGTACATTTTATTCTGAAAACAGATATATGCAGAAATGATAGGAAATGTTATGATGGATGCTCGCTCAACTGGAAAATACTATCATTGTAAGTAATGAAATAGTTGTATTCTCGGCAGTGGTAAGTTTTGAGTAGTAGTTATTATATACTGTATTTATATATACAGTAATGGGAACCTTACCATGTCACGTATATGGAAATATGTTGCGTATTTTGGTCTGACTTGGAAGATGTTATACGTAGTTGTGAGGCTTATGGGAAGAGCTGCTTCTCACATAACATTGGAGTGTGCTTTTAAGACTCATCCAAACATAACTATCATTGCTGAAGAGGTATCTTTTAATTCTTATTTCTCCATTTTTACTCAATAGGCTTGTGTTGCCAAAGTGATCCGAGAAACAATACCAAAGATCATTTGGTAGTATGAATCTCGCCCCACCACTAAAAGCATTTTGTTGAACTACATATTATTAATATTACCCCACAACCACTAAAAACACTTTATTTTATGTGTATGTATTATGAATCCACTGGGACTTGAGATCTCACAACAACACAGATTAAACGAACAATCACTTGTTGAACTTTCATGAGCTGCTTTTAAGGCAATTTTTATGTATTTAAAGACTGTATTTTCTTACTGCAGGTCGCAGCAAATAAATATACTCTAAAGAATATTACAGATTATATAACAGATCTGATATGTAAACGTGCTGAACTTGGCTACAACTATGGTGTTATACTTATACCAGAAGGCTTAATTGATTTCATTCCAGAGGTCTGTACCCCTACATCAGATTCAATATGCTGATGCTGATCTTGTGGCCTCATTCAAGTTTCACCTCTCTATTCCTCTCAAAAAAGAAAAAGAAAAAGTTTCACCTCTCTATTATATGGAATACTACCTTCTGAGGCATAAAGAAAATGTTCTGAATTTCTGTTGAGATTAATTTTATTTATATTCTACAGGTTCAGCAACTAATCTCAGAGCTCAATGAAATTCTTGCTCATGATGTTATTGATGAAGGTGGAATGTGGAAAAAGAAACTCAGGAGCCAATCCCATCAGCTCTTTGAATTTCTACCACAAGCAATTCAAGAGCAATTGCTACTAGAAAGAGATCCACATGGAAATGTGCAGGCATGTGTGCTTTCCTTTTTATTATTAATCATTGCTTACTTAACAATTATTACCCCCTAGCTTTTTTATTCTCTTGTACAATTATTCAAAATTCACTTTTCTTTGAGATTGGGTATATTATGATATTAACTCATGTTATTTTTTATTAATCATTTCTGATTGTTACTCAATTCTCTTTGTGTAGGTTGCTAAAATAGAAACAGAAAAGATGCTCATGGAAATGGTGGAAACTGAATTGAATTCCAGAAGGAATCAAGGTTTATATGAGAAACAGTTCAGGGGGCAATCTCATTTTTTTGGGTATTTAATAACTTTGCACTAGTATATTAACACCGTCCCATATAAGACATCAGCTTCCCTTCAGCATCTAATTATGTGTCTTTTCAGTTATGAAGGTAGATGTGGGTTGCCTTCAAACTTCGACTCGAACTACTGCTATGCGTTGGGCTATGCTGCTGGAGCACTTCTTGATTCTGGAAAAACCGGACTGATTTCCTCAGTTTGTTCTTTTCTTCTTTATGTTCTCCTGCATATAATGAAATATCTATGCTCTAATTACCTCTTTTTGAACATATATGAACAGAGTGAAATGCATTAATTATATTATCAAGAACCCCTATGCTATATTTTTGCTGGAAGATGTTTGCTAATAAGATTAACATACGAGTTTTTTTAGTAATTTGAGACTTTACAGGGTAGATTTTGCATTTCACTCTATAAGAATATATAATTGGTGGAGCTCTAACAAGCAAATGATTCAGGTGGGGAACTTGGGTGCTCCGGTAGAAAAATGGACTGTAGGTGGAACAGCTTTGACGTCTTTGATGGATGTGGAAAGGAGACATGGTATCATTCCTTTTATATAGGATGCTAAAAGACAAGCTAATATTGTACATTAATTCTCCAATAGTTTTTTTTTTTTTTTTTCTGCTCTGTAACCACATACATTGTTGTCTGCAGGTAAGTTTAAGCCTGTGATCAAGAAAGCATTGGTGGAACTTGAAGGTAAATCTAATCATTGGATGTTTACATCTCTACTCACATTGGGGACATTAGGTTTTCTTTCTTTTTTTCCCAAATATTTCTACACATTCGTTCTGTACAAATCAGGTGCTCCATTCAAAAAGTTTGCATCCCTACGTGATGAATGGGCATTGAAGAATCGATATATCAGTCCAGGTAAACCTAATCAATTTCAAGTTGTCTCTCATCTCAGTGATCTTGTGACTATATTCCTTGTGCCGATTAATGTCACCCTTAAGTAATGTTTGATTTAAGAGTTATGTATGAACACAAAATCTAAAACAACGTGACAAAATGTCTTAATATATTATTGTCTGAAAACTTTATCTAATTAACATGCTTCTGTATTTTGTTCGACATCTTTGACAGGTCCGGTTCAGTTTGTTGGTCCAACAGCAAATGATCTAAGTCACACTCTTATGCTGGAGCTTGGTAACAAGGCATAGAATGTTATACATTGATTTCCCTTCCTTTTGATTTTTCCAATTTTGGCAACATGCAGTTGGAAGTGGACCAAATTCCATGTTTTAATTGTGGGTTTGTAAATTAAATTAGTTGCAAAATCAGGTTAACATTTAGATTAGAGTTTTAATAACAGAAACTAACTCTGAACTTCCTTCTTTTGTAGAACATTTAATTAGGCCACGGCAAAAGAATCGAACAACATGCTATGTATTAGCATGTTTTTTTTTTTTTTTTTTTTTGAGAATAGCATGTTTCTTTTGATAGCCGTATTTTGAATTTTTCACATGTATTATATTAATATCTTAACAGATTCTGAAGATATAGTGCTACGATTCATAAATGACGCTCTAACCTCAAGACCTCAATAGCTGAGATCCATTCTATAATTAAGATAGTGACAAAAATGTGCAAAAAAACTCACGCTATTTGATGTTGTTCAATTTGAATTGATTAAATTCGTTTCAAAGTTGAAGTTCGTTGACAATTCAACTTGGTTCAATCACAATTTGAAATTGAATTCGAAATTATTTTAAATTTGAACAATTGATGTTTAACTCGAAATATTTGATACCCTATGCCATAGCACGACAAATATTAATGTCTCATGATTGAAAATTACCTTTAGATGATTATTAATTTTATTACATATTACTCATTTCACAATTATAAAATGGCAGACTATTTGACTTGTTTCATTTGAGATTGGAGATATTAATTATTTATTTTGCTAGTAACAAAGTAACTACTATTATTTTTGCTATCTCCATGTGACAATTCAAGATTACTGGTAGATAGCAGATTTGGTATAATAGGTTGGCCTACATCTCCAACTTAGCTAGATTAAGTCCACCCTCGCACACAAATCTCAGCCTTAATTGGTTGTAAAAGTTGGTTTGGTTCAAAGTCAAATTTATAGCCCAACAAAATTAAACCGACGCGTGTATAATTTTGCTAATGCAAAGACTTGGACAAATTTCATATGAAAATATTTTTGGCACGTAAAAAAATACAATAAATTTGGATAATTTTTCGGTTTTATGTTGTACCGAGTTTTGCCAATGTATTCAATTGACATTCTGATGTAATTTATTATTTCACTAAAAAAAAACAAAGAAAAAGAATATTTCAAAATTGGAGAAGACAGTTACCATATTATTTCACTAAAAAAAAAACAAAGAAAAAGCATATTTCCAAAAGAGTTTTTGTTCAAAGTTAGGCAAAAATAAGATGGTTTTAAATGTCTTCTGGCCATTAATAGATGAGCTGTGACACCCACCAAACTCCATAAATAAAAGGCATTTTAATTTATTTTTTCTACATGATGTCAAAATCCCATTAATTAATGAGATAAATGCAAAACTCCTTTTTATCCTAACCATAATCATAAAGTATTAATCTCAATTGTAATTAGGGTTAATTACAGGGACCTCCCCTGAGGTTTGATCAAACTCGCGTCCATTCCCCTCCAAGAATGCTAATTACTCAGACCTCCCCTAAGGTTTGCAAAACCTTACAACCGTTAGGGTTCCGTTAATTTTTGCTTACGTCATCATAAAATTTTCGGTCGATTGCCAATTTTGCCCCCGACTTACTGTAGCAAATTTGTATGGACTATATTACCCATCTCAGCAAATGTTATGTTCTTGCATGAGAAAGGATCTAATAGCAATGTCAAATGACATTTGTGGATTAAAATGTTGTTTTATATATATATATATATATATATATATATATATATATATATATATATATATAATGGGTAATAACTTTATTAATGTATATTCATATTTAAAATAACATTTTAAATATTTCTAAAGTATTTTCTTACTTATTGTAAAATATATGCAAAGAGAAATACACTAGTAACTCTTATATAACAAATTATTTCAATGAAGGCAAGTAAAATTTATATAATTTGTAATTTAAAATGTACAATGAATAAATTTCATATTTAAAATAACATTTTAAATATTTCTTAAGTATTTTCTTACTTATTGTAAAATATATGCAAAGAGAAATACACTAGTAATTCTTATATAACAAATTATTTCAATGAAGGCATGTAAAATTTATATAATTTGTAATTTAAGATGTAAAATGAATAAATTAACAATAATGTGTAGATATTAATCTCAATCTTTTTTCATAATGTTTTTAAAATTGAAGTACAAAGAAGAGTGAATAAATTATTGTTAATCATAAGAAAAACTAAAGATAAATAAAAAGATCATTATGAAAATGCAAAAATATTAAGATTTATCCATATCCAAACCGTAATTTCAATAATATCAATTTATTTTCATAATTCTAAAAAAATTTAACAACAAGGATAATAAATAAAAATTATGATTAATAAGAAAAAATTTGAACAGAAAAAGCATTATAAAAATGCTAAAATATTAATAATTAAGAAAATCAATTATTTTAAAAAAAATTAAATAATACTCATTCAAATACACATTTAATAAAATAAGAATTATTAATTTATTTATTGATTACTTAAACCCAATACTATTAAATAATATTTACTATAAAATACTAAAATAAATCTTGTTTACATAATTAATAAATTATTTTTTACGCTAGTGATAAATTATACAGTATTGAAATATGCATTTTATAAAAATTTAACTAAAAAAATCAATAAATATTTTTTTCACAAAATCTATAGATACTAATTCAAATACCCTTTTATAAAATAATTATCTATGAGGTATTTGTAAATAATTAAATTTATGGGTTATTTCAGTTTTAAACTTAAATATAAGTGTTTAATATTTTCAATAATAAAATCATAAATTTATATCTTACTTAAATACAATACAATTAAATAATATTTTATTATAAAATACAAATATAAAATCTTATTTACGCTATTACTATTAATTGCATAATTAATAAACTATTTTTTTTCTTTTTTATGTGATATAAATCGGGGTGGGGTTAGTTTTTCTTTTCTTTTTGTGTAAATTTAATTTTATTAAAGTTTGGGGACTAATAGGCAAATATAAATTTTTGTAAGGTTTTGTAAACCTTAGGGGAGGTCGAAGTAATTAATATTGATGAGGACAAGAGGGTAATTTCACGCATTCCATCCACCTCCATTAGTCTCCGTTAGGGTTTTGTAAGGTTTTGCAAACCTCAGGGGAGGTCTGAGTAATTAACATTCTTGGAGGGGAATGGGCGCGAGTTTGGCCAAACCTCAGGGAAGGTCCATGTAATTAACCCTTGTAATTATTTACATCAAACTTCATCATCAGTATAAAGATGTTGATGCCTAATTAGATATTGATCTTTAGTTTATCATATGATATGATGTTCAGAAAGACATCCCACATTGTTTTTTAACTATGTGTTTTTATAGATATGTCTTGTTTGTTTTAAATATTAAAATCAACCGCTCTTCAAAACTGTGATAAATTATCGTCACACTCACACACAATGGTGGCGATTCAATGCATGTAGGTGCTAGGTGGAAGTCCAATGTTATTAAAACCGGACCGGACCGGCCGGTCCGACCGGTTCGACCGCGAACCGGAGGTCGGTCCGGTCCGGTTTACCCATTAAAACTAGTATCTCCAAAAACCAGTTTGGACCGGGTTGAACCGGTCCAAAACCGGTGAACCGGCGAACCGGTATTGACCGGTTCAACCCGGTTCTGATTTTTCTTTTCTTTTTTTTTTTTTTTTGATTTTTTTAATATTAAAAATAAACTAGAAATTCTTGTACAAGGTGGGATTTGAACACCTAACCTCTAGGATGAAACATGACTTCCTTACCATTTGAGCTACACCATTTTTTTTGAAATTCTAGTACAATTAAAATTTATAAATTATAGAAACTTGTAGCCGAATTTATTTATAAATTAGATAATTAACTTAAATAAATATTTCACACATTATGAATGAAAATTAATACTCAAATAATAGTTTTTTATTAAAATTTATTCTATAAAATATTCTTTTCAATATTATTTTTAGGATAAAGAGTCAAATTGATATAATATGCAAGTTTGACTTTGAATATTAGACTTTTATACATAACCATATTTAAAAATTTATGAATATCTTAGTTTATTGTATTTTTAACTTACACTTTTAAATTTTTTAAAAGAAATATAATCATATTATATTTATATGAGCATACAAATTAGTACCATATTACCGTTATGATATAAGTTAGATAAATATTATATGCTTTAATTTTATCTTATTATAATTTTTTTTATATTTTTAGTCAATTGTACGATAATGTTTAAATTTTATGCATATTACATATACTTTAAAATTAAATATATTTATTACATTATTATTACGTCATCCGGTTCGACCAGTGGTCCGACCGATTCGACCAGTAAAACCACTAACCAGTTGGCTCACCGGTTCACTGTCCGGTCCGGTTTTGAAAACATTGGGTGGAACAACATATGATATGAGTATGAGGAGGATGTCCGAAACTTTGCTTTCTCCCACCCACAATTAAAATTGTCGGTTATATATGTTGTCTGCAAGTTTCCCTTTCTTGGAAAAAACTCCGTCATTTGATAAAACCCACCAACTTTCATAGTGATTTGAACTTCTTTGTTGAATTCCCAAGTTATTAGATATAGATAATAGTTAATCTTTGCTTCTTTTTTCTTTTTTTTTTTTTTTTTTCTTTCAAGAATCGTTACAATGTTGTTACTCTTGCTATCTTGCTTCCCTCTTCTCTTACTTTGCATGTCAATTCTAAAGCCAAATTCAACTTCAAAGATAGAATCAAGAATCTGGGCTTCTTTATGGGAAGAATTACAAATACTTTTTGTGTCAAAAAGAAGGTGGGTATCTATCAGTTTATTTCATTTTTCAAGAATTAGTAAATTGAGTGCGAAATTTGAGATTTTGGAAGAGAAACAGGGGATTTCTTTACTTGAAATACCTGATTTACCCCTGGACTGTATTCTTGAGAAGCTTTCACCACATGGTCTATGTAGCATGGCAGGGGTATGCAGGTCTTTAAGAGAGAGGTGCAAAAGTGACCACTTTTGGGAGAAGCATTTGAAGCAGAAATGGAGTGGAGTAATTGGGGATTCTGCTTATGAAGAATGGCAGTGTCACGTTTCCTCAAATAGGGTCTTGAAAAGACACAGAAAATTCAAACTTTTTTCTGATTTATTGGACCTTTTTTGCAATAAATCAGAGATTAAAGAATGGGAAAGTGGTTTGAGTAGTTCTTTGCCAGTAAATTCAGTGATGTCCTTCTATTTGGCTCTTGAAACTGGAAAATTTTGGTTCCCAGCTCAAGTTTTTAACCGTGAGGTAATTTTATTGGTTCATATCTATGAAAAAATTCAATTTTTATTACCATTACCAACATTGTTGGTTGAATATATTAGATTAATTATGGTTTTTATTTTTATTTTTTTAAGGTGCAGAAGGGGAGTGTTGGATTTATGCTTTCATGTTATGATGCTCTACTGTGTTATGATTCCACAACAAACAATTTTGTTGCTAGGTATTACTTCTGCAATCAAAAGGGCAATTTTTTTCTTTTTTTTTTTCTTTTGGTTAATCCCACATGAATTATTGGACCCTCAAGAGTTTTTGTCCTAGCTTTCACAAAGTTAGATACTTATAGTCTAATTTTGTAAAATGGTATGCAACTTTCTGTCCCTTTATTTTCAATAAAGTACACAATTTCTTCAAACGAGAGACCAAAAGTATTTCGGTCAATTCGGTGGGACTAGAAATGAAATTTTGCCTGTTTATAAACCAAAAAAAATCTGAAAAAACTACAGGTATGCAGTCAAAGGAAGGCAAATGATAGAGGCAGATATAGAATGGAATAGAATAAGGGCACCAAATTTTGGTAGTGGTGCTAAAGTTGTTCATATTTCTGACTGTTTAGAATTAGAACAACTTAAGCCAAATGACAACATTGAAATACAGTGGAGAAGAAATAAGGATTTCCCATATGGTTAGTATTGTATTTTTCTCATCAAACTGAAATTCAATACTAACTCCTTTTTCCTTTTTTCTTCAACTTAATTAATTTTGTCATCAAAATTAGTTCTTGATATTAATAGATTTGCTGTATCAACTTTACAGGTTGGTGGTATGGGGTTGTTGGACATCTGGAATACTGCAATGGCAATAAATTTAATTGTCAATGTCACATTAGTGGTAAGGAATTAAACAGGAACACCAACAAAATTAAAGATCATCTACGTACGAGTTTAATTAAGCAGTGGATCAAAATGGAGGAAAACTATGATAAGCAGAAAGGATCATAGAGAAGTAGGAAATGAAGAAGATGCAGCTGGATTCTATGGTGGAATTAGAAAACTTTACAATGAAGAAGAAATTGCAATATGGAAAACGAATTTATGCACTATATATTAATGAATAGTAATTAATGAAAAACTCAATTTAATTTCTACATATATATATATATGTATGAGTAAACCAGGCTTTGCGGCTTTTTTGATGCACAAGCCTTTCATTTCATAGCTCATAGCATAGCATAGCATAACATGTTTCTTTTTCTTTCTTAATTCCGATTAATTAATTAATTAACTCATCATGTCTCATGTAATGTTAATACTTGGAGAATTGATCTTCTATTCTATTTCTATTTCTGGTCTTCGTCTCATCTTTTCTGCACATTTGTTTTTCACTTTTCATTCAATTAGGATGCTTTGACTCCAGTCTTTATTAGAATTCACTACATGCTGGAAATCGGTCCGGACCACATGGATTAAATTTTTTAAGTAAAGACCGTGGAAGCGGAATCCGATTATGTCGGAGTGGCGGTGCTAGTGGTACTTCTAAATTCTTATGACCCCGCTACAAGGAAAAGTAAAAGCACTTAATTCATACGCACAAC
Source organism: Penstemon barbatus (assembly GCA_003313485.2). Taxonomy (NCBI): domain Eukaryota; kingdom Viridiplantae; phylum Streptophyta; class Magnoliopsida; order Lamiales; family Plantaginaceae; genus Penstemon; species Penstemon barbatus. Next base: position 1,129,158 of record CM064879.1, read on the forward strand.
GGTTAATTGAAAAAGTTGAGTCCCTCATTCCTTTACGTCTAAAGTAAATACAAGCGTTTTCAATCAAAATCAGATCCAAATATAAACACACTAAATATTGCAAAATAATCATAACACTGAAAACGCATGTTGAGTAACTAAAACACACGGGAATGCGTGCTGAGAATATACTACTGTCTAATAAAACGAAGAGCTCTTTTTTGGGAATAAGTGCATCCCCTATAACAGTACTCATCCGTTTCAAATTAATTGACACATTTACAAAATTTTCATGTTTCAATTTACTTGTCGTATTGTTAATATTTAGGTAATCTGGCTCTGCCTGGATTTCCTTGCAAAATTATTGTGATATAGTCAATTCAATTATTTTTTATAGTTACAAAGTTAGAGGTAAAAATTGCAGACACAAAATAATATTTCTTTGTTAAGATTTTATTTTCAATTGCAATATATGAAAAATTGTTTCTTTAAGGGATTTTCATACAGGACTATTTTAGTCAAAAACAATTTTTGATACAACCTAAGTAGAAAATGGCCTACCTTAAATTTTAGTAAACTTATAAGTTAGACTTAACTATAATTTTTAGCGCATGTAAAATATTTAATCTCAATATGTGAAATATTTAATCTCAATAGTCTGACATGTCACTTGGCAAAGTATATTTATATAAATGGAAAAAAATTCCTAACTTTAGTGGACTAAATTTCGTTTCTTGTTTTATTTTTAGTAAAATATTATAAATTTTCTAAATTACTATTTGACAGTTTTCTAGAAATATCTAAATGATATATATAAATAAAAAAATATATTAGAAATTACTTTATAATTTTGATTTCAATGATATAAAACGCATTGGTGTTTTCAATGGAAAGGAAAATTTAATCTGTGCGTGTGTGACAATATTTAGGTGAAACTATTGAGTAGGGTTGTCAATGGGTCGGATTCTGGTCGAATCAGGCTCGTCCAGATCCAGCTCCATTTATATCGGATCGAATCCTGTCGGATTCGGATCTTGCTCGGATTGTGCTCGGATCTAGATTTTTTGAATCCAACGGATCTTGGTCGAATTTGGTCGGATATCGGATATTTTTCGGATCCAATAAATTGTGTTTAAAAATTTAAATTAATATTTTTTCCTAAAATAAGTTTATTATCTTTTCAATTTTATTTAATTTTAGCTCACATTTTCAAAGTTTCTTTACTATATTCATATTTGTAGAATGAATATATTGGTTTAAATAAATTTATAAACGAATTATAAATTACTATCTTCTTAAATTGACGTTGAAATATTATTAATGATACTTATTTTTATAAATCATTTTGTATATATATCTTTCTTTTTATTTGTTGTCGGATACGGATCTTCAACGGATCGGATCGACCTAAATCCATATTCGCTCCATGAGTTTCGGATTTCGGATCTTTATAATCGGATCAGGTCCATCGAATCTCTAATCGGACAATTATCCTAATAAATCGGATCGAATTCGGACGGATTCGGATTGAAATCCGCCCCATTGACAGCCCTACTATTGAGGTTGATTTTGTAAAGTTATATCTGTAATTTCCAACTGGGCCAAAGTCCAAAATCGATATCATAATGGTTGCGAAATTATTATATTTGGTCTGATTCAGTTACACGTAGTAGCTATTTTTATTTATTTTTATTTTTATATAATTAGTTTATGAATTGTTTACACTTTCCAGAAGTCACATGTATTATTTCTGTTTTTAAATTTAAAAATACGAATTTCAAAACAGATATTTTGATAAATTGTTTAGCTAGGTCTCGAAGATGACAAAATTAGTCAAGAAAATTCACATTCCAGCTTTCGTATTATTTCATTTTCATATATAAAAGTTCAGATTTCGAACAATATTTTGCATGACCATTGAAAAATGAATTAGATTCTAAGTTCGAACTAAAATGTAATATCATGAAAAAATTATAATATATAAATTTTCAATCCGTATAATATCATAATTCATGACGCTTTCATGTGGGAGTAATTAAGTATGAACATTTTGTAAAGAGTATTCATGAAGTGTGAAACATAAACAAAATATTATATAATCACAATTCGAGAGTATTTCAAATATAATGTTAGAATCCAATTAATTTAGATTAAAAAAAAGAATAAAATTAAATAAAAACACTATATGGAAACTTAAAAGAAAACCAAAAAGGAAAGTTTTATCTTTAATTTATTATACATAAAATAATAATGTACCAGAGATAGTTCCTAATTTCGAAATCACGATAATTTAAAATATAATGCAAATATATATAACCAAATTTACATTACTACAAATTATAATATCTTCCTTTCTTGATAATAAATTGTTTCAAAACTCAAGTCAAATAAAAAGAGATATTTACTCAAAATAGAAAATAAAAAATGGGGATAGAAATGTGGAGTATTTTTTTTATGTTTCTTTTTGAGAAAAAAATATAGAGTATATTAATTACTACAAAACTTCCTCATATCTTCAAACTCCAAAAGCCAAACCGGGTCCGGCCGAACCGTTTACCCATCGCTGATAGAGAAATTTAGACGATCAGAGTAGAGAAACAAAAAATATTGTAGAGCGTTAAATTCAATATCAATTTTACAGTATAAAATATAGACGTATAAATATATAGGAGTGATTAGAGAGAGGTGATTGGTTCGGTCGGAAAATGAACGGCGGTCCATCTGGATTCAGTACGTTTTCTCTTCTCTCTACTACTCTTTTTTTTCCTATTTTTTTTTTATTTTTATTATTTGTGCTGTGAATTGGCATTTAATAATTAATTTCGATATTGATTTTCAGATAATGCGCCTGTGACAAGAACAATAGTAATTGCGACAGCTCTTTTCACAATCGTATTTGGGATCCAAGGCCGCTTTAGAAACCTCTCTTGGTCTTATCAGGTATTAGTAATTTTATTAAAAAAATTGTTTCTTTTATTAGTTGTGATGTTTGTTTCTTTAATTGTATTTGGTTGTGTAATTTGATATAATTTAGGGTTTTTATCATAATGCGATTGCAGTTGGGAATCTGGATTTTATTTATTTTAAGATTTGGAATTATTAGGCACAATGGATAGTTGCGTTGAAGAGAAATTCTTGTTACTCGAAATAATGTATGATTTTGTCTGAAACATTGTATATTGTGTTTGCTCTTTAATTTTGGGGAAGTTCCTAATGTTATTATTGATCAAATATGACAGGATATTTTCAAGAAACTCCAAATTTGGAAGCTGATAGTTTCAATTTTTGGTTTTTCATCTACACCAGAGCTCGTTTTCGGGATTTATTTGCTGTACTACTTTCGTTTGTTTGAAAGGCAAATAGGTTCCAACAAGTACTCTGTAAGTTCTTGATCAACATCAATTTCTTCCTAGTGTTTATGGTGGAGTTCAATTGCTAAATGGACATTTTTACGATGGTGAGAATTCTCGTTTTGAATTTAGACCCCTGTGATATCCGGAAAATCTCCTTGTATATGCAGTGGAAGAATCTAATGCTTGATGTAATTTTTTTTGCTTAAAGAACTTATAGACTTTTAAATGATCTTTGGCATGTCTAGTTCGACAAAGAAAAAGGAAATTGAGTTATTTCATCTAAAGAGTCTACTCATTTATAAAGTTGAAATATATTGTAATTGCTTTCTGAAATACCTACTCTGCAGAATATTTGAATTTGGTACTTTATGGTTAATGGTTAGTTCTTCTTTGTGCAGGTCTTCATCTTGTTTTCTGTTCTTGTGTCTTTGCTGCTTGAAGTCCTTGCACTGTGGCTGCTTAAAGGTAAGCACAATTTGAACTACACATCCCTTATTTGTCTGGCAAAATTGCATCGTATCAGATCCTCTGCACATTTGGTCCCCGCGTACACGAAATGGCAATGTTGATCCCATCCACTTTTGGCACGTTTGGTCTTATAGAATAGTTTCTGATTTGCACTTTCTGTCTTTCTACCAAATAGGTATAAAGTGTAATTTTGAAATACTGGACCAAAAGTGCTGAGGATGGGACCAAAACCGCAATTTTGCCTTTTCTTTTATCTATATATGTAAGTAAGTTTAGGCTTCAGTCTGATCCATTTGGCATTGCTATTCTGGCAGATCCTTCCTTGAGTATACTCACATCAGGACCTTATGGGCTTATATTTGCTTCATTTGTACCATTCTATTTTGACATCCCAGTCTCGACACGCTATCGCGTTTTTAGCCTCAACTTCTCTGACAAGACTTTTATCTATTTAGCCGGTCTTCAGGTAATTCATTTCTCTTTATTCTTCTTTTGAACTCGATCCAATAAAAAAGTTTTAAATGTTAACATTGTTATATCTTTATCTTGCAGCTGCTTTTGTCATCCTGGAAAAGATCTATGGTACCAGGGATCTGTGGTATTCTAGCTGGTTCCTTATATCGCTCAAATATTCTTCGTACACGCAGGATGAAGGTTGGGCCTACTCTTATAAATTCCTTCCTCTTTATATTATACTTACATTTTACCTAAACAACATCTACCTTCATCCTTATCTCTTGAGAAATTCTATGCATGTATGTATCTCCAAAACTTGTAGCTCGGTATGTGACTGAATCTGTGAAATAGAAATTTTAGCTTTAACATTAGGGAATACGCATGCACATGGAATCAGATAAATTTGTAGTATGTATATATTGAAGCTAAGCGTTGTCTAATATTTTTCTCTGTTTTCAGTTTCCTGAATTTATGGCTTCATTATTCTCAAGACTTTCTTGGGCATCTACACCACCCACTGCATCATCTCGCCAATTAGAGGCAAGTTATCATCATCCTAGTACTAGTCCTCCTCCATTATCAGAAGCACCACCCGAGGACGAGGACTCCATTGCTACATTGGTTTCAATGGGATTTGATAGCAACTCAGCTCGCCAAGCACTCATACATGCCAGGAATGACGTAAATGCTGCAACTAACATCCTACTTGAGTCGCAGACACCACACTGACTGAGTAATGTAATCGAAGCCCATCAGGAAACAACGCATACTAATTATTTTTAGCTTATTTTGGGTTAATGTTTCTGTGTATTCAGTAATTTAATTACAAAAAATACATACATGTAAACCTGAGGCTTTGGACAGTTGCTTTTGAAGAACACAGTATATAGTATATTAGTATTGACTAATTGAACTTATATAATCATGGTGCTGGAGTTTTAACTCATTCTCTTCTTTGTTTATATTTGACCACCTGAATCCTTCAAATTTATTTGGTTTATTTATTACTCTTCAGATTTTTATTTATAAATAATACTCGTAAAAAATAATTACCTAGCCACTCCTGTATTAAGATAAGCATATCTAACAATTTTTTTAAGAATATTATTTAATATAATATACTAGAATTTATTTTAGTATCATTGATTTTAGATATTTTTAATATATCGGTTTCTGAGTCATTTATCCTAAACCTAATTAGGATTACCAAACAAACTTCCCAATGACAGATTATATTCCATTCCAATTAAAATATGAAAACGTACCTTTTTCTTTCTTTCTTTTAATTATAAATAAATAAAAGCCAACCCAACTCATAATTCTATATATATACCAGGCAAGATGGGAAACGCACAGAGTCCCCATGTGTGCATAAGTAGTTCAGAGATGGAGAAAGCAAAGCAGATATCAAGGAGGAGGAGTTGGAATTTTGCCAGAAAGAACATATAAGGATGGAGATGCTATCACGATTGCCCGTAAGAGTCTTTTAAAGTTTATGTATGTGTCGAGGGGTTGAAAATCTCTAATTTCCCATAATTCATTCAAAATTCTACACCGTCTAAATTACAACCCTAATCCCCCACTAGTGCTAGTTTTGCTAAATATAATAGACGCTGTATCGTCTCCTTTCATTCGAAGACACAAGTTTTTTCGATTATTGGGTTGCCATTGGTGAATCTTGAAAAATGGGGATGGTATAGGAATACACACAAACCTCTTCACAAATACAATGTGATTGATATTCGTATTTATGCTAAAAAGTAATCTTGTGTAATAGTAGACATTTAATTGGAAGATAATTAGTAATGTTTAATTATTTTACTGAGGCTGGTTTTAATAATTATATTAAGTTTTCTCATTATCATGGATTTAATTTGATATACGCTATATAGATAGGTTAAGGTTATGATTTTGGATTTAGAAAAATAGAATGTTTGTTAGGTAGGGTGCCAATATCCTGTCGCTGTAACATGATCATGATGTAACACTCAATTAGTAAGAATACGATGATTATTAAAATGTACGTTCTGAGTTTACAATTAAACTTATAATGAAGTCATGTTTTAGTACTTAAATTTTATAGCGAGTAAAATAATAATGAAAAATCGAGATGTAGAGAAAATAAAGGCCTATATATATACATCCTACCTGAAATTAAACTTATCATAATAATTTATTAAGAGAAGCTATAAAAGTACACACACAACAACAACAACTACAACAACAATATCGTATGAGCATGTACCAGAAGACACAAAACTCATAAGAGCTGTTTTAATTTTCTAGTAATATCCTAAATACATTTTTGTGAAATAATCTACTTACTCTCTCATCTGTACAAGCCAATCCTTCTTCGATCTTTGGTGGGATTGGCCTAAATGTTTGAAGGATGGACCGTATTTTCAAACCTTCTGGAATGCTCTAGAAGAAACTCCATGCAGAAGTCTAACAAACCCCAAGAAGCTAAGCTTCCCGTCCGAATGTCTTAACCAATCCTGCAAAACTACGTGGACCGGAACTGATGGACCAAGTCCAAGTTCCTGTCCAAAAAAAGAGCATAAGGTGAGGAATTTCTTAAACAAGAGAGAGAGAGAGACAAATGTATATATATATATATGTGTGTGTGTGTGTGATTGTTTTGTTAACCAATTCTAAAGCCTTGTAAACTGGGAGATCTTATTTTATTGCTATCAAGTTTGTGATCATTTACTAGTTTGGTGCTTCACTTCATATATTATTTAGGTGAAATGCAAACATACCCCCTATGTTTTGCCTAATTAGCAAAAAAAAAAAAAAAAAGACCTGTAATATCTTCCTAGCAACAAACCTCTTCCCCCCAAGACAGAGTATATATTTTGCAGAAAAAATGACAATTGTACCCCACCCAAAGATGCAAAAACAACCCTATTTTAACCTAAAAACTATCAATATTCCCCTTGTTAACTTTATAAATTGCCAATAACCCCCTGCTTGCTTAAAAAATTGACAATGATCTCCCTAATGACTTATGCAGGAATTTCAAATGGTAAGGTTTTTGCTAACTAAAAAAGAACATGAAGGGGGGATTTTGCTAACTAGGCAAAGCACAAGGAGTATTTTTGCATTTAGCTCTATTTGGAGAGAAGAGAGAGAGAGAGAGAGAGAGAGAGTATACAGAGGCAAGTTCCTCGATCATGATGGGCCTATTTCCGTCTTTTTCAAAAAAATCATATGCAAGTCGTGCATGCTGTTCCCAGCTTTCCATTCCTTCCAACTGATGTACACTTATTGCTGCAGCACAAAATTCTTCAAAATCCATTTTTTTGTATTGAAGAGAACTCACCTAACATGCCATACATATCAATACACATTAACCCATTTTCAACACTCAATATGGTAAAAAAAAAAAAAAGACCATTTCAAAGAAAGATAACCGGAAGTCTTACCACATTGACATAATCTAATACCCGCGAATCCTTCATTGCATCAGTCGAGTTCTTTAACATGGCCAATTTAAAATTTTGTAGGGATATAAATCCGCTTTTATTTGGCCCTAATAACGCGAACTGGTCTCGAAGATAAGCTAACTGTGGTATTGTCAATGTTTTTGCAAGAGCCTGTTGACATACAAGAGTCAGGATAATTATATAATAAAATGCAATATAGTAATAAATTCACAATTAATTGAGAAACATTATAATTGAATTAGTCATTGAAAGAGCTTTATGCATATACCCCTAAAGCTGCTTTTCTCAAGGAAGAAGAACATATATAAGCTTTTACAAGCTTATATGTTATCATATCCAGAGGAATCTTCACATCGTGGTGGCCGACTAGCCACGGATGACCTAAACATTACAAGTAACAGACAACTGCATTAGCAACTTATCTAAGAAACACAAAAACTGGTATTTCCTCTCGGTGAATTAAATTAAAGTAAATTACACCAACTACACCTTAAGGTACGGTCAAATTACAATGAGGCCTCCTCATGTTTAAAAAATTACACAAAACACCCCTTATGCAACCAACTAAATTTACAACCCTACAACATTTACTCCTCATGGAAGTTGACATCGAATTCCCAAAGTAACCTCGGTAAATATTTTCAGATATTGACCCAATTTCATAGGGTATATGTTATAACTTATAAGTTTTCACATGCAAGGGGTGTCTTAGTTAGTAATATATAGTTGGAGGGGTCTAAAGTCAATAAACAGTACGGTTGTAAATGAGGATATTTATGTACTTTCAGCTTACCTTTTATGAAATTTTAGAGGTAAGGTTGCAAATGTATTAAGTTGCCTCTTCCTCAGAGATAGTTTGTGTAATTTACCAATTCTAGAAAAAAGTTTTTAATGCCATTCAATTTGGCAGATAATAGTCAACTTTCAAAGAATGTAATGACATTACTAACTACTTACTTAGAGCTTGAGCTGCCGTTAATCTTTTACGGTAATCTTTATTTAATAACCTTTTCACAAAATCTACAGCATCGGGAGATAAAGAAGGCCAAGGGGCTTCATCAAAGCTAGGGTCGGCCTTTAAAACAGCTCGGAAGATTCCGGATTCGGTCCTTGACCAGAATGGTCTACTTCCACAAAGAAGAATATAAGCAATGACACCAATACTCCACATATCAGCCTCGGTTCCGTAAGATCTATGCAAAACTTCAGGTGCCACATAGTAAGCACTTCCAACAATATCATTCAGCCTTTCATCTGTAAAAGTATCAACTCATCAAAAAACTCTATATACTCTCCCATAATTAAAAATGAGAATAATACCAAAACTAGATTGCTATAAAACTTAACCTGGCTTTACATAATCAGAGAGTCCGAAGTCTATGGCCTTCAAAGGGGAATGCTCGTCTTTTGAACTAAAGAGAAAATTCTGAGGCAATTTACGAAATCCATGTTACATAGAAAAAAGGGGGGAAATCCTCAATTATTTACATTGCTTTAAGAGAATGTATATTCATTTACGCTATGTTTGGTTCTTGAATTTTAGTAAGTAAAACGTTAAGGAAATGTTTTCCTAGCTTCTAGAAAATAAGCTTCAATTTTTGCTCATTTCCTTTTTCATCATTATTATACTCATTGAAATAGAAGAACCAGATATAGCCTTGGTCTTACAAATGCTAGCATATTGCCGATATGAAAATCAATCATTACAGTGCAATAATCCTATCAACCATTTAAGAATTGAAATTTAAGAGGCTCACAGGGAAAGAAAAAGAAAAAGATGGAATATCAGTGGACATACCTCAGGTTTTAGGTCTCGATGAACCACACCTTGGAGATGGCAATATGCAACCACACTTAAAATCTGTACCATGATGATTTTGGCATCTTCTTCTGAGTATTTTCCGCCCCTTGACCATACAAAATGAAAATCATTTTGCAAGGCTTGGACTTAGGAAGCATAAGAGATTTGTGCGTATAGAAATGAAAAAGCTTTATACATACCTAGAAAGTATCCTATCCAGTAACTCTCCTCCATTGCATAACCTGGAATAAAAGGAAAAAAATTATGGAGGTGAAAATCACTGTTCCACGTGGTCACTAAGAAACCGAAAAAAAAGCTTATATATCGAATTCTTCAATTAAATCTTATAGATTTGCAATAAACATTGACAAATGTCAAAAATCCAAACTTACTCCATCACTACATAAACATTGTCTTCGTCTTCATATGCCTCATAGAATTGGACTAAGTTCTTATGTCCAGTTAGTGCACGAAGCATCCTCACTTCTCTTCTAACATCTTCTATAGCAATTGCAGTTGTCATCTACACAAAATTATACTCCAATCACATAACAAAAACAAGATTTTGTTATCTTTCACAATCACCATCTTATGCAAAGAAAACTAACACTAGCAATTCATACAAGATAGTTTTTCATTAACAACTATTTCTACTAAAAAAGGCAAAACCAACTACAAGAAATAAACTTTGATCAATCATAAAAAAAAAGATACCTTTGATTTTGGGATAACTTTAACAGCAACATCAAGACCTTTCAAGCTCCCTTTCTTTCCTTTACCAGAACAAGTGTAACCAAAATGGCCTCTTCCAACCTCTTCAGAAATTTCGTAATGACTAATGAAATTCTTTGAAAACCCAAAATTTTTATCTAATCCAATTATCTCACCAAACTCACTCCCTTCGGGTATAGTGGCTGTGTTTGGCTTAACGGAGCCGTGTCTCCTTGCAAGCAAGGCTTTAATGTGCTTAGCTGGTGATGGAGGTGGAAATGGTCTCTTAAAAAAGCGAAGAGGTGTCGAAGAGACACTGCTTGAAGAATGAGCAGGGGAGCTTTTGAATGCACTTGAAAGCGGACTTGGGCTGTAAAATGGGAACTTTGGTGTTTTCCCAGTTGGGGAATTGAGTACAGGTTCATTGTTTTCATATGGGATTATTGGATTTTCGGAGTAATTTTGTGGTGGCTCAATGGGTTTTCCATGACAAAGTCCCATTGATTGGAATCAAGAAGAACCCTATACTGAGAAAGATTCAAGAAAAATAAAGTTGAGAAATCCAATACCTTTTTACAGAGAAAACAGAGTGGTTTCAAAGCATTTTAAAGGAGTTCTTTTCAACAAAACTTAATCTTTAGGTACAAAAACTCAACAAAGATAGAATCTTTAATCTTTGATCAGTAACTAAAACCCAGAGAGCGAAGAAAGAGAATTTGCCTTGCCAAGAGAATGGATAAAGATTGGAAGGGGATTAGACTTTCTTTTCTAAAGATCAATGCCAAGAGGATTTGCAGAAAATATATGGAAGAATGAGCAACTGGATTCAGTCCAAGAAATGGGTAGAAATAGGAGGAGCTTTAGAATCAAGCAAAGCGAAGAAAAGAAAGAACCTTGAGAAAAAGAAAAGATGCTTAGCAGCAGAGGGTGTAAGAAAAAAGAGTGAAGAGGGGGTAGAAAAAGAAATATAATTTCTTCTTCTCTCTCAAAAAAAAAAAAAAAAAAGAAAAAGAAAAAATCCGTATTTTCTTTCATAAATAAAGTAATTCGTTTTCTCCTAATTATTAGATATCGATTTCTTTCTATTTTTCTTTGATTTTGTTTTGAATGGTTTGAGGAGAAATACTTGAGAGTATCAATTTGGTTAGATGGGGTGATTATTATTATTATTATTATTATTAATTGATAAATAATAGTAATGGCGATGGTCTTGTGGGGTTTAGATCCTTCCAGCCTGTCCTTATTGAGTGAATGTATGAATTGAATTTCTTGTTTGGAGAAATTAGTAATTAATTGTTGTGCTAACTAATTCATAACTTTCTTTTTCCACTAGTATACTATAAAATATAATTTTGAGAGTATGAAGTATGTCATTCCATAATCTTACAAATACTCTTCATAGTTCAGTGAATTACATTTTTGGTCCTACATTTTTAATATCATTCTAAATACAATTTAGGGATTTTACACTTTTACTAAATATGAAAATATGGTGTACTAAGCATAAAAACAAAATATTACAAACATAACATTAAATTAGTGAGATTTTAATTTGAGTGTTTTCTGTCAATTTGGGAGGTATTTTAGATCAAATAGAGAAGTGGTAGAAAGGACACCTTCTTTCTGTTTATAGAGAAAATTGATAAAAGTGTAATGAGTAAGGACATATTTTGTCCTTACCTCCAAATTATTTTGTTTAATTGAGCAATTTCCAGCATATATCAGTTGGTCGATCGACCAATTGTCTTATTTTTGTAAAAATAGAAAATTAGTAGGCTTAAATAGGCAGAGACTAAATTAGTTAGGAAATAAAGTTATGTGATGAAATATTATGATTTCCTTGGAATTTTGTCCCATCAAGTTCCCACGGAGTATTATTATTTAGCTCCCAGAAATTCTACAATCCTCCCTCCAGTTCATTTATCAAGTTGACCCATATATGTATTAATATTACTTTCTCCCTTTTTTTTTTTATTTGTCGTTTTGGAGGATAACACACGAATTAAAGAATGTCATTTATAGTCAATTTTTTAAAGTAAAAATTCCAAAATATCATTTTAATCAAATAATCTTAGCATTAATGGCTACTATTAGAAAGAAATGTAAAATTAGTAAAAGAACTAATTTTACATTGAATCCTACAATGACAATAAAAGTAAACAAATTATTTTTGCCAAAGCGATAAATAAAAAAAACGGAGGAAGTATTATTTATGTGCGGTGTAGATTATAAAAAATTTAACCTTCAAGTTAGCGGTCTTTTGTTAAAATCTCAATTAAAATCGAATGAAAGGGCTACTTCATGCTTCTTTCTTTTTTTTGTCGCATTCGAGTTTGATTTCTAACTTTCATTATTTATTATTCTTTAATATTAGCAACAACTAGAGCTATATGTAAGTAAACTCGTTTTATGTGATTTGAAAATAGAGCGATAAATATACTTTCATGTAGAAATTGCTCTTTAGTTTGTATATAGGAACTTATAACAAATTATATTAAAGAGTAATCTACATTGATGAAATTTGGGGTCATTTTGAATGAGGTCTAAAAGTTAGGGGACAAATTGAAAGTGAATAAGTTTGGGACAAAGTATGATGATACTTAAACTTTGAGCTACTTCTATAAATTTTAAAAGTACTCCAAAATTTAACAATTGACTTTTCATGCAATGTGCCTAAAAAATAAAATAATGAAAAGACTTTCCATGCAATGAATGCAAAAATGATCAAGGATGATGCATGAAACGATTAAAATATATTTAGAAGAGTTGCCAAAACTATAATTCAATGAGAAATGGCCATAGTTAAGCTTTCTAATTCATTTTTAATATAATTAAGATAAAGTCATCAAATGATGCTCACTTAGTTTCAAAGAGAAATTAGAGGCGCCTTAATTTGCAGCAAAGTTGCATTCATTAGTAGGTATAACTACTTTCATAACTCACAAGTCATTCATATTTCTTTTGGGGGGAGAAAAAAAAAAAGGTTTTGAATCTCCCCGTTTAGTTCATTGGTCAAAATCTTCAAAATTGCTTTACGATTAATAATTTAATAAAGGAAATACCGACGAAAATATTTTATTTACAACAAATAATTGAGCTTTTGAATTATATCAGGGCTTTCTTTTTTCATAATATTTTCTTATGAAAATCCAATATCCAAGCAAGCATAACTAGTGCAATTTAGAAAACATATAATCTTATTGAATATATATCATATAAAATTATAATTTAGTGTAATTTTGTGCATAGCACGAAAATAAGCTAGTAGTATGTTATATGTCAAATCAGCTTAAAATTATTTGCGTGAGTTAAGCAAAAATGTCTATTACAAGTTATTGAAATTTTTATTTGTAATTTTCTTCATAATAATCAGGAATTTCATTTGGGTGACCTACGTGTTTTCTCGTGATTAAATTCTATTAGAATTCATCACATGGATTGGGTTAAGTCCACTTACATGACTTGCGTCTAACTAACCTCGAAAGCTAGCTTATAAGGTGAGGATTGTCCAAGACCTTATAAGGTGGACTAACTATTGTTTTCAAGCAATTTGGGACATTTAGTCTCAATAAATTCTATTTTATATACTCAAAACAGTGTTGAAGGTGTTTAAATTTTTTGGATAAATTAGATGCTAATAATCACAAAAATTATCTTTCATATATATGGCCATCAAATATCTCGTATGCGAAGAGATCACACCATTTGCAATTGTCATTAAAGTTGGTGTATGTTATTTTTGGTGAAATAATAATTACATCATTACACTGATATTACTAAATCTAAAATATCATTTGATTACAAATCAATTATGAAACACTAATATTAGATTAGAAGAAAAACTCACACTAATACCAATTTAACCATTTACCATAACATTTATAAATTCAACCAAATAAAAATAATAGAAATTCAACCTTATATGCAACACTATTCCTTTTCTCATTTTGTGTGATAGATTACGGTGAGATTCATCCTATATTAACACCATGATAGGTTTTATTTATGTAAGTGAACTTAACTTAATCCTTGTGTTTTAATAGAAAAAATAATAGGCTCGACTATTAAAACATTTTTTATTTTCTAGTAACAATATATTTTTCGATCCGAGATGTATATACACAGTCTAGTAGATAAAAAAAATAACAATATATTTTCTAGTAATAGTATATAAAGATAAGTTGAAATTAGTACACAGACTTTCTAAAGGTAGATCTTTAAGTTAAAAGATGATAGAATGGAATTTATTCCTATTATCGGATTCGATTTTGTTAGATTCTTTAAACTTTTTTGAGCATATGTATTTTCAATCCATATAGAGTGTTTTAGGTAATCCTTTTCATTAAAGAAAAAAGACTGATTAGATATTGAACAAATCATTATAATTAAATAATCTTGACTGCTTTTTTAAGCAAGTAATCAAGAATTTGAAAAAGATAGTACGTGTTGGTTTTATATGTTTTCCACCCCTCGTTTTTATAAAGTCCTATATATTGATTAACAACTAATTCATAACTTATGTATGTTTCATCACTATATAATGATTTTTTTTTTTCAGAAATAAAAAGGGCCTCTTAATCATGGGAATATAAAATCTTCTTTTGGCTGTTAATTATATATTCAAAAACCTTTGCACACATATAGTATGTAGGAAAGCAAACAAGGACTCCACTGTTTGCCCCTTTTTTTGGGCAATAGTGGAGCTTTTTGTCATACACAAAAGAAAAATTATTATTCTTTGATGCCGTTATCTCATCCACATCTTTTTTTATTTTTATTTTAGGAATAAAGTTATTTTAGAAAGAGATCTTTATAAAATTCTCTCAGAATAAAAAATATGATATTTTATCTCACCCACTTATTCACAGAGTAAGTGTATACACATCCAATTAAATTGATCACTAATTTAAGTGTTCATCAATTATAATTATGTTTATGTTGCATGAAAGCGTTCGAAAAATATATTATGTTGTGTCCGATACACATCAAACACATATTATACAACTTGACGAGTGTCAAAATATATATTAAAGAAAATATAAATCATGATAGGATAGTGCCCTGTAAGCCAACAGAATAGCTTGTAATAGGAACATTATTTTATCTTGACAGAATCTTTGATTTATCAATTAATACGAACTGTTTATTTTATTGAGAATTCATAATATAAACAAATGGCCATCTTCATCTTTCGCGAATACATTTAAGCGATTGGTTGAAACCCTGAGATCACTCATGACTACGGGACTATTCACTTCAGTATTGGGTGCGATTAATCATGAAACAGTCTCAAAGGTCGTGATCTCAAAAATGTTCCAAGTCATAGATTCATATCGAGATGGGGTATCGAATGAATCGTCAAGACTTGTACGATTATGCATGATTCACTTAAAGTGAATTTGTTGTTGTTTCATGAACAAGACATTGTTAATGTCAGTGCATATGACTAGGTGGTTCGATAGGGGATCGGACGCATCGAACGACCCGAACAGAGAGACCCATTGTGGAAGTGCGTAAAAAGCATATCGGTGGTGGGATGTCTCTCAAGACTTATAACAGTGTACGATTTAGTCCTTAGACTTGAGATGCTAGGGCGAATTCGGTATACGGGTGTGCGTACTTTGATTTAGGAGCCGGGCACTTAGCTTGTCCATTGTGCGCCTACGTTGGGTACGTATAGTCGTATGCGCGGATGGTTAGCATCAATATAGGATCTACCGACTCATCGTAATGGATGAGGGAATTTCCTGTACATTCTTAGATGATGCATTCCGAGAAATCCATGGTCATGGTCAGTGACGGATTTGGAAAGGGGTTTCCAGATTTAGCAGTCACACTGGAAGTATTATCCTGAATTAGAAAGTACAGAATCGAGATGATTAGAGGTGCCGACCAATTCACACACCCTAGGTCTCGATCGGGAAATTAGTCGTTAGAGGGACCGTATGTACATGGTACTTATAAGAGGTTTAAGGTTCACTAAAATCAATTCACCTGAAATTGAGCCTCATGGGCTTGTGGCTAGACATCGACCATGAGGTGTGGGTACTCCTGAATTGATGGTAGATTAATTCTGGAGTGGTCAATTGAAAGTAGTTTAATTGATCGGAGCGATTAATTAAATAATTAATTTCTCATTAATTAAATAACAGAAATGTGAGCCTGCGGCCAATTGATGGTGAACCTAGAGGGTCACACACAAAAGCTGGAACTGTGATAGTCAGTTGTAGAACGAAACGATTTAAAGAAGTTAAATCAAGATAAGGAATTAAAGGGTTAATTCATGGAGAGAGAAAATTAATTAGATTTATCTAATTAAATTAAATTAAATCTTTAAATAGATTTATTGGATTATTTAATTAAAGTATTAATTAAATAAATGGGCCATTTAATTAAAGTGGTTAATTAAATGACTTGGGCTATTTAATTAAAAGGACTAATTAAATAGAGGGGTTGGGCCAGACTTATCTGATGGCCCATTAGCTAAGAGATAAGATTAGGGATAGGGTTTGAACTCTCCTATAAAAAGGAGTCTTGGAGAATCAAAACCCCAACACAAGCAAAAACTCTAAAACCCTAATCTACTCTCAAAGGCCGCCGCCCCCTCTCCCATAAAGCCCTAGCCGCCGCCGCCGCCGTGGGTTGTAGATCGGTCATGCAAATCTTCTTTCCCTCTTCCGTTCTACATCTAGAGCTGGATCTAAATCCAACTCTTGAATCTGAGCTACTTTTCTCCTAGTTCTGAGCCTGAGGATTAAAGTGATTGCAGATCCAGCTGGTGTGGACTTTTCTCTAGAGGCACAACACTTGGGGTGCTCTAGTGATCCGACAAGAAGACCGGAGAAACCACCACCTTGCCTGTGGTGAGGTAAAATCGCAATTTTACCACTGTATTTAATTTTGTATTTGTATGCTTAAATAAATTCAACCTTATTCATATGTACTAATAAGATGGCTGTGATGTGGATATAAAAAAATTTAAATTCCGCACCGTTGTAGTTGACAATTATACCCACGAAATCCCAACAAATCATTGTGTCTGTTCGAATATGGTTCATCGACACCCGACTCTAGTTCACCCTTGCTGCAACTCTTGCTCACTATCGACACCACCACTCCATGCACCACAAAAACTCACCTCTCTCTTTTGATCTCATCTCATCACACCTCTCTCGAGTTATCTCCTTCTTTTTCAATAACCTCTCTCCCTCTATATTTCATCACACACTAAATGTGTGGTGCGTGAAGGCAAAAAATTGAATTGTGCTAGATATTTTTATTATGTTGTATTTTATGTTCATATTTGTATCCGTGCATCAAAACATAAAATAAGACTGAATGAATTTGTACTAGAAAAATTCAACTATTTAGCGGGGACATTATTTCCCCATCATTCACAAAACAAAGAATATTGAAGTTGGTGGAGAATTAAAGATTTGATATGAACATGGAGGAACATGGGTTTACAGATGTTTTAATTTTCTTTTCCTTGACAAGTAATTTTGGTCACAATATTAAATAATTTTGGTCAATGTTTGAAAATGCCATTCATTGTTGAGAATCCAATGGCAAAAGGAACGCCAATCACGATTGTGGCTCTCAATCATTCTTGTATCGTATGCGTGCACAAGCACAATATATTTTGATGATCGTAGAAATTAACCAAATTCTAGTTGCAGCATCCGTCGAAAAAAAAATTGCATGGATAAAGTGAAATGTTGTTAGATCAATAAAAAAATTATTTATATTTAATTTTGTCCGAGAAAGTGGTGATTATGTACATTATAGGAGTAGTACTTCACATTTGATATAGATTAAATAATGGAAATTGTATTTAAATTGTATTTTGGAGTTTGATTTAATAATAAAAAAAGTGGCGAAAAACTTAACACAGATGGAAAATCAACTGTACTATATATTGCAGAAAACAACCACAATTATTAGTCTGTTAAACTCGAGAACCTTTTACTCTTTTCATCATTTGATATTGTTAGGTGACCCACTATGGGTCTGACCAAAGGGAAGGTAGGGGCCGGGCCCACCATTTAAGCTTCGTGTTGATGAAAATTTTATATAGGTCCTTTTCTTCACATTAATTAATGGAGTAATGAAATCAAAATATAGTTTAGACTTGAATGTTTTAATTTTTAAGGTTGTCTAAAAAAAAGGAAAAAAAAAAAACTAGCAATATTGTCAGAATAAGGCTTGTTGCCAAAGCAATATTTTGTAATTTTCTTAATTGTCCCTTCTAGTTGAAGGACATAAAACTTTTTCCAATTCCCATATCCGGCCACTTTAATTGGCTCAAGATTCTCTATATCAATAATAGTGTATCATACTTGTGTACCACTTATAAGTAATTGTCACATATATATGTGATTATAATTATCACATATATGGCAATTACTTATTACTGGTACACAAGTATTGTAATTTGTACATTAATAGTGGTATAGAGGAACCTCACCGACTTTAATTGGTAGTTCAATTTTCTCTCTTATTAATACTCCCAACATTATTAACTTATTTTCCTTTTTTTATGAATATTTACATATGTAATAATCTAATATTTATAAATACGAATTATATAATACTGCCAGTAATATAAATACGAAATTATTTTTTAATAAAAGAACTCCAGTACAACTTTACTTTTTCTTTTTCTTATTATATACAGTCAAATCTTTGATAAAATTAGAGCAGAAATATGTTATTTGAAAATAAGCTATCAACTTTAATGAATCAAAATTCGATTAAATTTCATTTATTAAATATTTGTTTGAGCTCAGTTCACTATATTTTTATTTTTCTTCGAATTATTTTTCTTATTATTGACATTGTGATATATTAAGTGTTATTAGTTTTGTCGCTGTTATGAAAAAGGATATACAACATATGGTATAGTTTTAAAGTAGATTAGTCCACTTAATATTTTATCAACTTTCACCATATTTCAGATAAAAGTATCCGGTTATTGGGGAAAAATCAATATACTTCTAATGTCGAATCAAGATCAACTAGGACAAAACTAAAGCGTTGGGTCGAACTCTTCTTTGGTGTCTACTACTGATGTATAAATTTTTTAATCATGTCTACAACTCAAAAATAGTAATTAATTTTTACACACAAAAATAGTAGTACTATCAACACAAAATTTATAAACATCTTAAAGTGTCATACTGATATATATTTCAGGTGATTGGGAGGAAAAAATCATCGGATCAAATATTTTCAGTTTATGAAGTGTCATTTCGTCTGCAATTTTAAAATACTCATATATATATATATATATATATATATATATATATATATTAATTATGCTAAAAGAATAATTAGATTTTGTTCAATTGTTGTGTCGTGATGTGGGTATCTCATAAATCATTAATTAAAATAAATTATTTATTTCCTTGTTAAAACATACCATAAAAAGAAGAAGAAAAAATTAACAATGGATTAATAAGAGAGATAAGATAGGGCTGCCAATTGAATGATAAGTATTTATGTGGATTAAGAAATATATCTTTTATGACAATTGACCATAAGGGGCAAATGAGAAAATTTCAAAAAATTGCTCTGGAAGAACCATTTTTTGCTCTGATAATATCGTTAAACCCTTTAAGCCATATACTTGGGTAATCCGATGGGTAAAATATAAAAAAACTATTTGCAAAATTTACGCAATTTAATTATCTGCTACTTAAAATTCAATCAATCAAGCCTTAATGGAAATATGTAACTCAAATACAATTATATTAAATTACTTGTTCGTAATAATATACAGTACTAGGTAATAAAATTAAAGAATTAATTAAAATTTACATATATACTAGCTAGTAGGTTGGATTCTTGTTTAACCATTCATTTAGACACTAATTGCCATCATGCACAAAATCTAGATGTTATTCCATTCTATCCTCTTTTCTTCCTTGCATTATTTTTTTTAGTTTCCCAAGTGTTTTATCCCTTTTGAGGCTTGTCTTTGAAAATTTCTCCCGACATGAATTCAAACCTGAATTCGCTACTTTGTAATGACTAATTCCTTCTATTTGACCAATCACATATTACTTCCGTGCATTACTTTTACTACCTAGGAATTAAGACCAAAAATTAAATAGGTGGGGATGGGGCGGTCTAACTATAGATTTCCATCCAATATACATATTTGTTGATCACCAACTAATTAACTTTGCTAATAAAATTATCTGATGAAACAAAGGTTTGATCCACCGATCTACCAAGCACTATTTTTGTATGTAAGACTTAAGATTTATAAATCTGTTGCAATATATATATATATATATATATATATATATATATATATATATATATATATATATATATATATATATATATATATATATATATATATATATATATATATATAATTATATCAAGCATACGTCTCATTAATTATATATTTGACATAAATATGATGCTAAAGTGGACATAATAATGCTGTCGAATTAAAAAGGCTTTTTCATGTTTTATTTTTCTTCATGTTTTGCAATTACATTAATACATGTAATAAAATAAACATATATGGAGCATCACATGTCACTAAAAAGATCTTTAAAACAGTTAAACCCTAAAATGAAATTTTAGATAATGTAATTTACTAATTTTCTATTTTTTACTTGGTTTCATTACGTAATTAGATTACAATTTAACTCAAGAGTTATGGGTAACCTACATGTTTGAATAAGGACTTGTTATTGTATATGGAAGACGGTAAGATCATTCTGGATCTATGCATTTGATTTCACAAGAAAGAAATCATATGCATTTAATAATATATGTAATTCCATCAGAAAATTAATATTTAAGATTTTAACTTTTTTTTTTTTTTTTTATTGAATATTTAAGATTTTAACTTTATAAATTATTTTTAATTCTAATGCATGACAAATAGCACTATAACAATCTACCTGATGGGCTACTGTTGTGGAGTATTAAGTAGAGCACTCAGATTGGGTCACGTCGATCTGTAGAAAGAAGAAAGCCCTCGGAATCATTCTTATGGATTTCACTCAGTATTAATATCTAGGCCCATCTAAAACACAAGTCGATGAGTTTTGGTCCAATCAAAATATCGGACTTTTAATAAATTTAAAATAATACTTATATATATTTGAAAAGTCTCGAATAGATATGGAAAATTCTTACCCAGATCGGGTTTGGTCGAACCCAAATTAATTACATGGCAAGTGTAATACACTTGCTTTGGGATTGGATGTAACTTCCAGGAAAGTGACCAATCACAAAGCAAGTGCAATACACTTGCTTGGTGGTTGGATGAGTTTGGTCAAGCCAGGCTTGGGCAAGAATTTTCCTCTACGTATCTAGTCTAGTTATATATATATTTGAAATCAGTTTTTAACTGTTACAATTAAATATTGACTGAAATTCTATTTTATCAGATTTTTAATTTTAATATGTAATTGTCATGACTGTATCGTATTATTTTAAATAACTTCTTTTTAAACAATTAGTAATTCGTATGTTTTTCACAAATAAAAAATAAAAAATAAAATAATAGATTGACTAAAATAAATTATATACATGACAAAGATAATTAATTTGAAATAATACACAATTTATAGGAATTGTTTTAAAAAAGAATTATTCTTGGGTGATAAATATAATCTTAAAATTATTAAAATAATAATATTAATTAAATTAAATGAAAGTTATATGTTTATTATAAAAAATAATAAAAATAATTATCTCCACAAATTTGAGGTTTTTTTTTTTTTTTGAAAAAAAAAACAAAAAAATAAAAATAAAACCAAAGAAAAAAAAGATAAAAAAGAAAGAAGCATTTGATGAAAGAGGGGTTGGGATGGGGAAGGTCAGGTCCCTCTATCTAAATCATTAGTAGAGTTGGTTTTTTTTTCTTTCCCTTTCTTCTAACATACCTTCAAGGCAGTGTTTTTAAAATCGGATCGGTCATTGAACCGGACGCTCTATTGATTACTGGTTCGATCGGTATAACCGATGTGATTTTATTATTATGTAATATATATATATATATATATATATATATATATATATATATATATATATATATTATCTAAAATACAATTATAATTCAAGAAATTATCATTCTTTGTCAATATAAATTTTTATTGTTTCATGCAAATAATCAAAATGTCCTAAAAATTAAGATTAATGTCAAAAAATAAATCTCAAGTATCCCTACATTCAAAACAAGACAACAAAATTAAAAGTTCATCTCATTTTCAAAGTTTCGGGTTGTTCATTTGAGTTCTATTGTTGTAAGTTGATGTTTATATGGTAATTGATTAGCTTAATCTCATACACAAAATAATATTATTCACAATGATGAGAAAATGATTATGTACTTCTTTATGTAAAAGAAAATCTATTATTGTATTGATTGTTAAAACACTAAAACCATGAATGTTATTCCAATTAAAGTATATAAATATAATTCTATTAAATGTTAAACATGAGTTCAAATAAATAACAATAACAAAAAATCTCTAAATTTAAAAAAACAAAAAATTAAGTGAACCATTGGTTCATTGATTTTACCGATTCACTGGTTTTACTGATTTTAAAGCTAGTTTTACCGGTTAGAACTGATTAATTAGAAGACTAATTTTTAAGGGTGAATCGAACTGAATTGGGGACCGATTAACGGTTAAACCGGATCAACTAAATAAGGCAATCCTTCCAAAAGGCACTATAGCTCCGAATAATTCCGGTACATCTCCCCCAGTCATAGTCATAGTCATCAGTGATCGACTCCTCATTTACAGATCCACCGAGTAGGACCGAGTAGGCGTATTAAATAAGGCAATCCTTCCTTCCTGCCTGTCTGCCTGCCGGTGTTGAAAGAAAGATTATTATTATCGTCTCTCCTCAAAGGGCATTCTTGTCAATTCTCAATAGAAAATTACACCCTGGCTTGTCGTAAGTCAAATTGGTGTTTCCTACCAATATTATTTGTTTATTTGATTGAGCCCAAAGAAAGAAAATTGAATAAAAACCATCACCACCTCCACCTCCACCACCACCTCTTCTTTCTATCTCTCTGTCTCTGACATAATATAATATAATATATATGTATAGAAATGGAGCCATGGGTTGAGTTAAACAACAAAGTAGTGATGGTGACCGGTGCGTCATCCGGGCTGGGCCGAGACTTCTGCTTGGACTTGGCCAAATCCGGTTGCAGAATCATAGCCGCCGCTCGCCGAATCGACCGGCTTCAATCCCTATGCGACGAGATAAACAATGACCCGAGCCGAGATCATCAACCCAGAGCCGTGGCTGTTGAGCTTGACGTCAGCGCAAGTGGGTCCACTATTGAGTCCTCGGTCAACAAGGCTTGGGATGCATTTGGCAGAATCGATGCTCTGATTAATAATGCTGGCGTTAGAGGTAAAGACTAATAGAATCAATCAATTTCAGTTTGGAAGTTTTAATTTATTTATTACTTACCTGCTAATCTGCTACTCGTATAAATATAATACTATGTCATGTGTAGTTCAGGCAAAATCTGCTATGAAAGATTTGGGTTAGGTTAATTAACACAAAATTTTAATAACATGACTCTACAATTGCCCTAATGGTGCCCCCTAAGGTGTTTCCTGCATTCAAATGTTTACAATTGCTATCATTTACAAGCACAAACTTGTTTTGGAACATAAAAAAAATAAATATATATATATAAATATATGATATAATAGCTAAAAGAGTGGGACAAATGGAGTACTAACTACTATGTTGTTCTATAGTTTTCATGGAGATGATAATTAAGGATGACTAATATATATAGGTTGTGGCTAAAGTCTTTCGCATGTACACAAGTTTTCCATGGCAATTTTGTTCTGCTTCTTTGTGTGGTCCAACATTTTCTTGATCACACTTTCTGATGTTCTAAAATTATACGGCTAGGAATAGGATCTTGCTTCTTTTTTTTTTTTTTTTTTTTTGTGCTTCGGATTTGTGTCGTTTCTTGCACTTTAATTTGATGTTGTTGTTGTATGTTAACGCTTTAAGGTTTTCATTGTGTAGGTAGTTTGCACACTCCCTTGGATTTGTCTGAAGATGAATGGAATGATATCATTAGAACAAATCTAACTGGAACCTGGTTGGTTTCAAAGTACGTTTGCAAGCACATGCGTGATGCTCAATTGGGTGGAACTGTCGTCAATATATCCTCAATTTCAGGTATTAATCGTGGACATCTACCCGGAGGCCTTGTTTATTCTGCTTCAAAGGCTGCCGTTAACACCATAACAAAGGTACTTCTTTAAAACACATTCCACTTTTTATTTCTTTAAATTTAAACAAATAAAAATTGTGTTAATATACATATATACAGGTAATGGCGATAGAGTTAGGAGTGTACAGAATAAGGGTAAATTCAATATCTCCTGGACTTTTTAAATCGGAGATAACACAAGGTCTTGTACAAAAAGATTGGCTCAAAACTGTGGCTAAGAAAACGGTTCCTCTAAGAACTTTTGGCACGTCGGATCCAGCATTGACATCGCTTGTACGGTACTTGATTCATGATAGTTCAGAGTATGTGACAGGGAATGTTTTTATAGTCGAAGCAGGTGCTACATTACCTGGTATCCCAATTTTCTCTTCTCTTTAGATGTCAGTGTAGTGATGTTTGTTGTTCATCATATAGAAGGAGAAAAAGATCAAGTAATTACTCAATGGAGTTTATGTTTCATTCTTCATGTTAAGTGAAAGTGAATTTTGGGTTGGAAGTCTTTCTAATTGTTTTTATTCTTTTTTTTTTTTTTCTATGTACTGGTACTGCATTTTTCTTACTTTTTTTTAGTTCAGTTAAAATGCATTCTATGATCCAGATTGAGTAACTATATATGCTCTGTAAACAATGAACCACTTAATTATCACCAAGATTAAAAAGCAAATCTTAGTTATTCAACATTTGTTCTGAGTTTGATTCACAAAAGTTTGTCTATGTTCCCTATGTTATACATCTTAAATCAAGATTGAATCAAGATTTATTTCATATTGTTTAACTTTTTTATTGGAACTCGCTTCAACTTGATAAATTAAGAATAACAAAATATAAAAGACCAATGTATTTCAGTTCAATTCGACTCAAGAAGTTAAATATTGAAAAAAATTTAAATGATTTATCCAATTGAGCTTAACTTGTAGTTCTTTATAATTTGATTAATAAAAACAAATTAAATTTAAATGCAATTTCAACCCCAATGTAAAAACCATTCAAATTCTTACCAGAAGTATTACTTTGATTCCCTTTTACATTGCATCTTATTAAAGATGACCGAGGTATTTTTTTTTTGGTTTCCTAAGGGTTTAATCCCTTTTGAGGCGGGTTGGGCATATTAAGTGGGTACCTCTTTCAATAGGGATTCGAACATGAGTCCGCTACTTTGTAGTGACTAGTCCCTTTCACTGGACCAATCACCTGTTGGTGATGATTGAGATATTAAACTTTCATGTGATGTACAAAACAATCTCTCTTCGTCCCAAAAAAAGAAGAAGAAAAAATGATTTTGGTGGTAAATGCATAATGCAAATGCAAATAAACTCGTTGTAAAAGTTTACGTGGAATCTGGACAAAAATTTCAGTTCATAATAACATAATACACTGGATTTTGGCATTTTGCATCCTGAAATTACAAGGTTTTGGTAATTTTCAC
The DNA here is from genome assembly GCA_003313485.2 of Penstemon barbatus. NCBI lineage: Eukaryota > Viridiplantae > Streptophyta > Magnoliopsida > Lamiales > Plantaginaceae > Penstemon > Penstemon barbatus. Next base: position 1,155,052 of record CM064879.1, read on the forward strand.
CTTGATTTAAAAGTTTTGGCACTTTATACTGTGAAAATAGAGTTTATTTGGCACTATGCATCCTACGTATATTTCGGTAAGAAAATTTGTAGGTAGAATGGTAAAATAGTTCTTTTTGATTATTTTGGCACTTTGGACCCTGACAATATAGATTCCGCATCCTAAAAATATAGAATGTTGATATTTTTCATCCTAAATTTTAAAATTTTGGCGCTTTTCACCCCGATAAAATTTTTGTAACACTCTGCATCCTTAAAATATAATTTGTATGACATTTTGCACCATAATATGTTTTCCTTGAAAAATACTCATGAATGTCCTCGATGTAGATATACAATGGTCATTTATATGCACAACAATCATAAACATGTTATTCTTAATCTATTTTACTTAATAATAACTTATTTTAACATTTTCTTTCAATTAAATTTAGACTAAAAAAAAAGGAGAGAATTTCACTTTTGATACCATAATTCTACCTACTTTAGGGATTTGATACAACAACTTTTTATACCGACACATTTGATACCATAACTCAAATCAATTTTGCACATTTAATACTTCCGTCAAATTAATGACGGAATTGCCACGAGAATGTCACGTGGCCGTTAAAACTTTACACATTTGATACCATAACTTATATTGACTGATAATTTACTCCATAACATTTCAGGTTACCAAAAAAGCCCCACATCTCCAAATTTAGCGATGATTTTAGTCCACATTGTTGTCAAATTTCAAAATTGACTCGAATAAGATCACGTGCTGACCAATTTAGGAATTTTACTTATTTTATTTAAATAACTAATTTAATTTTATAAACAATATCAATAAATTAAATAATACATTAACATAAATATCACCAAAATTAAGAAAACATATTTTTTTAAATATAAAATTTATATAATAGAATTAATATATTTAATATTTTTTAAAATAATGAATTATATAATTTAAAACTATTTTATAATTATTAAAATATTAAATAATAAATAATTTTAATTTTTAAAAAATCCCATCCCACCCACCACCTCCCCCTACCCCCAATTCCCAGGCCGGCGGCGGCCTCCAGGCCACCGCCAGTGGCCTGGGATCAGAGAACCCAGGCCGTCGGCCTGGGTTTTTCGATCCAAGCCACTGCGGCCAAGAACCGAAGATCCCAGGCCGACGGTGGCCTGGGACCGAAGATCCCTAGCCGATGGTGGCCTGAGACCGAAGACCCAGGCGGCAGGCCGCCGGCCTGGTATTCGGGGTAGGGAGGGGGGTGGGTGGGGAATTTTTTTTAATTATAATTATTTATTATTTATTATTTTAATAAATATTAAATAGTTTTAAATTATATAATTTATTACTTTAATAAATATTAAATATATTAATTCTATTATATAATTTTTATATTTAAAAAGAATATGTTATCTTAATTTTGATGATATTTATGTCAATGTATTATTTAATTTGTAAATATTGTTTATAAATTAAATTAGTTATTTAAATAAAATAAGTAAAATTTTCTAAATTGTTCAGCACGTGGTCTTATTCGAGTCAATTTAGAAATATGGCAACAATGTGGACTAAAATCATCACTAAATTTGGAGATGTGGGGCTTTTTTGGTAACCTGAAATGTTATGGGGTAAAATTAACAGTCAACCAAAATTGCAATTCTCCCCCCAAATTCAGATTTAAAATTTTCTAAATTCGTCAGCACGTGGTCTTATTCGAGTCAATTTGGGAATATGGCAACAATGTGGACTAAAATCGTCACTAAATTTCGAGATGTGGGGTTTTTTTGTAACCTGAAATATTATGGGGTAAAATTATCAGTCAAAATAAGTTATGGTATCAAATGTGTGAAGTTTTAACGGCCACGTGACATTCTCGTGACAATTCCGTCATTAATTTGACGGAAGTATTAAATGTGCAAAGTTGATTTGAGTTATGGTATCAAATGTGTCGGTATAAAAAGTTGTGGTATCAAATCCCTAAAGTATGTAGAATTATGGTATCAAAAGTGAAATTCTCTAAAAAAAAAAGACATTGTCTTCATTTTGTTTTGAAGTATCTCTAGATTATTTACTTTATATCTAAAATACACGTTTACAAATCTAGCATGTTAATTACATTATTTAGATTATCATATTAACTCGAGGTTGAAAATGCCAAAAAATACTTTTTTTACGTGCAAAATGCTAACATTCTATATTTTCATAATGCAGAGTGTCAAAATTTATAATTTTAGACTTGGCCAAAGCCGGATGCAAAATAATAGCCGCGGCTCGGCGGATTGACCGGCTTAAATCACTGTGCGATCAGATTAATAGTGAGCCGATCCAAGATCAACCTAGAGCCGTGGCTGTGGAGCTCGATAATAGAGCGAGTGAGCCCATTATAAAGGCTCGCGTGCAAGAGGTCTGGCAAGTGTTTGGAAGAATCGATGCCCTGGTCAACAACGCTGGTGTAGGAGGTAGACTCTCATTTTATGATTATTATTATTATTATCATTATCATTGTTATTGTTTGGATGAACAAAATGCACAGTTATTTCAGAATTTTAAGGTTTTTCTGATAAAGGAAGATTGTGTTGATTAGTTGAGAGCGGTTTCTTAATATATGGGGTCACCATATAGGCAAATCTGAAAGTATTTTGACATGCTTTACTAATATGGGTTTGGGGTAGAGTAATGATATTTCTAAAAAGAAATCTAAATTTTGTTCTTTAAAACATTATACTAAAATTTTGAAAACTTGAAAGTTGGGTCTGTCAATATGTATACGAATTCCGATCCTATAATTTTGTGTGTAGAACGTGTGCACGGTCCATTCGGAAGAGGAATGGAGCAGTGTCGTGAAAACAAACCAAACAGGAACCTGGGTTGTGTCCATGTGTGTATGCGAACAAATGCGTGATGCTAAGCTGCAGGGTTGTGGTGGTTCTGGACTTGGACTTAATTGTGTCCAGTTCCATGGTGGCCATGCCTATGCTGCTTCAAAGGCTGCTATTCAATTCATTCCTTTACAATGGTACTTGAACATATTTCTGGATCGATATCAAACATATTGTGCCACTCATTAGCCTGTTTGAGTTTGAATTAAGGTTCAAAAACTAAAACAAAACCACGGAAAATGTTGTTAAAATTTGACTTATATTTCTATTTGAATGTATGTATGTAGGTAGGTTATGGCACTGGAGTTGGGGGAGTACAAAATAAGAGTAAATTCGATATCTCCTGCAATATTTGAATCTCAGATAACTCGAGGTCTCCTGCAAAAAGATTGGTTAAGAAAAGTTATGACAAGAGTAATCCCTTTACGGAATGAAGGGACAATAGTTCCAGGATTGACATCACTTGTACGGTACTTAGTCCATGATTCTTCCCATTATGTTACAGTAAATGTTTTCATTGTTGATGGAGGATGCAACCCAATATTTTCTTCTCTGTAAATTCTTTAAAATAAATTTGTGAAGCCAACTTACTTGTGGCATTTGTAATGTGCAAAACTTAGGACAATGCTAGTTTCTAGTGAAAGTTTTGTGTTGATGGCAGAGGATATATGCAATTTACTTTAGAGGCTGTTTGGCCTCACGATTAAACATTTTCCCTTTTGATGCTCAATCGCAAGAAATTGACTGTTTGACCAACAAAGTTTTTGCTTTTGTCACCGCAAAACACCCACGATCTGAAAAGTAGCTCCTTTGGTACTTTTCTCCAATGTGAGAATGCAAAACATGGCAACTGCCAATAATTACCCTATAGTCAATGTTTATATTTAAAAATATTATTGTATCATAAACATTTGCTTACATATAAGGTTAGTTTTGTAAATTACTAGAAAATCTACATTTATAGAATCTATTTTGAAAAGGTGGAACCAAACGTTAAATTAATTTTAGTAAAAATAATTATCTTAATAATAGTTATACTATAATCAATTATTATAAAAGCAGTTATGTAATCGCTAAGTAAAACTCGCTCTTAGTTTGTGGTACGGAAAATAATAGCAATGACTATCGTAGCTGAACTTCTGAATCACCATACAAATATATTAAGCTAGATTTTCTTCCGAGACACAGTCAAACGTGTCTCTTATGGTCTCGCAATTGTTGAGAACTAGTTTCTTACAGTATATTGTTATTTGTGCATGTTTCAAGTTAATATTTAAGAAGTATTATTGAATTATACAATGTATCTTGATTCTATTCTATGAGTAATACTTGAGTACGACTTTAGAATATATATGAGCTTGAATCCTCTATTATTATTTGTGATGAAGAAGATAATTAACATGATCAATTTCTACTTGGACAGCTACATTAAGCATGATGTTACTCTAATAAATCATCTTAATATATAAGAAAAATTGAAGACCCAAATTTGAAATTAATCAAGATGGAATTAGGAATTTAATTCCATACTGCTATATAATAATGTAAAGAACATCTAAATGATGTTTTTTTTTCTTTTTCTTTTAGGGCGCCCATGTTTTATATTCAATTTAATGTCATTCGAAGCATGGTGGGATACGTACATTGGTTGGAAATCTCTACCAACAATAATTAGAACCTGTGTTATGATATATGTTATTCACTTTGTTTTACTAAATTGATTACCTAATTAATTGATGTGATTCGTAGCGAAGAAAATTATATAATACTACTAATAAGGATAATAATACCAAGAACAACTTTTGTGGTCATTACTCTTTTGCAATAAATAAATAAATATAGGGTGCCCTAACCCTTGTTGCGTGTGATCGCGTCAATTTGGATTGGATGAACTTTTTCTAAATCAGGAATTTTATTCTATTAAAAAATTCACAAAACACAACATATATGGGAATAATATTTATATAAAATTAATTGTTTATATTTAAGTACAAGTAAACGTGTTTTCTTTTAAAAATAAATTATTACTATTAAATCTCAAAGAACGTACTAACAATAACATGCTTAATATAATAGTATAATAATATATCCACGTATTTTTAATTAAAAAGGGAATTCGGTATGTACAACAATTAAAGTTGGTAATAAAGACAGACTTAATTCATTTCATTCCATCTTCTCTATAAATGCATAGTAATAATTCAGTAATGAATTCTCTGTCTGTCTGCCTGTCTGTCTCTCTCTCTCTCCTTGGATTGGACGTACACACCAACTTTAAGTAATTGTTGAGAGAGAGAGAGATTATGATGGAGAGAGGGTTGGAGCCGTGGATTGGGCTTGAGAACAAGGTGGTGATGGTAACCGGCGCGTCGTCGGGGTTGGGCCGTGATTTCTGTTTGGATTTAGCTAAAGCCGGCTGCAGAGTCATAGCCGCGGCTCGGCGAATGGATCGGCTGCAATCACTGTGCCAAGAGATAAACAACAACAGCTGCTGTAATTCTACAATTAGAGCCGTGGCGGTAGAGCTTGACGTCAGCGCAACTGGTTCCCAAATTGAGGCTTCTGTGCAAAAGGCTTGGGATGCGTTTGGAACAATTCATGCTCTCATCAACAATGCTGGCGTTAGAGGTTGGTTAATTCAATTCAATTAAATCAAATCTCAATTAAAAATTTAATTAAAAAAATTTGTGAGTTTAATTAAAATATATATGTATATTGAATTAAAATTAGGCCGGGTGCACACTCCATTGGATTTGTCGGAAGAGGAATGGAATGAAATAATTAGGACAAATCAAACTGGAACATGGTTGGTGACAAAGTATGTGTGTATGCGTATGCGTGAAGCTAAAGAACAACAGGGTGGATCCGTTATTAGTATCTCTTCAATTGCTGGTCTTGAACGTGGACAGTTACCGGGAGGTCTTGCTTATGCTTGCTCAAAGGTCGCCATTAACACAATGACAAAGGTACGTACGTATATATGTTATTCGTAATTGATTGGTACTTGGTACGTAACGTAAATTAAATCGATCATCATCATCATCATCATCATAATTAGGTGATGGCATTGGAACTTGGCAAGTACAATATAAGAGTGAACTCAATATCTCCAGGCCTTTTCAAATCAGAGATAACACAAGGCCTAGTTCAAAAACACTGGCTCAAAAACATCCAACATAGGCTCGGCCCTTTAAGAACATTCGGCACCACAGATCCTGCATTGACATCACTTCTCCGATACTTAATCCATGATTCTTCTCAACATGTCACCGGCAACCTTTTCATTGTTGATGCAGGAGTTACTTTGCCAGGCCTACCAATTTTCTCCTCTCTTTAATTAAATAACATACTGGAGTATATCATAATATTACAAAGAAAGAATTCATTAGTATTTAATAATGAAGAAATTGTACGTGGGTGTCTTCGATCTTGTGTTTGTTGTTCTTTTCTGTCATAAATAAAGATACTTCTGTCTTCTTATATATAGGAATAGGAGTATATGTTATGTGTTATATTTATATATGTTGTGTAACATGCAGTTAATTATATATATATATATTATAAAATGTTTGACATTTAAAAATATTCTTGACCTGCTTCATGTATACTATACATACTTGTGATTGTGAATGATGCACGTAGAAATGTCTTGAGTGTGATATATATACCATTTAATCTAGTGTGAATTCTTCCAGAAAAATAAAATAAATAGTTACTGTGATAAATAATTCAAAGGAAATGCTAGCTACAGGTACAGGCCTACTATTCTCACGAATATAATAATCTTACTTTGCACCAACTTTTTCTGAAGAATTAAAAAAAGTTAGGCATTTTGTTTGAAAAAAATACTTAACCATTTATTCATCTTTGTTAGGTACTTGCGTTAGCTCGGGATTAATCATATAGGTTCACCGTAGGGAAACTAACCATCGTCCCAATAGTTCAAATATTTACCAATTCTTTAATTTATAAAATATACTATAAATTAATAATTTTTGACATAAAATTTTTTATAAAATTATTAATTTACATTATTTGGCGAATATTTTATAAATTTCCTCTCGCCGGATGACCTTTTTTATACACACGGGCTTCTAAATTAAATCTACAAAAGCCCAAATCAAATGTTATTACAACTGTTTCCTCTTTAAAGGCCCAAAGGAAAGCCTACATGGATAACCCGCACATGAATCTTCCCAGTTTATGTTACAGAGAGTTTCAATGAGGTCCGATAAAATTGGAACGTTTTTTTTTGGACTAATCATCTGTTTTGTATCCCATATACTATTATGATTTTTGAAGTTATGCTTGGATTTTGTAATTATATAGTATAGTATATTAATTAAATAAAGATGTCAAGAAGCATAAACTGTTATAGGGTAAATTAAGTTTTATTGATTCATTATATAGTATAGGTCCTCGGAATTCATTTGAGTGTGGGACTATATATATAATTTGATATAATGTGGATGGATCGATAAGCTATATACATTCAACATCATCTATCTCATTCATATATATATATATATATATATATATATATATATATATATATATATATATATATATATCTGGACAAAGTTTCCTGATGAAATATATATATATTAATTGGATTCATAATTGTCTGATATACATTATTTAGAAAATGAATGCAGTATGATCGATCATGTGAGTTTTCATTTATTGAGCTTCTTTCTATACATGTGGGTAATGGGCCAGATGACCGTATTCTATATGCAGTGCAGGAGCATTTAAGTCTTCTAGTGTCGTTTCTACTAGCAGTCACTTCTTGTTTTAGTAGTAGTAAATGCCACCTTAATTAATATGTCTCTGTTATGGACGTTATAAGGCATTTACTATCTAAAAGAAAAAAGAAAAAAATATATATATATATGAGACACAGTCATCATTTCAATTTCAATTAATCACGGAAGTTGATAATTTATTGGAAATATTGTAATTTGTGAATCTAAAATTAAATTTCCCTTTTAACTCTTTGTAATTGTAAAGAAATAAAAACAGATCAATGATCTCCTAAAAACGAAACGACTAGGGAAATTATTTACTTTTAGAGTTTATGGATGATACCATTACGATATTGTGACATAAGCATGATGTTAACGGGTAGAACTACTTAATTCTTTTATCAATCCTAATTCTAGTTAGTACGTGGTATGCTAATGCTTCTTAATCTTGCCCAAAATATTTTCTTATTTGTTTGGTTCATTTTCATTTTTGTGATAAATGATATTTGATTGGTTGGACTCAATTGAGAATTGTAGAGTACATATTAGATAACACTTAATCAATCTCATAGCGAATGTAATACACTTGTATTCTGATTGAATTATTACATACCACATGTATCCATTTTAATTATTTATTAGACACATCATCGAATATTTATATTGGTAAAATCAACTCCACAAGATTAAAAAAATTAATACCACAAAAGATAAGATTGATATTCCACCGTCATTTAGTTAAAGAGAACATGAAAAATATTACAATAAATTTACCAAACAAGAAGAAGAAAAAAAGTGGTAAAATCCCCTCTTAAGAGGTTGAGATTTACATTATCACCCCTAGCTATTGATTTTAAGCCGAAAGAGATTGAAGTGGTGGGTCCATAATATTTTTAATAAGCCGCTGAATTTCATATCATGTATGAGTGCCCTTGTTTCCTTCTCAATGTGCGCACACACAAAGGCAATATGAATAGAGACGCATTTGTAACCCAAAAAAAAATGAATAGAGACGCATGCTTAATTATAAGTATCATTTCATGAATTTTTGTATGTTTGTATTTGCACGTATACATCACACGTGTATTTTAAATAATATATTATAATTAAAAGTACTAATTTTTAATTTCTAGAATACAAATTATTGAAAACTAAATTTTAGACATGATTATATATATATATATATATGTCATGTTTTGGTTGTGTTATTTCCTCCTCTTGAATTCTTGTGCTAAATTTGGAAATCAAATTTGACTAAATAAGAAAAGAATGAAAAGCCTTTTGCAAGAGATATTCCTTCTTTATGCTTTAACGGGAAATTGAAAGCTATGGCCTATGAAAATAAAACTCAGACATACATATATCATTACACCAACAACCGCATTTAATGGGATGAACACATTTGTACATTCAAAACCAAATTAATAAATATTCATGAAATATCCTTTTTCCAAAAAAGAAAAAGGAAAAAAATACAAAATTATAATTTATAATTTATCAACTCATCAACAGACAATCCGGAGAAAAATATATGATTTTCATTTACAAATTAAGCTAATTAAAGTATCTTGAAAATGGAACATAGCACTTAATTAAGCAGCATCAGATGAAATAGAAAGCTCAAGAAAAAAATGAAAAAAAATAAATAAAATCAGTTCTTGAACAAGAAAATCAAGAACTACCCATTTTTTATTTTTTTTTATTTTGAATCCTCTACTACTTATCTGTTGTGTAGAGGATTTGGGCCCGTGTACACTCTCCTCTTCTCAGCACCAACAATTTCATCTGCAACGTTAATATTTCTGTCTTTGGATCCATTAATTCTATGGATTTTGAGAGCACTTTTTTCACCTGCGGTAAATGTAAATTTACCATTCATCCCTTGTGCAAAACTTGGGCCCTTGAACAGTAAAAGCAGTAGCAGAAGAATGAAGCACAAGAAAACTAATTCTTGTACAATTCCCATTTGAAATAATTTTCTCTTGTGAATAGCCCAATAAGTCATGGCACCTTTAAGTTACTTTCTTGATCAAGCAAAGAAGAAATGTTTTTTAAGGTATAGAGAAATGGGAAGGGGTTTTCTTTATAAAGTTGAACTTTTTGTTTGGTTTTTTGAAGATATTGGAGTTAAGTCAAACTGGTGGGGGGAAGGGACAAATGTGCATGGAATTTGCTTCCTTTGTAGTAGTACAAAGATTTGGTCTGAAGCTCTCTCTTTAGTTTGGATGTTTTCTTTCTTTTTTCTGATTTCAGAGCCAAATTTACACACACTACAGGGGAAGAGAGGTGGAAGATTGCTGACTGACTTACATAAATATTAGCTCATTCAAAATGAAAAGGAAAAGAAAAATAAAAAATAAACAATAATTTCTTGGTGTATATCTTGGAAGTAAGATTTGTAAGTCACCACCAGTCCTTTCCTTTGTAGATTTTTTGGGGAAGTGGTAAAGTTAAAACATTTAACTGTTTGTCAAAACAACATTTCATATAAATAAATGTAGCGTGAATTAATATATATTGTGGTGGATGTACATATTCTTCTTTGGTTCTTCAATATACTCTAGCTAGTGTTATGTGTAACTTGCACAAAATTATTCTGTAAAATATTTATTATATATGATCAGTAAGTATCTACTAAATAAAATTTGTATGACTTGGGAGTTTAGTGCGAAAAATTTAATAATACAAGGGGATTCTTATGAAATAAATATTTCAAAGGCAGTTTCGTTCATCTTTAAATTTTTTCCTTTAGAATTTGGTTTATAATTGAATATTTTTGTATAGTCTTGGAGCGATTCTGCTTTATTTGTTTTACGAAAACTAATTAGACTGAAATGAGTTCAATGTGGCATATAATATATATACCATTAATATGTACATATAGTAGTATAGTATCTGTTTTCATTTAAAAAATATATATATAGAGATCGAGTAAGTACAATGACCAGCAGGCTCCAATTAATATCGTTTTTCAATTTATCTCAGAGATCTAGTAAGTAAATATATATGAATTAAGTGTAATTAGCAGTGCAATGAATTAGTCAAAAAAGTATGAACAGAAATGTGTAAAACATTAATCATAACAATTAATAATTATAGCATCTGTCCTGAATTTTGATCAATGAAAGAGGTTCTGCTCCCTCCTGTTCGATCAGTGCATCAAAAAAATGTTACCATTCACTTTATTCTTCTTCACTCATTAATAAAATAAATAAATAAATACAACCATGCACAAATTGACCATCCATCCTTTGCTCCAAGTAAAGTATCCTTTTGATTAGGGTAATTAACTAATAAATTGCAGTTAATTATTAATATATAGTTGCTTATGAATAGTTTACTTTTGTGATTAAACATGCATATAGTTATTAATTAATGGAGTATATTTATGTGAAGATACATAAAGGAAGAAAAAGTTGAAAATTTGGCCATATATATAATAATAATTCATCATCTGACCTAAAACAAGAAAGCGTTTAAAATGAGGGGCGGGGCCACAAAGATGGGATATGAATATGATAATTTATGAATTGATCGATGTTGTCCTATTTATTAATTATATATATAATTAATAATTTAATAAATATAGTTTCTTTCTCATGTTAAAAGTAACAGTAGAGTAGAGTAGTGCATAAAAGTTATGGACACCATATTTATTTATTATTATTTATTACTATATAAACATAAGAGTTGGACCCAACTATCCCATACCCAAGTTTGTCAACTTCATCTTTTATTCGCTAAAATAAAAATGTTAATAATAAGTATAATACATTAATTATGTAAGTATGTAGTGTAAACATATATAATTTCCAATCAAGTTCAATTAACATATATATATATATATATATATATATATATATATATATATATATATATATATTATGATAGTGCAGAAAAATGTTAATTAGTTGAGGTGCAAACATAAATGGCTGGCAACTAGCTACCAAATGAGCAAATGCTTTTTTAACTAGAATGGAAACACTCATCATTATGCCAAAGAAATTGAATATTGCTCTTCAAGCAACTAATTTTAAGGTTTTTTTTTCTTTTTCTTTTTCCATTGCCGCCTCTCACTTTCTATTTTGCATAGTATTTTGTGGTCAAACTTATGGTGTGAGCATCATTGGAATGTCAAATCCAACATCAAATTTCACATTATGGGTTTCTTCAACTCTTGAGTGCGTGGTCACCATTATGAAAGTAATTAATTGCTTTAAACTTTAACCTTTTCTTTTTACTTATGTAAATAATTTTAATAATAATATAAACTAGACATATGTATATCATGTATTAATTTGTGTATAATAAGGGTATTTTTATCAGATTACAATTAATTAGGGGATTTAATCATCAAAGTGACCATAAATTTTCCTTGTCAAATTAATGCATGTATATTATGTTATTTATTCTTCGATGTTGTTTCAGCTTTAGTATTTCATATTTCTTATTTTCACCTGGTATTAAGGATATTAAAATAGGGCCCATTTTATTTTGGGCTGGGCTTAATATCTGACTCATTCAATACAGAGATGAAGTTTCTGGGGCTCGAAATGGGCCATTCTTCACAATTCTGACCCACACTGACATTGTGGACTGCAGCTTAAACTGTGACTTTCTTTTTGGTTTTTTTAATAATTGTCTCTTTTCGGGAAATTGTGGTTGATTGAATTACCAAAATTATTTTTTAAAAAGGAAATAGTCCGTGATGATATATATATTTTTTTAATATTACAAAAACCCAACCCCAAGGTCATTTTAGTCATTTGGGATTATCGGGCAACAAGAAACCTTTCTTCTTAAACCCTTTTATTTTTAGCGAGAGCAAAACCCCACCAAATAAAAACCCTAGCAGTACTTACTCGGTTCATTTTTCGGCTTCTGCTTACATCTTGTTCTCCAAGAAAGAAAGAAGAAGAAATGGCGAAGCGATTGATGCCACTTTTGAACCGGGTTTTGGTTGAAAAAATCGTTCCCCCGTCAAAAACCACTGCGGGAATTCTCCTCCCTGAGAAAACCTCGAAGGTAAATTTCCTCAATCATTATTAATGATTACATTTTTGTTTTGTATATGTCTGGGTTTTGCTTGAAACTGTGAGATCTAAATAAAATGATGATGTTTATTGAGAAATTAAATCGATATGAGTGGTGGGTTTATTATTTATCTTGTGTAGTGTGAATTTTGATCATCTCATTGTGCCATTGAACTGTCCTGATGTAGAATAAGTTGTGCTAGTTTTAAACAACTACAGTATTGGTGTATAAAGTTAGTTATTTGAGATGGGTTCTATTAGTTTCCTGAACATTATCTTTCGATGGCATTTACTTTCACTAGTTGGTGTAAAAGAGAGTATATTGTCATAGCAAACGGTACAAATTTTGTTTCATTTTTGTTGGATAGACAGACAAGTGTCAAAAATTGCTTAGCTACTTCATATTTATGGTGAGACGTTAACATTTTTCCATCTCGTACTGACTTGATAGACCGAGACTGACCATTTGTTTACTGACTTGCATCTATGACATACTTGCAAATATCATTTTCTTTTATTTTCTGTTTAGCCTTTGCTGAAATATAATAACTCCTCGAATTCTCAGTTGAACTCTGGAAAAGTTGTTGCTGTTGGCCCTGGCTCCCGTGATAGGGAAGGCAAGCTTGTTCCCGTGAGCGTGAAGGAAGGAGATAATGTTTTGTTGCCCGAGTATGGAGGAACTGAAGTGAAACTTGGTGAAAAAGAGTAAGTCTTGTATCTTTCTTGCTTTTTCTTTTCTACTTGGCTGTTGATTCGCTGATGGTTTTTGAATTTGTTTAGACTTGTAATAGCTTTTGATGCTAATAGGAATGGTTTTATATTAATTTCTCAGGTACCATCTTTACCGGGATGAAGACATTCTGGGAACACTACATGACTAATTTCCTCTTATTCCTTACAATGTCAAAAGAACACTCTTCCGCAAGAATCTTAGCTGGATTTTAAGCTATATATTTGTTGATGTTTCTGACTGTGATTTAGTGGCTTATCACTTTAATGTTGAATGGGAGTCTTATTTATGGAGAATTTTCACTGAGAAATACCCTTGAATTGTTGGAATTTCGTATTTGCAATCCGGTTGATTTGGGTCTTCTTGTCACAAGTCGAGAGAATAGTTGTTTTTAGCTTTGGTTATTGCTCGAATCTAGGATTTTAAAGTCCATTAAATGTTTGCATTTTAAATCAACTTTCTCTCTAGTTAAAATTTTTGTCGTAATTCTCTTAGCTTACAACAAAAATGATTGATTCTTGATAAGTTTAACCCCTTATTTCAAATGATCTAACATAGCATGTTTGTTGAATGTTAGGTCAAAATGTGCATAGAATGAGGAGATTGTGAATGAAATATTAACTCGTGAAATTGATAGTAAAATGTTATTAATGGATTAATTTGCAATATTTTGTTTATGTATAATTTATTAATTTGATATGTGGTTCTGATCATTAACATATTGGATTGACTTCCACGGAATTTGATTTACAGTTCTTAATTGAATCAAATAAAGATCCTAATAGATAGGTGGGGTGGGTTTCTATTTAATTTCTAACCAAATTCGGATGGAAATCTGCCATTAGAGCACTAGGCTTCAAGTCCAGCTATCAAAGGTAATTTATTTTAGTTTTGTTAATTTCTATTAGGATGAGAAAATCATTTTTCACTTTTAAATCTTAACAGAAATTGTTTTTTGGTAATCGTTTTAGCAATCATATGTTTTTCATGACAATTAAATACGCACAAGAAGAATATCTTTAACATTATTTCAATGGAGTTGGTGAAAATCTGCTTACAATGCACTTACTTACGAAAGAAAAAAAATAGTAATGACCAAATGCAATATAGAGCCTAGCCAATTAATACTCCTCCATTAATAATAATAATAATAATATAGTATTAATTAATTAATTAATTAATTATAAGAGTCTAGTAACTAAATCTCCTCCTCCTCCTCCTCCTCCTCCCTTTCCTTTGATTTGAGGAAGTGGCTTTCCTCCAACAAATGAAGTGAAAAGAACAAGTGATCTCTCTGGCTGTGAGAGTGGTGCTTCATGTGAAGCTCCTCTTATTGTAGCAAATGATAGAAAATCACCATATGCTTGTGTCCATCCACCAACCTTCAAAAAACCTATATAATTAATTACTAATACTAATTCATTTTATCATTTCAATTAGCTAGATATGATTAGGTTTTTACCTGTCTTTCCTCATACCAAGCACTGTATGCCACTGTTGTGTTTAGTTTCATGTCCTTGGCCAATCCATTAACCAGACTTCGAGTCGCCGTAAAAGGTAGAACTGAATCTTGATCACCACTGTCCGTCAACATTCATTTTTTGGAAGACCAAGGTTAACAACACCAACACTACACTACTAGTTATTGATATGATAAGAAGATAACCTACCTATAAACTAAAACACGAATCCCTCTCTTCACAAGCGAACCCAGAATGCCAATAGTCGGTATCTCTAAATTTTGCATCTCATAGTGTACAACTCTGTAATCAAGCAATTGATCAAATTACAACTACAAGAGGAAAAAATTAGTATATTGTATTGTAATTTTCTTTTTTGCAATGGAAAGTGAGTGCGACTTTACTCGCTGCAAATGCCCCATGTTTTTACTCCAACCAGGCGAGCATGTAGAGCCTTTTTAACATCTTCCCTGTTTAAATACACAATCGTTTCATCTTCAACACACACATCTATTTTCGATTCATCTTTCTACAAAGAAAACACCCACGAGGTAAATTAAACAGAAAATATCCATCCATATATATATATATATAAATATTAGTAAAGATTACGATTATAGTAATAATTAAGACTCACAATTTGATTTAGAACCTCGGATTGCATTACAACAGATGACAGACAAACATCGAGAGTAACATCATACGAATCTATGAATTTCCCAATCTCTGTTGAAACTTGGTTTATTACGTTATAGCAAACCGGAGTGAGGCTTCCACTCGAGGCTTGCCTCCTAATTTCAGAATTGTTACAAAGGAAGGTGAATTTATTATATGTGGCATCAGATATAAGACCATGAGACCACAGAAACTCGGCTCGCGAGTTAAAATCTGTATTGAATTCCAGGAGAGGATTTCCAATCTATTAATTAATCAGAAGAAGCAAGCATTAAAAAGAGTAGTACTATTAATTAGTTAGATTGGTATGTTTGAGCTGATAAGTATTATTTACTCACAGCAACTCCTTTGAGATTGATTTTTGCTTTAGAATTTAGGATGAGATTGGCTAGTTGTGGAACATAATGTCCTGTTAATAAACACAGAGTTTGCGATTCTGATTAGAAAAAAAAGAAGAAGAAATGAAAATGAAATGGTTGAGAAGATGTGATAAGAAACAGCAGGTAATAACCATGGAAACATACATACCAGCGTAACTTTCTCCAGCGATGAAAAAATCTGTGTTCTTGTATTCGGGGAATTTATCGAACCAATTTATGAGGAAAATAAGGTTGTCCTTGGCTAAACAAGACGAAAGGGTAAGTAGTAAGGGCAGAGTTGAAGAGATTGATAAAATTTTCAAGTATATATATAGTAAGACCTGTCCTGACCTGTGATTTCATCATTGACGGATTCATAAAAGGATTTATTTGCAGAATAAGAGAAACCAACTCCAGCAGGTGATTCCAAGTACAAAATGTTAGCCGCTGTAATTTAGGTTTTGATTTATTAAAAAATTGGAATGAAATAGTAATTAATAGTGATTAAAAATAAAATAAAATAAAATGGATGATTCATGTGCACCTTTATTCCAACTATAGTCATTTTTAACCAAAATATTTCCCCTTGGTTGAAAGGGGCCATGTTCACCGAAAGCTCCAGCTCCAACAGATGAACAACCAGGGCCTGCAATAAATAGAATAGAAAAAAGGAATAAAAATTTCAAAAGTCACTTTAATTAATTAAGAACAAGATATTTTTAATGGATTTATATAACTAACTAGCTACCTCCATTTAACCAAAGAACAAGAGGCTTAATTGAAGGTGGTTCAGTAGTAGTTTGTGCTTGAACAAAGTAGTAAAAGTAATCTCTTTGTTGTTGATGATTTGCATCATCATTATTAATGGTGATGTAACCTGAATATTGTTGAAAATTGACTGTAGGTTGACCAGGCAAACTGCCTATTTTATCAGGTTCATAGTGGGATTTCACTTCTCTTGTGTATACTAGCAATGCGCAGACTACAATACTAGTAATTAAGATTGAATATGATGGCTGCTGCTGCTGATGATGATGAATTAACACCATCACTGTCTCTCTCTTCACTGTCTCTGTGTGTGGAGAGAAGAGAAAGAGAAGAGAAGGTCTAATCTATAAATCTAATCACTCCACTGTGTGTATGTGTTTGTTTCTAACAAAGTTATATTAATAATAATAATAATACTTGGGAATTTCAATATTTTTGCCATAAAAAGTTCCAAGTATTTGAATATATAATACTCCATTTTATTTATATTGAGGACAAATACTGCATTGTTCACAAGGCGTGATGTTGCTTCCAACTTTCTGCACGCTTCCTACCTATATCTCAAAATTTGAATTATAGAGCTAATGATAACATATATAATTACAAACCAGCTGCTAGACACTTTTGTCTGCTTCATATTATCATAATGTTTTCCATTTATCCTTTCAAGATCTTGAGCTCAGCTAGTAGATTTTTTAGACTCAACTCACATTTCGATCTAAAGCCTAATCCATGTGATGTGAATAATCTAATATGGTTTTTAAATTTCTTTTCACCTAGCTAAAATATATAAATAATTACCTTATCAACTCGGAAGTCACTTTCTAACTAAAACTAAATTATAGACTGTCAATTTAGAAAATTCATGGAATTATTTACTAGTTTGAATTGGAAATTTAATTTAGAATTAAAATTAATGATATATATAAAGATTTTTACACCATCGAGTGGATGTGGTCCTAGTCATCCTGAATATAAAGATGAACTCATTCTTTTTTTAGGAGTAAATATACATGCAAATTGCAATACCATACATATATAATACTTATAAAGTTGGAACCAAAAATATCTCCATTTTGAATTCGTAATACATGACGTCAACTTTTCTAGTGAGTAGTTTATGATTTTTTATCACTATTTAGTAACAATTCTTCCATATCCACAAAATATGCAGTTCACCTTTTTTTTTTTTTGATAAGTCAGTTCACTATAATTTGTTTAAGTGTTACGTTCAAGTTATATTTCATCTTATATATATGACTAATTATATTTTTATTAGATTGGACAAGGGTTGAATTTTAGATTATTTAAGTTCAAAATGATGCGAGTATTGCTTTTTTCCCTCGATAAATTTATTGACAATACATTTTTATTACTCTTACCTATATTTTGAATTTTCTTCATAAATCTACTAAGATCAAATCGTAGAAAAATTTAATTCAAGTTGGAGTTGAAAATATGGATAAAAACAACTATCGCCCCATTTAAATTATTTAAAATATCAAGTTGGAAAACATTATATTCATATTCATATTAATGTTGAGGATGAAAATATAGATAAAAATAAAATTATTAATTAAATATTATCTCATATCTTACGATGTTGATGGTGAAATATATTAATATATATTAATTAAAGAAATAATAAAATAAAGATATATTGGCTTAAAGAAAAAGAAATAAAAACTTAAATAAAACTTTTAATTTTATTATTTGATTCAATTTTTTAAAGGATCAGATTGATAAATTCATATTCGCTCAACTCAAAAGTCTTCTTAATGAGACCAAATATCTTTAATCGAATTAAAATTGTAATAAAATCGATTCACAAATTCGAATTAAAACGCACTCCCATCGACATCCCAACCAACGATAGGCCAACATTTGGGCCTAGAGTAACTTGAAATTGGTGGCTCAAAGGAAACTCATTTTGACTGCTATTCTGGTTGGGCCATATTTAAAGCCCAATCAAGACAAATTTAACCCAACATAAATTAGTGCACTACAGGGGATGACAGACATAAATCATCATTGCAGAAAATATTTCAAGATCCGCCACTACACCGCCATTCTTTTCTCAAATTGAAATATCAAAATTTCTCTCTGCAGAAAATGGATCAGGAAACCGCACGAACTGCACGGGATTCACTAGACCTAGTTTTTCACATGTCAAACATACTCGAAACCGGACTCGATCGCCACACGCTTTCAATTCTAATCGCGCTTTGCGAAACGGGGATCAACCCTGAATCTCTTGCGGCCGTGGTTAAGGAGCTCCGAAAAGAATCCTCACCTTCTTCTACAAACACAGTTGTATCGCCTCCTTAATCAGGTATTTTAACCTATTAATTTTGTTTTTTGCAATTGATTGATGGGCTTGTTTAACTATCGATAATAGGTTTGTAGCAAAACAAGGTTATTAGTAGAATCAGTTTAGGTTTCTATTTACACATAGAATGTATAATGTAATGTTATGTAATTATATAAGATATTATGAATTGAAAATTCTCAAGCATTCAGTTGGTTATGATTTGCTTCTCAGGCATAATAACCAATTAAACCCTGCCTTTTTTCCATATATATAGTTTTCATTTCTAATAATGAGAATGATTCCCAAATTTCATTTTGTATGCGAGTGATCTACTGAAAGGAGGAGATTTGGAACATGAAGAATCTGTAAGATTGGGTAATATGTTGAGAAGATGTTCAAATGATCAAATATAAATCCCTGAATTGGGGATGTATTAACATCAATTTCATAAAATGTACCAAATCTGTGAACTTGGTCGATTAATATCACCTGGGATAGATGTTAGTGCTTATGTAACGTTAAATTATTAATCTATGATGCTTAAGATTATCACTAAATAGTTTCTCCAAGTTTTGGGACTGTGTACTCACTCATATATCATTTGAAGTTGCAGTCAATTCTGGGTTGGAGTCAAGTGCTGGTACATGACCATGAGCAGGGGGTTAAACATGCTGCGTCTGAGCCCTTGCTTGTATCTACTACTTTACATGGTGAATTTGCCATGGAGATTAAATAGTTCACTTGCTTACATGTTTAAAAACGATTCTTCGAATCTATTGTTTAGTTTTTTATTCATGTCAAGAGAATCAGGTAACCATTTTCTTTCTTGTTTGGGTGAAATGTTTTAGTTTTACTATAATCTGTTCATTGTGCGGTTGTGTTTGTTGTTTTATCAGCATTTCTTAGATCTCTAGAACCTTTTGTCACTAATAATAAATCTACTTCTTTTCTTTTCTGGACTTGGTTGTTATTTTCCCTGGTATTTGCAATTCAAAAACTATTCGGGCATGTTTGTTTGGCGATTTCCAAATTCTTTTCGTGTTTGGGAAATGTCAACAAAATATGTTTTTTAATTTCTGAAATAAATTTTTCATCTCTCAATTTTTTCAAACTAATTTCTCAAAAGCCAAATAAACAATAATTTTCTTATCTTTAAAGACAAACACTACAACGATTTGATATAAAGTATTTTATCTCTTACACAATTAATCTCACATAATAAATATGATTTGACATAAAATCTTATACATCTTATACCTATAATATAATTCTTCCAAAAAAATCTACACTTGTTTTATTTTTTAAATCACTTTTTCAAAATTTAAACAAATAACAGTACTCAAATCGATATTATTTTTCATAAATTAAACTACTCTCTCAAATTACCTCAAACTATTTTCTCAAACGCCAAACGAACATGCCCGAAAGGTTGTGACTTGTGAGCCGTATAAATATGTAATTTTCCTAGGGTATAGGTTTTCTACCAGAGGATTTGATTCATTCGTCAATTATTTATTTTTTGCCGATAATATTACTCATAGTATCGTCACTATTTTGATGTATTTATTTTAGTTTTTTTTTTTTTATAGTTATGTATTTACTTTAGTTAACCATGCAGTTTTTCGACGTGTTCTTTCTATTTCCTAAAATAAGAAACTTTTGAAGCAGTACACTAATGAGAAAAATAATTAGAAGAAGAGTGCATTAAACAAGGAAAATAATGAGTAAAAGACCTTATTCGTCTTACAACTAATAAGGGTTTTTTTACGTGCACTGGACTACACAAAAATAATAAGAAGAAGATGGTTGTATTACGAAAACAATAAAAGATTATATTCCTTTTATAATCATTAGAATTATTATTCTAATTATTAATATTATTAAGAAATATCAAAATACTATAAGGAATCATAAATATTGGAACAAATAGAATTTGACACATACCGTCCCAACCAACCGGGAGAAAGTAGAAGGAATGATTGAGAATGATTACTCTAATTATTAATTTAATCTATAACAGCCCTCTAAATTTAAGGAACTATAAATATATTATATACTCACACTTTTTATTTTGCACTTCAACAATTAGATTATATTTTGTTGGGAAAATTATTTGCAGGAACTATAAATATATTAAGAACTTTGTGGGTTTGAGGCTTGTTTAAAGACAATATCTATAAAGTGATATTTACCCCCACTCGATTGAGTTTACTAATGGGTTTGAAGTAGCAAATCACTCTCAGAATACAACAAAACCACTTAGAAAGATAGATAGCGATTCTATACTTTCTCTCTAAATTATCTAATGTATTGTGTGCTTTTGGAAAGAAAATAAAATGGAAGAGTATTGAACACTTTTTTTTTTTTTTTTCTTGTTGAGTAGTAATTTCTGAACTACTATTCACTATTTATAATAATTTAATGGTTGCAATAAATCATTGTGACTATAAAAGATTACACCTTTTCACTTTTCAACACATAGTTGCATTGTTTCGGATATGCCGTAGCTTTTGAATAGAAGTTACTTTTCTCATAATTAATTTGATCCGTGCATATTGATTTGCAAAGCATTGCAATTGTTGGAAAAGGTGCAATTGACTTTAGCCACATTATTGTGTATGTTTAATACATCTATCTGCCAACCATTTCTATAATTAAATTATGATGTCCACTTATGTTATATAATCACATTATATAATGTATTATGTAATAATAATATAAATTTCTAACATTCTAGTCTATTTATCTTGAATTTTCCTTAAATTTCAACAATCCTCCACTTAGATTAAAATGTTAAGAAATATCCAAGCACATGATAGCATTATGAATACAAGATAGTGTCTTTTGACTTTAACCATCAATTAGTATAAACAATTCAAAGTTCCAACGAAGTCAAATGTGGTCGAAACTTAAACCAAGACTCCTAATTGCCAAAACCGGAGATGTCATACACATGATACTATTCAATTCTAATGAGAAATTTTTAAAGTATACTAGCACTATTACAACCATGTGCTCGATCCTGGAGTTCATGAACATTTATAATAGATAATCCCAAATCTTTTATTAAAAGTGGCGCCACCTCTTATGTTCATATAGGTGAAGTCCCCTTAAGTGTCGCTGCTACTAAAGACACTTTTAACTTACCTTGAGTAATGGGCTTTATTAAGATACAAACTCATCCTACAACTTGTAGCAGCATGCACCGAATGTTTTTCTATATTTTGTGGAATGTAATTTTCAGTGCTCATGGTCATGTCTAGTAACTTGTTTTTACCCTTTAAACATTAGCACTAGTGTTTTTCTAGTGTAAGGTTGGGTTACCATTACTAGTGACTTACAGGGATTCAAACCCATTCCATTTGCTGTTGTTTTAACTAAATCTCTCGAGAGTGCTTTTGTAAAAGGATCGGCTAAGTTGTCCTTTGATCTTACATAAACAACACTTATAATTCCATTTTTTTAATAATTGTTGATGTAATCGTGTCTTAGACTAATATGTCTTGATTTACCATTATATACCGCACTATGTGTTCTACACATAGTTGATTCATTATCTCAACTTAAGGAAATGGCTGGCATTGGTTGTGGCCACAATTCTATATCAAACAATAAATTCCTCAGCCATTTTGCTTCATTCCTGCTGCAGCTAATGCTACGAATTCAGATTCCATAGTTGAATGTGAAATGCACGTTTGTTTCTTGGATGCCCAAGATATTGCTCCTCCTCCAAGAGTAAATATCCATCCAGAAGTGGATTTACTAGAACTATCACTAGGAATCCAACTTGCATCAGTGTAACCTTCAGTACAGCTGGAAAACTATTATAAAACAATCATAAGTTGATTGTTCTTTTTAAATATCCAAGAACCCTTTCGATTCCTTTTTAATGGTCTACACTTGGTCGACTAATGTATCTTGAAAGTTTACAAACAGAGAATGATATATCTGGCATAGTGCAATGCATTGCATATATTAAACTTCCTACTGCACTGGCATATTCAAAAGGAGCAATTGCCCTTCCAAAATTTTCGGTTATTTTAAACGAAGAATTATATGGGGTGTTTGCTTCCTTTATATTTGAATGCTGGAACTTATTAATGACTTTCTCAATATAATGAGATTGACATAATGCATAACCCCCACTATGTTTCTTAACTTTGATGCCTAAAATAGTATCAACTTCATTTAAGTCCTTCATCTTAAATTTTGAAGTTAAATACTCTTTTGTTTCTATTATCCCTAAATTATTAGTTGAGAATATTAACATGACATCCACATAGAGACAATACTTTTTTATTTATTCATCAGGGAACTATGAATAAATACACTTATCAGCATTGTTATGTTTGAATCCATGAAACAATATTACAGTGTCAAACTTTTCATGCCACTGATTTGGCGCTTGCTTTAATCCATAAAGCGATTTAACTAATTTGCACACTTTCTTTTCATGTCCATGCATAACAAATCCTTCAGGTTGTTTCATGTGTAATTCTTCATCAAGATCACTATTTAAGAAGGCAGTTTTAACATCCATTTGATGATCATATAAATTATAAATTGAAGCTAATGACATAAGTACTCTAGTAGATGTTATTCTTGCAACTGGTGCATATGTATCAAAGTAATCTATGCATTTCTTTTGTTTAAAGCCTTTAGCTACCAATCTAACTTTAAAAGTTTGGATTGACCCATCAGTGTTATATTTTCTTCTAAACACCCACTTACATCCAATAGGCTTGGAACCTTGAGGCAAATCAACAAGAATCCATGTATTGTTAGACATAATCGAATCCATTTCATAGTTAATTGCCTCTTTCCAGTAAGCTGCATCTCTGGATATCATAGCTTCACTAAATGTTTTTGGATCATCTTCCACATGTAATAAAATAAGTGTTTTTGAATAATAGAGCCTTCATCTCATTCAATTAAAAATACTAGAGCTAGTGAAGTAATAAAATCAGGACCAAAGTCCTTTTCTTTTCTAACTCTTTGACTTCTTCTAGGTTCCAAAGTTGTATAATTATTCTTTCTCGTTATACTTTGAGAAGTAATAGGGGAATTATCAAGTTTTTGTGGTGATGCTGATTTAGTGTCATTGCGAAATTTATTTTCAAGAAACTCAACGTCTTTGATTCTACAATAACATTTGAACTTAGATCCAATAATCTATAGACTTTAGAATTTTCAGCATACCCAACAAAAACACTATTACAAGCTCTTGGACCTAATTTAGATCTATTTGGATCAGTAACTCTATAGAATGCAATGCAACCCCAAACCTTTAGGTAATTTAGATTAGGCTCTCTTCCTTTCAATATTTCATATGGTGACATTTGAGCTTTTCTTGAAGGAATTCTATTGTGTACATGACAAGTTGTAAGTAATGCTTCACCCCATAAGTCTAAAGAAAGTTTGGCATTTAAAATCATTGCATTAGTCATATCAACTAATGTTTTAATTTTTCTTTCAGCCAAACCATTTTGTTGTGAAGTGTAAGATGTAGTAGTTTGGTGTACTATGTCATTTTCTTCACAAAAAGCATTAAACTTATTTGAAAGGTATTCGCCTCCATATTTTCCATTATGTCCAATAACAATATTATGTCCAATAATTTGTTCCATTATGGTCACATGAAAATGCACAATCATGTATCTGCAATTCTACAATATCTCACAACACTATAGCAATCTTTAAACAATTTCAAATCAATTATTTTATCCTATGGACATATAAAATTTAAAAGATTAAAGTAATTATATTTATTAAAATAAAATATTATTTGCAAAGTCTTATTGTATTTGATTAAATAATACAAATACACAATTACTAATAACTAAACAATGAGTTGGTGATTGCAAATTACATGGAAAAGGAACTCGTAATATATCCCATTTCTTTTGAAGGGTTTGGGTTATTTATTTCAAATATGTAATCAAATATATAGTGTTTATTTGGATCATTTTAATTTTGCATAAATTTGAAATGATTAAATAAATGTTGTATACGAAGCGTTTGCTTGAAATGATGAATCTGAAACTTATCCAATATAGTGATGACGAATCTATACTCTCTCAGTCCTTAAATGTTTACTCATATTTTCTTTTCAAATATCATAAATATGATTTTATTTCTTAAACTGAATTGTTTCTTCTAAAAATCTTTTCAAATATAACAATCAGTCATCTCCGCACACGGTACTCGCGCACTTAAATTTGTTTGAATGTAAAGTGTTACTTGTAGTATTAAATAATCACTAATATAAAAATTAAATTTGTAATTTATTTTTTAATTTTAATTCATAATTACTATTTAGCTCAATAATGCAAATGAGAACTATATTATAACCCTTTGCAAAGAACGAAAGGTAGAAAAGGATCACATGTGAACGGAGAATAAATAAAGAACGAATGCAGTATTATTTATAAGTAGATTCTAGTGGTTTAATACGAAGAAATTATTTCCCCAAACAAAAACAAAAAAAAAAATCCGAAGAAATTTCTTCATATAAAAAAGAATCCATAATCCCGTACATTTCTCTCTCTAAACCCGCCTTTCCCCTTTTTAAAACCCCCCTTGCAACAAGCACCGCTATAAAACAAATCGCAACCCTTATTTATAACACTCTCAAATCAAAATTCCTCTCTGTAAATTTACAAACCCCTGTTTTCTCAATCGAAAAATTCCCCAGTAGAAATGTCGGAAAACGAACTACAATCATCAAATCAAGAGCAAGAGCAAGAAGACCCAGTAGAAGAGTTCATGAGCTTGGACAACTGGCCGTCTTCTTCTGAAATATTAATGGTGGGTTTCGTGATAGTCAATGTTGTCGGCATTCGGCATTACGATGGCATTATCAGGGGTCGGGAGATGGTTGGTTTGGTCAGGGATGAGTTGAATCCGTATGACCCGAACGCAATAAAGGTTTTAAACACTCGTTCTAAACAGGTTGGATATATCGAGCGCTCGGCCGCCTCTGTTCTTTCGCCGTTGCTAGATGATCGAGCAATCATAATTGAAGGTTTATTTATTTATTGTTGTTATTTTCTGAATTTGTGTATGCTGCAAAAATGAGGTATATTTTTTAACCATCTATGTCATAGAACAGTTGAATATGAAGATAAATTATCAATTTTGATATTTGGGACCTTTGTGTATATAGAGCTTTAGATACGTTATATCTACTTTTTGATAATTGGATCGAGGTAAGGGTGTGATGAACAATAATTGGAGATTGAACCATTGCATAAATAGATAACAATTAAGTTGATCAATTGTGCCTCAAAAAGTTGTACTTGCTTTGGTGAAACATGAGTTGTATCTCAAATGGTTTTCCTTCATTATCTACAGTTTTTCTTTTTCTTGGATTAATTATTTAAAATTAATGGTTCATACTTTTTCTGCTCATATTAAACTTTCATTTTCTTTTTGTTCGTATGTGATAGGTATTGTGCCAAGGGTATCAGGGAGGGACAACATATTCAAAATTCCTTGTCAAATTCACATTTTTTCAAGGTTGGAAGAATTTGAGAGAGTGAAAGTAGCGATTGCAAGAGGTGGATTGCAATTAATTTCAGAAAGTAGTGCATCTTTTACATTATCAGAGGCGGTAGTTATAAAGGTGACGAGAGGTGTTGTGGAAGAGAGGAGTGTAGATGAGATATTCAAAATGTTGGACTTGAAGGTTTGTAATGAAGGGGCAGCAAAGCCGTTGGATCCCCCAAAAAAAATGATAAAATCAGAGCTTTTTTCCCATCAAAAGGAAGGATTGGGCTGGTTAGTTAGTAGGGAGAACTCATGCGACTTACCTCCATTTTGGGAAGCAAAAGACGGGGTTTATGTCAATGAGTTAACTAATTACCAGTCTGTTATAAAACCTGAGCCTATGAGAGGTGGCATTTTTGCAGATGACATGGGCTTGGGCAAAACTCTTACGCTGTTGTCTTTAATTGCTTATGATAAATGGGCTTATACTGGACATTCATGTAGCAACGTGGACGCTGGAAACGAGGAGGAACCAGGCGAAGAGAATTTTTTTCCAATATTTCGCAAAGGGTCAAAGAGGGGAAGAAGCAGCATAAAAGCTGAAACTTCAAAGAAGAAGCAAAAAACTGAAGATTTTAATACTAAACCCTCTGGTTCCATGGAACCAAGAACTACACTGATTGTTTGTCCACCTTCTGTATTTTCAGCATGGATAACACAGTTAGAAGAGCACACAAGGGTGGGTTGTTTCAAAGTATATATCTATTATGGAGAACGAACTAATGATCCTGAAGAGCTGCAGAAGTATGATATTGTACTAACAACATATAGTACACTAGCTATTGAGCAGTCTAGTCAAGAATCTCCTATAAATAAGATTGAGTGGAGACGAGTTATTTTGGATGAGGCACATGTGATCAAGAATGTGAATTCGCAACAGAGTCGTGCAGTCATTAATTTGAAGGCTAAGCGTAGGTGGGCTGTTACTGGAACCCCCATAGAAAATAGCTCTCTTGATTTGTTTTCTCTAATGGCCTTTTTGAAGTTTGAACCATTTTCCGTCAAAAGTCTTTGGAATAGTTTGATACAACGCCCACTCGCTCAAGGAGATGAGAAGGGTATCTCCCGCTTGCAGGTTAGTGCATTAAATCATGTATCTAGTACTCATTTTGTATATATTTTTCCATATCGCCAGTGTAACTCGCTGCTATTATCTAATTATTGTGCTTTGCCAGATTAAAACATGTTTTTGGTGATATTTACTCCTTTAGATGATTTTTGGTGATGTATGTTGTTTCAGATCTCGATAACTTTTGCTACTTCATTGGAATTTGTGTCAAAAACTGAATTGGTGTTTCATATTTACACTGGAACTCTTTTTAAATAGTTCTGCACCCGGAAAATGGAACAAAGGAGCAAAATCATAAACACACATCCTACGTTCTTGAGAATAGCCTTCAATGATTTATGTCATTAGCCCTTGAGTAATAGTTACAAAATTCATTGCAAAAGATGAAAAACTATACTTTCAGACTAAAGTAGCAGAAGTGGTACACAATTTTAGTTCATTGCACGTTAAACATACTACAAGCTAAAAGCTTGTAGATTAGTTGCCCCCTTTTTTTGTTTAATTTGTACTATCCTTCTTTGAATTGCTTTTGGTGGCGTGGATGCTAGTTCATCAGTATATGTTTGTATGTTTTATTTGTTTCCCGTGATGCATTGTTACTCAACCTTCATAAACACAAATATGATGCCCATGTACATATTTCAGGTTCTCATGGCAACTTTATCATTGAGGAGGACCAAAGAGAAAGGTTTGGTTGGTTTGCCATCCAAAACCATAGAGACTTGTTTTGTGAACCTCCGTGAAGAAGAGCGTGAGATTTACGATCAAATGGAAGGGGAGGCCCAAAGGATTGTTAAACGCTACATTTCTGCTGAAAGTTTGGTGGTCAACTATTCTACAGTACTTAGCATCCTAGTACGACTTCGCCAAATTTGCACACATTTAGCATTGTGCCCTTCCGATATCAAAGCTCTACTTCCACCATGTAAAATTGAAGGTAACTCAGGTTTTAACTGCCTTTTCTAACTCTTTGTTTTGTATCTCCGTGTTATCACAGTGAATTATGTGGAATGAGGTTTTTATTTTGTATTTTTCTTTTCTTAAATTTAGTTGTTTACAATACATGTAAGTGTAAAATTACTTTTCTCATTCTACTCATGGTCAATTATGAACCCTTCAAAAACTTTTGCTGAAGAAGTGTCTGAAATCTCTTCTTGGTGATGTCCTAGATAGAATTTGAATTAATATCATACCATCCGTGAATCTGGTTACCAAAATTTGGAAATATTCACTTGATGGATACTGTTCCGGCAACTTTGGCTTTCTGTTTCTTTCCTCTTGGACTATGTTTATGAGCTCGAGAGAATGATGAGATTGGAGAATTCCCTTGGATTTTATAGGTGTGTTTGGTGTACTATCATCTAATTCAACTAGATATACCCAATTAATAGGAGATACGAATAGAGTTTACGAGGTGTGTGCTTTTTTGTGTGCATGTGTATGTTGGATTATGCATGTCCTAATAATTTATTGTGCAAATATTTTGACGGCTTTTGAAGATTGAGTGAAGCACTAGTAAAACAACATTTCTCTTTGATTAAATTTCACATTTCTGAGTTTTTTTTTCTTGTTTTGTGTGACCAGTCATAATTCATTTTTACTATCTTTATTTTTTATGTATTTGAAACTGATTTCAACCAAATTGATGCAGATGTGAAGAACAACCCAACTCTATTGGAAAAACTGCTTTCGGTGTTACAAGATGGAGAAGATTTTGACTGTCCAATCTGCATATCTCCACCTACAGATGTTGTAATAACTTCTTGTGCTCATATTTTTTGTCGTTCCTGCATTCTTAAAACCATAAAAAAAACAAAACCTTGTTGCCCAATGTGCCGCCATCCACTTTCAGAATCTGATCTGTTTAGATCCCCTCCACAACCTTCTCAGTCATCTTCATCTTCTGGTGCATCTTCTAATTCATCATCCAAAGTTGCGGCTCTTTTAAAACTACTCTCTGAATCTAGGGAAGCAAGCCCAGCTACAAAATCAGTTATCTTTTCACAATTCAGAAAAATGTTGTTTTTACTTGAAGAGCCACTAAAAGAAGCTGGCTTTAAAACAATTCGCTTAGATGGCTCGTTGAATGCCAGAAAAAGGGCAGAGGTGATAAGAGAATTTGGAGCCCTGGCATCAAACGGCCCCACAATCTTGCTCGCGAGTCTAAGGGCATCAAGTGCTGGCATAAATCTCGCTGCTGCTTCAAGAGTATACTTGATGGAACCGTGGTGGAATCCGGCGGTTGAGGAACAAGCTATGGATCGTGTTCATCGTATCGGGCAAACTGAAGACGTCAAGATTGTGAGGTTGATTGCTAGAAATACAATCGAGGAAAGGATTCTGCAACTTCAAGAGAATAAGAAATTACTTGCAAGGAAAGCTTTTGGTAAAAGGGGGTCAAAAGATCAAAGGGAGATTAATATGGATGATCTTCATAGATTGATGAATTTGTGATTTTTTGTAATCTTTAACATTTGATGGAAGTTGTGTGTCACTAAATTTACTTTAACTCAAGATTTTGAGTAGGCATAGTAGTTATGCAAACGTGAAACAGGTTCTAACTTTTTGTAAATGTGAAAAACGAAATGAATTTTGGTGCATTCACTACATCAACAAAGATTTAACTCTTCGGTCAATGTTTATCTTTTAATAGGGAATGATTTATTCTTGATGTCTCAGTTTTTGGTTGTGAATCAGAATCTTGAGATAGTATGTCGAGTTTTGTTTAGAAGAGCTAGTGTGTCTAGAATTATTTACACCAGCTACAATATTCTTGTTTTGGAGAATTTCTTGATTTTTGTAATTCGCTACGTTTGGGTTAAATAAATACTCATGTACTTCTTCCGTTCCTTATTTTTTACTCCTTTAACTTTTTGCACGGAGTTTTAGGACAGAGCTAGAAAATTGAAACTTTTGGGTATTTTTAATTTTATACCCTTAAAAGTAGTGGTTGAGAATTAGTAATGTCAAATCATTACTTTATGTGAAAGGTATTTTTAAGAAAAATAATTTCATTTATGGAAAGAAAATCTTAGTTTTTGACATCCCAAAATTATAAGAGTAAAAGATCAGTGATAGAGGAAGTATATGTTTTAGAACTGAGAAGGTTTTTCTTTTTTTTTTTTTTTTTCCAGAGGCTATGGGAAGAAAATAAATAGTGCAAGTGATAGATTACTCTATGTCAATTAAAATTGTCACGTGAGATAATTTGTATAAAAGATATGCAATTTTATTTATGTAAATAAAAGTAGGCTTTGTTTAGAGTCTTTTAAAGATAAGATAATATTTGAAAAGAGCAAAAGATAAAAATATCCCCGATGTTTTGTCTAATTTCCAAAAAAATCTCTGTGTTATTTTAACTTCCAAAAATCTCCATGTGATCTCAAGCAAGTGTCAAATACACCCCTATAAAAGAGATTGTGTTTCAAACGCCAAAATTGTAAGTATTTGTTCATATTTTGCTTTTGATATGATAATTTATCCCTGACATCGAAAGACAAAAACACCCTCTATGCTCTGTCTAGCTCCCTAAAAACCCCCTATGTGTCATTTTAAATCCCCCAAACCCCTTTGTATTTGGTTATAAATACCACACTCGACGCAAATAGTATATACTTAATTTTTCAAAAATATATATAAATTTTTATAAAAAACAAACACATAGGGGTAATCTTGTCATTCCACTAAAAGTCAAAAGTAAAATTATACATAGATTGAGTGTGGTATTTAAAATCAAATACATGAGAATTAAAATAACACAAGATTTTTTGAATATAGGAAATATTTTTGTCTTTTGCTTTATTTGAAAATGGGATAATTTTGAAAAATTGAATTGAATAAGTTTATTTTAAGCGGAGCTCAAGGCTTTGCCAACACCTTGTCCTATTTATTGTGGTGGATGGGCTGGGCTTCTGCATCGGACATACAATTTGCGATAACCAAAGAAGGGCTGAATCTAGTAATAGTTTAATTCCAATTTTTCATACATGGGCTTTCAAATTCCTCTTGACCATCAATTTTGTGCTAAAATCAATTTCCCTCGCATTTCTGTAAACACAAACATAAAAATAAAATAGACAGTTATTAATTCCATTATTAAAAAACATGGTCCAACTTTACATTTCGGCTTTAAATATATATCCAATTTGGGCTTTAATCTTTTCATATCTAAACATGATAGCAAACTTACATGAAAACCAATTTTTCTCACAATTCTTAAATATTACTAATAGAATAATGATTTATCCTAGAGGTGTTTAAGAGAAAAAAATGTATTATCTAAAAAAATAATACATGAAATTACAAGTGAAAGAATGTCAAATATCTGAGAAGGCTTTTTTCTTCAATATCTTATTTTTTGACAAATGAGCATTTTCCTACATACTCTTCGATCTAAATCTCAAAAAGAATAATAATTTAAAAAAAAAAAAAAAGCTTTCAAAACAAAAGCTAATAAATAGAGTTTACGATACTAGTATTATTTTTCATTGTATTGGTGATAGTCAAAATCAATTTGTAATATTATCCTCCTATTGGAGAAATGAAATAATCCAGTCTGATTTTGCTTTCTTTAATCTTTAAAATCTTAAATCAAAATAAAGCCCAAAACTAAAACATTAAGGGCCTACTTGGAAGAATTTTTTGACTCGGTTTCGCGGGTCTCAATTTTAAAAATGATTTTGGTGGTTTCAGAGAAACCTTTAAAACCTCATTTGATTAGGATTTGGATGTTGTGTTTTGTGATTTTGAAAAAGCTCAAACCTTATTTGGATTGGATTTGGATATTGGGGTTTAGAGAATAAAGTAGGTGGTAGGTGTCATACCAATGTATTTTTTATTGAATTTGAGGAGAAAAATATGTAATATGTGTCAAATTAATGTATTAA
The DNA here is from genome assembly GCA_003313485.2 of Penstemon barbatus. Lineage (NCBI taxonomy): Eukaryota > Viridiplantae > Streptophyta > Magnoliopsida > Lamiales > Plantaginaceae > Penstemon > Penstemon barbatus. The sequence continues at coordinate 1,187,518 of CM064879.1, forward strand.
GTTGTTTATTCTTTAGTTAGTAGTTTAGGGACTAATATTGTAATTTTCATCGTTTTGTTAGTTGAGTCGTTCTTTGTGTCATCACGCCTTTGTTACTAGTCTGTTAGCGTTATTCCTCAGTTTTCTAAAAAAAGGCTGAGTTTTAACCCTGTATTGGACTGGGAATATATTTCATTTACTGTATTTTCATTTTTAATAGAATTCTTTCTTTCGTTTTTCTTATTCCCCGTCCAATTCAAATTTTAGGTATAAACTCTTCCGTTCACTTTTTCGGCAACAATCCGTCGTATAATGGATAGTTTATATCTCAATAATATTTTATAGGTTTCAAGAGTTTAAATATAAGTTTAATAGATCTGTGATGAGTTTTAAGAGTCTTGCTAAACTCCATTTAAAAGAGTTTTGACTCAATTTCACGAGACCGGACGAGAACCTAGCCAAATAAGCCCTAAGAGTTTAAGTCCTCGTAAAGTTTAGTTTAACTCAATTAATCGAAAGATCAATTCATATTTGAAATGCTGACTACTTTATTTCATTCTATAATACTCCTATATATAAAATATTTTTAAATAAATATAGGCATATGCGAACAGATCTTGCTTGACCGTTGACTAAATTTCTAACAATTTTTTTAATTTTTTTTGGGTACAATTTCTAACAAATTTCACTGCAATTGAATTTAGTTATAACAAATCATTTAATTGGGTTTCAGTAAGTATAAAGTCAAGTTTGAACAACTCGTATTTAATTTTTTGAAACACGGTTCAGCGAATTAGGAATACGAAAAACACGATCGAAAAAATAAGAATTTATTTAGCTAGATCAGTGTGCTATATATACGATTAAAAATGTTGGAATTCGGTTTATTTAAATAAAATATATTTATATTCAGACAATATAATAAATTTAAAAAAAATAATAATATTATAAATCCAACCTAGTTATTTTTTACCTATAAAAGAAAGATCTGGAACAAGTTATTTTGCATTAGTTCAACCCCAAAATAAATGGTAAACTGATTGAATAATATTCTTGAAAAAAGAATAGGAAAATTAACAAAGTCACAAAATCCTCTCACGTAAAAATTAATACTAGTATATTAGTACTATAATGCATATATTTAATTTGTTATAACTAATTAGTACTATATATATGCATGATAAGTGGAATTATATGGGTGCAGAGCAGTGGGTGAAAAGTTGGCCGATCGATGCGATGTTAATTAATGGAGGATCCTTTCCATCTACTTGTTGAATTTTGATGGTCGGGGGTATGTATGTCTTTTTATATATATTGCTTTATGTATAAAGCTTCCCATTTTGTTCATTACATTATATAGTAGAATAATTATAGTTATGAGGATCGAACGTTTTACTTTTATACAAGATTTTTAATATTAATTTTAAAGGGGTGCATTTTCCATTAATTGTCATTATCTATTTTTTACGAATTTAAATTAATTAAAAAAAAAAAAGACAAAGGAAAGCATTTAGCATGTCAGTTAATTATACTGATATTCCATTCCATGGAGAAATAGGGTAATTAATAATGTATATACCTGGGTATTGGAATACACGTGTTGCAATTGGTTGTATAATTTTTGCAGTAGAAAAGATAGGATCAGGATCAGATGGGTCATCCATTTATCTGCACAAAATTAATTAATATATATATTGCTCAAGCAACAAAACGCGTACAAAGTGGCATATAAAATATTCGTTTATTCAGAAATGATTCAAATAACGTGTCAATTTATTTGTGCCGCCCAATATATTTCATTTTGTTATTTTTACATTACCTCTAAATTAAGCAGAAATTTGAACTTACATTTTTGTGACTAATCCATGACATTACATCAATCTTATGTTGGTGGGTGATCTTCTTAAAAGTTGACAACAATAGGCTGCATTTATTTAGCATAAATTATGTAAGTATTATTTAAATCAATTTATTTCCGGAGATTAACATAATTATATATAATGGAATCTGAAAATATTATTGAAAAAACTTATATACATATATATATATATATATATATATATATATATATATATATATATATATATATATATATATATAAGCATAAATTTACTTATATGGTAAACAAAGATAGAATAATGTTGCACCGAGTAAAATACACATCATTTACATCAGCAATCATTCATTACATTCTTGAGAATATATTTCCTCCTTTTTCACTTGCATGGTAACAAAATATAATAATATTGCAATTTGTAAAATATAATCCTGTATATATATAAGATCTCAAATTAAATTCACTCTAATAAATGGTAACTGTTGAATTACTCTTTCCATATATAAGCAAATATATAATCATGTGAACATTGAAATGGACCACACCTCATGCCTACTGAAAACATTCAAGTGTCATTATTATTAGTTACATGATAGTTAATCAAAATCATCTCAGTATTTATTGTTATTTTCCCAATTCCTACACAAATACTATATTAATTAACAGTTTATTTTTTTAGACCATATAAGACTGATATTTCTTTCATGCTACTTATTAGGTAAATATTGTGTATTTATTTTCCCTAACTCTAAATTTAACATGATTAAAGTAGTCTTTTATCTTTCGATCGAGTCTTTGCATTTGACTTTTAGTCCTCTAAAATAAAATGACTATAAATGTCATATATTAATAGGAGAGTAACACATAATTAGTCAATACGTAGGACCAAAATTACAGAGGAGTATTATTGTATTTCTCTTTTTAACCTTTTTTAGAGGAATTGGATAAGAACTGATGCACAAACAAGATTAGGTTCGGAGTGGGGTCATTCGGTTAGGTGTACATTCCTTATTGGCCAGCTTTCAACGTTGCGTGGTATTAACGCGCCGGGTCCAAAAACGGGTCGCCGAGTATTTGAATTCAATTTAGTATTTAAATAGACGCTTGCACAAAAACAAGAACACGTGAATTGCGAGTTATGATAACATGCCCCTAACCCCAAGTATTGCATCCACCCTTTTTCAACAAACTCAATCCTTTCCCCTACTTTATTTTAATTTATTTTACATACCCTCAAATCTTTTTTCTTTTTTTTTTTCCTTTTTTCAGGACAGGACTCAAACTAAATAAACAAATTCTCCACTTTAAGAAATGGCAAAATAACAAGTTAAAATATTTGTAATAAGGATACGTTGGAAAACAAAATTTAAAAACACCCTTTAAATGTTAACATTTTGAAATGAGCCATTTATTTATTTTTTAATTATCTTAATTATTGTGATTACGAGAAAGTGCCCTGCATTATACGCTCTGCAATTATCAATTAACATATACATTACACAACATTTTTAACAATTTTTAAAAGTTACTACTTAATTTAATAACGTTTTTTTTTTCAATAAATTTTATAATGATATATTTGTGACTGAGTAACGACGATAAAATTTATTTTTATTTAATAGATTGTAACTCATTCATTAAATGTCGTGATATGTTTATATGGTACATATTGTCTCGGTGACTTGCAAATTATGACAAATAGTTATAATGGATATATGTCGTTTTTCATTTATCTTAATTATTGCAGTGAGTGCACAATGCGTCATTAGTCATATATCTAACGAAAACATAGCGAAATACAAAATAGTAAAAAAAAAAAATCTGTATAGATTTTAAAACTCCTTTTTTTTTTCAAAAAACTTTAAAAAATACTATTTAACTAGATAACTTTTACGAGTATCATTTTTTGACTTTTTAACAATAAGTTTGCGACCGTATAACTACAATAAAATTTATTCACGGATAGTTAGTTCTACTAAAGAGACTGTAACTACTTCATTACGTCTTGTTTACATGTGGTGCATACATTAGGTTTGCTTAAATTCTTTACTTTGTCGTATCTTGTTTACACGTTAGATCTGCATAATTTTTTTTTTTGATAACTCAGGTGTTCAATGACGATGTCAAATATGACAAATAGTTATTGTGAATATGTGTCGTTTATATTCCCAATTATGCATTCCTGTGCCCAATAAGTCGGACAATTATTGATTTACAAATACAATAGAACCCATAAAAACATTTACTGTTTTTTCTTCAAAAAACTGAAAATTCATTTTCAACTTATTAAAAAAGAATACTCCTATATTACTAGCATGAACTTTTCATTATTTTCAATATTTGGAATTCCAAAATTAAGAAAAGTAAAGTTAAGTAGTCATTGAAATTTCTATATTATTTGGGTTTTCCAAATCTCCATGAGTCAAGGATTCAAGATTTTTAATAATCACATTTCTTTTTTTTTTTTTTGGTTTATCATATTTCTTTTATAGAAAATATTCCTAAAATCTGTTGTCAATCCAGCCATTATCCAATACCACAAAACTATCCTTTTCTCTGTGGGTAAAATATATTAATTAATATTGAAATTTAAAAACCGGACCCGTTTTCATTGTGCTGATCACCGTCCCCTTGTTTTCGTATTTCAATCCTTAACCCCCCCACCAAGAACTCAGAAAACAAAACAAAATCTGAAATTAATACCCCAAAAAATAAAACCTAATCTTGGCACCACCCTTTACGGTATTTTGTGTGAGAGAGAAAAGAACAGAGAGACAGGGAGAGAATATCTCTTCTTACTTTTATACAAATATTCTTCTTGATTTTTCCCTCAATTGGCACAGAATTTTCTCTGGATTTCTCCATTGATGTGCCATGGAACATATCTAATTCCTTTATTGTTTTACTTCGGAATAAAACCCAGTTTTAGATTATTTCCCTTTTTCTGGTCCATCTAAAAAGATTCTGGTTGGAATAGATTGATTTAGAAATATTTTTGTAAAATTAATCTGGTAGAACTAAATCCCTGACGGAAATCCATTAAGTTCCGATCATCTTTGAAATTCACTGGTTTTATCTGTTCTCTACCAGCCTATCGAATACCTGTGTGGAAACTGATAACAAACCAACTTATTGAATAAGATTTTCCCTTGAATCTTTGATTTCTAGAAATCGTCAAGATTTAATTTCTTATTACCTTATCTGTTACAAAACCCGATTCTGTGATCTGGGCTCTGATTATAATCTTCATTTGTTAAAGGCCTTGTGAGTTGAATCTTCATTTCAACCATGGCTAATAATTCAGCGAGTCTTGATAAATGGAGGGAGTATTTTAGGAGTGCAAATTCTGATATATTTGAAATAATTGAGCATGCAATTATAGTTGCTGCCTCCGATTGCCCTTATGACTTCAAACTAAAGAGGGATCGAATTGCTGAGATGCTATTCACGTGCAAAGTTACCAAGTGTTTTGGGTGTGAAAGAATTGAATTGGCTCTACCTAATTCTGATGGTGTTCGAAAAAGTGATGATAAGTGCAAAAGTGGGATTGAGGCCGGAGGTAGTAAAGACACAAAAGAGAGCAAAGCAAATAGCAGTAGAGATGATAATCACAGAGAAGTTATGGAGATGAATGTAAATCAAGTTAGCATTTACAGTTATGGAGATGCTGAAGCTTTGACTGATGAGATTGAGGAAGAGTCTCAGTATTTATCTGATGTTTTAAGGATTAAAGAGATTATTGACAACAGTGAAAATGAGGTTTGTTTTCTTACTTTATTGGATCCCATGTTAAGATGTGATTCTTGATATATAGCTTATGGTTTACAACATGAAATTATTTACTTGTTTCTGGATTGATTTAGTTAGTTGGTTTTCTAAGTTTTGATGCAAAAAATTCATTTACAACTGCGGCATTCTTGAATTTGATTTCCCTTATGATTGTTTGTTATATAACTTGAGCCGGTTATGATGTTATATAGATTTGGTTTATGTTGTTTTTTATTGTTAACTCTTTGCTTGTACTTGACAGTCTGAAGGATTATTGTTTGATTCATTGAGGAAGCTTCAGCTAATGCCTTTCTCTGTAGAGACTCTAAAGGTTGGACTAGAATCCTTGCTTCTTGATTCTAGTTCCGCATTTTACGGAAGTTGTTAATGTAATTGTTTTTACTATATAGGCTACAGAGATAGGAAAATCTGTTAATTCTCTCCGAAAGCATGGATCAAAGGATATTAGGAAACTTGTGAGGATATTAATTGAGTAAGGAATCTAATCCCTTATATATCTCTATAGTTATTGTTGTTATTTGGTTATAAATCGATTCCTTATTCGCAATTTTGTTGATTTGGAATGTAGAGATTGGAAAGTCATGGTTGATGCATGGGTTAATGCTACAGCAGCTATTGCAGGTTAGTTTAACATATTTTTTCTTTTCTTTTTGACAAACTAAGAAGTTTTGCAATTTCTCGAGTTTCTATATCGATGGAGGATTAATGAATATTTAATTACGTTGTAAAGGTTCGGAAGTTACTCCACAATCTGTGAAAACATCTTTAGATGAAGAAGAGGAAGAAGGGCTTCCATCTCCTCCACTCGATGAAGGTGCTTTCTTTGCTACTCCTACCTCAATGGAGCTTTCACAGGTGTCATATCTTTGCCTTTTTTGTTATGAACTCTGGATTAAATTTTTTGCTTATGGACTGACTTAGCTTTGGTTATGTTTTGATCCTTGACTTTTGAAGTTCTTTGACGGCATGGACGATGATGGAAGTGAGTTTTGTTTCTTCCTTGTCCTTACGCTTCACTGTTTCTTTTTCCTGCTTTTGCTATCGGGTCTTTATTTGAATTCCCCACTACTTCAAGGCATTAGATATGAATGATTTGATCGGGGATTTTGTTTCAGATCCTCGAAACAGTGGGGAATTCAACAAGAACCGAGATAATGGCAGAAGGTCAAATTCCGAGAAAACTGGCATTCCTAAATTGAAGCTCGAGAGCCCCAATGGCTGTTCAAACCTTCCTCCGAAGAACAATAAGCCCGATCAGAAGAAAGCTATATCGAAACCATGTAGGCCTGTGGGTGGTGTATCTGGATCTGGGAGACCAAAACCGATGGTGCAAACAAAGGCTAACAATGAAATTAAAGTCCAGCAAAAACCCGATAAAGGCACTGTTCAGAAGAAACCGGTTCTTCCTGAAAAAGAGGTGTGCATTTAAAGTACGAAAATATCCATATATAGTTTAGTATTTCGATTTGTATCTTAGTATCTAAGTTCGTTCTTCTATCAGAAATTGAATAGTAACAATGAGACTTCAGTTCGGATGAATTTAGAAGCTGCTAAGAGGAAGCTCCAAGAACGATATCAAGAAGCCGAGAACGGTTAGTTTACTTTCAAGGCTATGTTTGGCCCTAGTGGGTAAACCACTTTTTTGTCTGAATAGAACATTACATTTTCACTTCCCTTGCCGTTATCTCACTAAAAACCAACTCTCCAAACATAGCCTAGATACATGTAGCAAATTCTACAATTGCATTGATAAACATAATGTATGTGCATGAATCAAAATTTCCATAGTTTCCGTAGAAAACATCGAAAAGTTTTATGTTTTTGAGTAGATGGCAACGAAAATTAGTGTAATTCTGAAACTCTTTGTTTGCCTTGAGACTCTTATTTTTCTTAATTTACTAATTTCTTCACAATTTTTCCTTGTGTTTCCGATTTTTTTTCAAAACGTTTCCAATATTTAGCTGACCGAAACATATACTAGAAATTAAACTTTGATCCATGTGTATATTTAAATGGTTTTTGTAAATAAATTTGTGTGTGTTCGTAAGTATGACTTTGTTATACTTTTTTTAATAGCCAAGAAGCAGAGAACTATACAAGTTGTGGAGTTGCAAGATCTACCAAAGCAAAATGTTGCCTCGAGGAATCAGACCATAAGGCCACCTGCCAATCAAAATCGGCACTGGGCAAATGGAAGGCGGTAAATTATATATTTTAATTACTTATTTGTGATATCTGAGCTTATTCAAGTGAAGTGAAGGGATGTTGCTAATTGCGCGGCTTGTTTAGAGCGCTTCGAGTTGCTTAATAACTGGAGAAAACTTGAATCAACCGACCGGAAGAGAGGCCTTTAATTTTGGCCGTGTTGTTAAAATTAAATTAGAGGATGTAGCATAGTCGAACATTTAAATGATCCTTTCTCTTTATTGTAGTAGGATGAGGAGGACACAATTAGCACAGAATAAGAAGGTACATTTTACCAGTTTTTTCATGTTGTGAATATAAACTTTAATAAAATGGAGAGGATTAACTATTTAGGTGTGTATGTTACTAATTACTATTTCAATGCATTTTTTTTTTTTTTTTTTGGTATAATAATAAATGGTGTTTGGTGGGTGGGTGACGTGGCCTTTTTTTTCTTTCTTATTGAGTGATTTATTGGTAACCTCTTGTTGTTGTGAATGATTTGGATAGAGTTTTGAGTTTTAAAGGATAGAATTTGACTTTCTTTTTATATTCACACTTTTACACCAAACTTAAAAAAATAACAATGAGGTGGGTATGGTATATAGTTGTTCAAAAAGTACGATATTTCATATAAACTTTTTAATAGACCAATTCTATTTCTGGTCCTTTCGTTTCTAGACATTAAAAATAATATTTTGACCCAATCAAAATTGGGCACAATTTCGTAAATTTCAATTTTTGCCGTTTGGCTATACGAGTATACGTGCGGTGCACCTAAACAAAATAAGTTATGGAGTACTAATAAGTCCAATTTCGGTTTTTGACTCTTACTTTCTCAACACTTTCCAGCAGCCCTTTTTGATCATTTTTGGTCAAATTCAAGCCTCTTCTTTCTTTCTTTCTTATTTTATGGAAAATGCCCCACTGCAAAGAAGAAAAAAGGGTTAATTTCACTGTACTTGGGGGCACCCACATGTGCTACTTAAAAGGGTTGCTTTATCTCAATAATATTCGAGGATATTCTATATTTTGTCATAATTTATTAATTTCTTCTATTTTCGCTTATCGTGGAACTTTAACTAAGATTGGGAAGAATCAATTTTCAGAATATTTGGTTGTGTCTCATCGCATGTTAATTCTTATGAGATACTGTAATAAATTTTAAGACAAGAAATAAATTAGAGTTTTGGGATGACCAGAAGATTGTAACAAAATAATAAATTTTCAAGTAACAAATAAAAATGACAATAATGATCATATAATAATGAAGGTCTCACTGAAATAAATAGGAAAAATACTAGCTTATTCCACCAATATTTCTTTCAAAATTGTCGCAATTTGCTGAACCAGATAAAAAAAAATAAAAATTACCATGTCCGTAAAGGTTCATGTCTGTTAATCAAATTATTCAATGAGAGATAGCCATTTTGATCTTCAAATTGAATAATGCAGTAAATGAGAAAGATATATATTTCAAATTAAATAGTCTTTGGAGCCTTCAAGGAGAAACTAAATTAGTACTCCTTCCGGTTTTTTTTCCATTTACCGCTTTGACAAAATTTTCTTACTTACTTTTATTTGTCGCTTTAGGATTTGAATATAAAATTAATGTTATTTTATTAATTTTATCCTTCTTACTAATACTTGTCATTAATACTAATTAATGTTAAGCTTATTTGATTAAAAGGATATTTTGAATTTTTTACTTAAAAAAATTACATTTTATAACATTCATTAATTCGTGTGCAATTCTCAAAAACGACAAATAAAAACACGGAGGGAGTATCTTGATAGATATTAATTATATAATTACTTCAAAGTCAAAACCCAAAAAGTCCAAGGGTTTACAAAGGTAGTCTTCTTTTCTTTTTTCTTATTCTTCATATCCTTTTCAATTCATTTACTACTCTTTTATGTTCAGATGTTTTGGTCGGCAATTTAAAGAATGATAGAAGGGAGAACATTATTATTTTTTTAATTTGGATTTCATTCGTAGTAATAATTTTATGTTAGTTTAGATTTGATTCTCTACAAGTTTGAAACATTCCATTCATGACCAAATAAATTACATATGTAGTTGGGCAGCATTCATAATTTTCCTACATAAACTCAAAAAAAGAAAAAGAAAAATGACTTTTCATACCATTTTTTTAAAGAGGACATTCGCAGTTGGCCACATAAAAAATAGGTGCACCATTGCCGTGAATAAAGATGGTCAAAAGTAAAGGTGCATATTAATTAAATTCCTAGATTGGATATATTCTATAGTGTGGCATAATTTTAATTATTTTTTTCTCCTTTTGTTGCAATATGATGACACCATATAAGATTGTAACTTTGTAAGGAATAAGGGATTCCAGTTCTTATTCTCTTCAACCAAAAGCATGCACCGAATTAATACACGTACTATATCAAATCAACACACACCCACAGGGGTTTTATGTGAGGATTTCAAGTCAAGAAAGCAGCCAATAACAATGTGACACATAACAATTGATGAAATTAACCCAATCATTAATTTATACCTTTTAGTGCATAATAATATATATATATAGAATTTGCTGTCTTTCATCAGCGATAATGTATAGATTCATTTGGTTCACTTAACACGATTTTAAGACAGATTACGATATCATATTCATAAAGATCTTGCACTTTAGATATATTGCGAATAATTTTACTTTATCCGTGTCAATTTTCCTTAGTTTAACGTACGGGAAGAATTAGAATTGATCAACTTTGCCAAACTTTAAAATAGATTTGAACAAATTTGACTCATTCGAATTTACTTGATAAACTTTAAAAATAATATATATAATACATTTTGTAAAAACATTAAACTATATATATATATATATATATATATATATATATATATATATAAATATATACACTAAAGTCAAAGTCAATGTCAAAATTAATGAAAATGTAGTCCATATTAATTACAAGTTAATAATAGAGACATTTGTCAGAAATATATAAATTGTATGTAGTGATATATCACATGGAGATTGGGCTATTGCAAATACACTCGTTTTACATATTTATTAATTACTACAATTTACATATAAGGAAAAGAAACACGAGAAAAATAATTCATTTATGCATTAATTTCACGGAGACGTGTGAGTAAGGAGATTCCAGACTTGTTCATTCTTTCTTTTTCATCAATAATAAATGGATATGTACGTATTCACTTTCTCATATTGACACGTACGTTTTACATAAAAATGAGAGTGGCCACAATTTATTTACCCGATCCTATTACGTGAGATTAAAAATTAATGTTACTGCCATATAAATAATATTAATTGTGGAGCTTTAGTAAATAATGTTTCTAGTTCGTTCACTAGCTGTGCTCTCTCTCTCTCTCTCTCTCTCTCTTTTTAAAAAAAAAAAAAAAAGATTAAGTGCTAGCTGTGCTCATAAAAAGGGTCACGTCCCACTTAATGGAAAGATGTAAGATAAGATTTTTACTCCATCTTTTATTAGATTAAATAGGATCAATTAAAATTAGTTAGTGCTGACACCGCATATATAATTAGTGATCCTGACAGTGACATTCGTTACATATTGCTAGAAAATAATTCATTAGATTTAGATGGTATATAACATAACTTGACATGTTTAATTATCTCAAGAAAAGTAACAAAATGTTCCTTGAATAATTAATTAATATATAGGTTAATTTGAAAATAAATCAGTTTAGCTCAAATTTAAGTTTTATCAAGTCATGAATAATTAATATAATATATGATGCACAAAGCATCAGATGAACCCTATCCAATCATAATCCAACAACTTATTTTTATGTTAGGGAATGTGGATCCCAGCATAATAGCAAAAGTTATCCATGTTCTTTACTTAGTGGGCCTAACCATCTTTATATTGGGCTTTGCCGACATCAACTTGCAATCCAAATCATAAAACATTTTTAGATTGATAATTAAAGTCAATTCTATAATATATTGGGCTAGCTACAGCCCTGCATATTTCAAAATAATGGACTTAGTTATGGGCTTAAAACTCGATTATTACTGTTAGCCCAGTACGCTTAAAAGAAACCTTTTGACTTGGGACAAAAGATATTTTTTATTTTCTTTTTTCTCGAGAGGGTGGGACAAATTAATGACTCTTGAAAGCGTGAATCATCTTTTGTATTTATGAAAATATTATTTCATAAAAATTAATGAAATGTAGTCCTTATTTTATCTTATATATTTGTTCCATGTTCAAGTCTACGACACCACATTAATGCCGCATAAAATAATTTGTCCAACTACTGCCACAAATCTTCTCGGTTTTCACCCTCAACATTGGTCAAGAACACACACAAAGTACTCCCCATTATAATCTAATCACAAATCCCAGATAATTCGCAATTGATAAATGGATTTATAAGAACTTATGGAAAATTAATTATCCATAACTTAAGTCATTGTCTATTGTAAAATAAATTATTTGATCGTATCATCATAAGAAAAGCAGTGATTACACAAAATAATTCTCACTGGGACTACACTTAATCTAATTTTTTCCTTCCAAAATTTGAAGTATATTAATAGAGACTTGTCTTTGGGCTTCTCATATGATCCAGCCTCATCAACAAGAAAATGTAATTAATTTCCATTACAAATATTTACATTTACAAAGTAATGAAACTTAATTAATTAGGAAATTAGTTCAAGAAGTAAGGTTGTAGTTTGTGGGCTTGGACTTGTCCAAAATAGACCACATGACTTGGACATCCTCATATCCACATGCCATCACTTCCCCGTGCAAATCCATTGTACGATGCTCTTCTTGTCCTTCTGCACCACATGCACACAAGTAGGAAAGTAATTAAGTAACATTAATAATTAAATCTCATCCACATATTATGCGTTGTAGTATATATTTGTTAATATTTATACTATAGATTGTTTTATTTTTTATTTTTAAAGAAGTTTTAATTATGAAAAAAATGGATATTCCATACATTGACATATTTGTTTTGAATATTAATGATTAGAAATTTTAGTGGCATGAAATATTGACATGGTGAAAGTGTGAGAGAATAGTTTCGGAAAAAAACATCTTCTTCTTTTAAAATGTCCTATAAATCATTCAAGTTAACTAATCAATATCATCAATAAAAATCATTTACACCATGGATACTCTGAAACAACAACCTCCATCAATTAATGTTTCTTCTATCTCTTAAAATAACAATATTTTATTCAAAATTATATATATGTATATATATTATCTCACATAAAGTTGCATATCAGTTTTAAGAGCAAAATATTAATGTAAATATATCAATAGGACTATTTCCTCCATTGTTCTAAAGAAAGAGATTTGAAATTCTAAATATATGTAAATTTTAGTTCTTCTCAGATATTACTAGCTAGTGATAGGAATTTAAGGTTTTGTTTCCAGAATATGAGTTTAATTAAATAAAAAAAGAACAATTAATTAGGTAGACATAGACTAAATATATATATATAAAAATAGTATGAGAAAAGAAAATTGTAAAGTGTTGTATTGGAAATATGTACCTTGGTGAGATTTCTTGTCTCTATGGTTGTGTTGATGGTTGAAGAAAGTACAAGCTTTTCTAAAAGGAGAAGTAATTGTTTTAACCCATGAAGAATTATTAGCCATTTTATTTTATTTGATGATCCAACTATACGGTCTCTCTCTCTCTCTCTATATATATATATATAGGTCTAGTAGCTATTAATAATTGGCTTTGATATATATATATATATATAGGTCTAGTAGCTATTAATAATTGGCTTTGATATATATATATATATATATATATATATATATATATATATATATATATATATATATATATATATATATATATATATATATATATATATATATATATATAGTATAATAATATATAGATAGGAATGATTATTTAATTATTAATAATTAAATAAATATGTAAAAACGCTAGTCGTTAGATTAAGGAACGGGGTGTACGTTGTGTGCCTCAAAGACAAGGCAAGATCCGGGAGATGAGCTCTCCTCTCTCATTCATTGGCGGGTTCAATATATAATTAATAATTATTTATTTAATTTTTATTAAATATTTTTATTATTATTATATGTAATATATTTAGTCAAGACTCAAAGAGGAGTGCATGAGCTTAGCACATGGCGCAGGTTTCCAAAATGGGATCATTACATGTGAACTGTGAAGCCCACCGTTTGCTTTCTACAAACCAAACGAGACGAGACGAGACGAGACGTATATACGCGTGTTGAATTAACCATTTTAATTAATTAATTAATAATTAAGTTATCTCTCAATCAATTTATGTCAACAATCAACCCATTGTTATATATGTTACTAATAATTAGACTAGTCCCCGCTCCCGCCCAACTTATTTCATGTACTGTTACTCAACAAAACAAATATTCTTTAGGTTTTCTATCATGTTAATATTATTATTTATGGTTATACAAATTAATTAATTCTATAAGAAAGATAAAATAAAATAAATTAGCATGTTAAGATTCTTTAGTTCAAAAAATTAAAAAGAAAAACTCATTCCATTGGGCCACTTAAGGCCCATGAACGTATATAGCCATTGTCCAGTGGGAGTGAAAACACAATTAAATTAATGTAAACATGTAGTTGTTATTTGATCCAATTAAAGACAAAGGCACACTGCAGCACATGCAAAGTCTATCTCAAAAGCACATGTCCTGAGAACCATGTTCTTCACTGTTGGTCGATCGGATATTTATGTCATCATCAACTTGCATTGCATCAATTCTTTTATTTATAAGAAAAATTCAAAAATAAATAAATATATATAAAATTGCAGTTGCAGTTGAAGAAATTAAATAAAAATCTATCGCTCTAGGTCTTTCAAAACTCAAATTAAAAATTAAATTACTAAATCTTAAAATCCTTGATCATATTATCTAAAAAAGTATTGCTGTACCCTTAAATGTAAAGTATATGACACATGTTTATAATTTAAATTATAGAAATAATCAATTCAATAGTACCTTTGGTTTATAATATGTATGTTATATGTGATGATAAAAACTCGATCAAAAGTTGCAAAATATGATAATTATATATCAATTTTCAATAAACATATTTATTAAGTAGGGGTGACAATGGGTTGGACTCGGACCATATTTAAGTCAATCCGAGCCCGAGACCAACTTATATTTGTTTTGTTCGAATCTGGTTCAATTTCATTTGGATTTTTCAAACCAACTACCTAATTTGAATTTCATGGACATTCTGATCTAAATAAAATATCTCGACCCATTAATTAAAGACAACAACTTTTTGAGTATAGGCTAAAAAATAAAAATGCAACTTTCAACCTTGGTCACTCAAACTTTTGTTAGCGGTTTGATTTAGTCAAACCAACCAAAAGTTAGGCAAATAATTCCGAATCATGAGTCCATTTCAAGCAACTCAACAAAATTGGTTTCAAGTAAGAAAGGATGCCAAGAAACGAATAGTTAGAAGGCCTGAGTTATTGGGCCCGAGTTAGAGATAGATACACAATTGGGCCTATGTCATTGGATCAAAGTGAAAACCAGATGATCTTTGGGCTGTAACGCAAAATTGGGTTTCAAACTCTATGCCTCTGCTGGCTGTTTTCATACAAGTGCAAAGTTTTATTCATGCATGGATATCATTTTGTGCCAAAAGACAAATATTGCTCTTATTTTGAAAGCCCAACTTGCAAATCGTGAGATTGACACAATGCATGCCGCCGGTTAATTATCAGTGTGGAATAGAGGATTCTCATCGCTTAATTCACTAATTTTCTATATGACAAGGATTATATATAAGTTCCAACAAATTTAAATTAAATCATTAGAAAACACTGGACTTTATGTTAGTGTATCAAAATATTTAAATTGTTAGGCTAAAATTTGAATAAAAATGAGCTCATCAATTAAATAAGAACTTATTTATTGCTAATTATATTGTTATTTATATATAATCTTATTTATTATAAATTTTAGATCTTTAATTAATCACATCGACCTATAATCATATTCGCTTCACGTATTTTAAATTACGAATCTTTTTAATCGAATTAGACCCATTGAATCTTTTATCGGATAAAAAACCTAATAAATCGGGACGGATACATATTAACCAAATTAAGCTATAATTATATATAATTGCATCAATAAATTTATTCAGATCCTACTCATATAATTACCATAGTGTACATTTTCCAAATTGAATAATTTTAAAAAATGTCCGTGTTATTAATTAAGGTTAAGTGTAGGTTTATATAGTTCGACATCAAATTAGGTATGCAGATGGTAGGAAGTCTCCATACCATATGTGCATGGTGGTGGGATGTATTATGATTAATTTACGAAGCATCAAATTACTATTACTACTATGATTAGTTCACCCAACAGAAAGGGCCAAATCAACAGATACCATGGGCCTGGCCTGCTTTAGATAAATTAATTTTGACCCTACCATGTGGAAATGTTGAATTGTACGTATCAACCACCCCCCCCCCCCCCCCCACACACACACACACACACACAAAAAAAAAAAAAAAGAATACTTTGATATATACATGAAATTCACCTATTTCTCTTTTATATTGAGAGGAGACATGTTCAATTCTTTAGGCCCCTGCATATATATATATATATATATATATATATATATATATATATATATATATATATATATTAGGTATCTTTGTAAATATATATTGACTAGTCTTGGTGAATGATCATGAGGTCCGTCTGCTTTAATTCACTTGGACCAGAATTAATTGAAATAATTAGTTGATGTGCATGTGAATGATTTGTATGCTATTTCACCACCAAGAAAAAGATAATGAGTTTTTCTAGGGTACTTAATTAATTAGTTACCGTCCCGTCCCGTACCGAATCGTATCGAATGTTAGGTTTTTTTTTCTCAAAATCGAAGGTCTTGGCATGAATGAAAACCGTACCGAGTATTTTGGTATGACTTTGATTTTAGACTTCTCATACCGTAAGAAACCATACCCTACCGAAATTGAAAATAAACATGAATTAACTATTTTTTTTTAAATTTACAACTAAATTTTATAAATTTATAATTCAAATATTATTGAATACTATATTATTTATAAATTATATTATAGTCCATCATAGTTTATAATTACTACATTGCTATTGTTCAATTAAAAAAAGATATGCCCAAATTTATAAGCACAAATTAAACTTGTTATATGTTGAAAACTTAAAATGAAAAAATTCTAGACAACAACTACCAAACAATAAATTTCTTCACATAATAAAAACAATGATCAAATAATTAATCAATTAATTTTATTCAATTAGATCGAACTATAGAGTCAAATTTAATTAGTTTATAATAAAATTACTTTTATTTTCCAATGCTTTATTTAATGTAAAAAAATAGTTTATAAGATATTACATTATTAATTTCTTATATAATTGTCAACTATGTGATTATATATGAAAAATTGCACGAAAAAGTTTGTTCGAAAAAACCGCAAAACCGTACCGGAATCGCACAAAACCGAGTTTGTTGATATGGCTCACAAAATTCTAGTTTGGTTTTGAGTTTTTAAAAATCGCACTAATTGGTACGATACAAATTTTGTTAAAAATACAACAGAAACATACCATGTGCACCCCTAATCGGGATATGACGAATTTTCCGGATTTATCATAGTTAAGATTTTGATGAGGAACTTAACATGAAGCCTTTTACTTAAAAAATACTTTATTATATAGTAAATTGTTAGTTAAAAAGCCACCTAAAAGGTTAGGCGACACTCATGTACCTTTGACAAATGGGTGCAGAAACTACAAAGAAGGGGACATGCCAAACCCCCCGTTCAAAAGTGGCCATATATATTTTAATCAATGAGTGTAACATATAAGTTGAATTAGGGGCTAATATTGTTGATGGTCGAAAACAAGTTGGGATAACCTTACCTAACAAAACATATGCGAAAATAAATAATTCAAAATTAAATCAGCGTTAATTATCCAAAATGAATCCAGTTTAGTCCATGAATTGTGACATGTTTTACTAGCAATGCTTTAATACGAAATTTCTTACGGTCTAGGACTAATTTCAGACATTACGATTAACAATACACCATATCTTTCAATGCGATAAAATTATGATCTTACAATTAATAATATGATGTATTTCTAGCCATAAAATATAACAAATATGAAATCAAATATATTAATAAAAAATCAACTAACTAACTCGATGTGGACTAAATTGTCTTAATCCAGTCCATTTCATAAAACAAGCGGGGTGGCCCAAATAAAAAGACCCTTGAGATCCAAGGTCACATCCTTCGAATTAATCTAGTTAGTTAGTTCTAAAGTTTAATTATTAGTTATTGAAAATCATTAAAGACATTAAATCTTTTTGCTATCCATCAACCAAAAGTGCTCCCGCCCCACATATTGTTAACAATCTAAAGTTGTAAGTAAGCTTTGTCGATTAGCCAAATTTATCTAATCCACCCATCATTAGAACAACTCATTTAACCCTACCACCCACCTTCTAATTGTATATTAGGTGGAGTTTAGCCTTCACAAATAATAAATAATTAATGTGGTGGGAATTTGGTATTTTTATTGGTAAATTTTTACTATTATTTAATCTTACTTAGTAAAGTAAAATTGTGTTGTTCACTCAAAAATCAAATTACACAGTCATATACAACCGAATTAGGCAAGTGTACATGACTTCATTTAATGTGATAAATTTGATTTTTACATATATCTTATTCAATTTTTGGTGTACTTTTAAGAATAAATTTGACTGCATTGAAATTATGATCGAATATTGCATTAATAGTTTGACTGATTAAAATAACACATAAAATTTATGATAAAGAAAAATAACACAAGTAATTATAAAGGAAAAAACCAATAAATATTACTACAGTATATTTTTAACCATAATTAAATACACATCAAAAAGCGAGTCATTGGTTGAGAATAATCATGAGAGAATGGAACCCGAAGTTGGATCCAATTGATTTCATGATTAACTCTTGAATATAATATTATTGTCGTAATAAAACTAATATGGTGGTTGTTAATTAATGCTTTAGTGCTTGAGTTTTTGCGTGTGTTATAAAGTACTTAAAATTGATTATGAAAAAAAAATGATAGTTATGTGAATATCAAATGATAAAAATAATGACGAGTGATTAATGTTTCGAAAGAGTTTAAATCATATTTAAAATCCGAATATTCTGACTTAAAAAACTAGAAAAATCGAATTATGGAAATTGTAGTTTATAATTAAAAACACAAGAAGTCAAGATGGATGACTCAAAAAAAAAAAAAAAAAAAAAAAAGAAAGAAAAAAAGGATGAAATTAACTATGGTTGAACATAAAATATTTACTTTATTCATTTAATGAGAATGTGATATAATTATATTTCATACCAACTAAGACTATGTGTACCTAAATATGCCATCGAAGATAAAACAATATTATATACAGTCAGTATAAATTGATTTTTAGTTTGTAGAGTTTTTAATTATTAAACAAATTGCGAAAAAAGAAAATAAAATTATTAAAAGAATTGGCAAGTTAAAAAGAAAGAGAAGAAGAGAATAAAATAATAATCATAAATTCTGTCACTCACTCACGTGCTACAGTGATTCTCTATTATGGGAATCATCGAAGGCTGTGTAACCTGGTTAGGTTTAACGGGACATAATAAAACTTTGACGTAATGTCGTTAATGGCAATCGGTAAATAACCCTGAAGAATGAGACGGGTTGTTAACTGTAATCCAACCGAAAAACACGGCCCGCCAAAATAGGCTATGCCACTTCGACCACGCGAATGCAGTCACGCGCCGCATAGATTATCCCGCTGTCACGCTGTAAAGGGCATAGAGTCAGAGAAGAATAATGAAGATGAGTGGGGACAGCGCGTGGAAACTTGCAGGAAGAAAGCTGTCCTCTTGCTCTTTTTATTTACTACTCTATTTTAATTTGGACCATGATTCTCTCTTTCTTTCTTTCTTTCTTTAACTGAAATTAATACAAAGTAATGAATTTTAATAATTGGTTGTTCTGAAGTGCAACATGTGAATATTACTCTAGAGAGAGAGAGAGAGAGGCACTCCAAAATTCATTTATGCCAATAATACTACTCCATCTGTCCCAATTTATGTGTCATTTTAGAGAAATTTTTTTGTCCCAAATTATTTGTCATTTTAGAATTTCAATGCACTGTTAATTACATATTTTTTCATTTTGTCCTTATTTAATGTATCTAAAAATCTCTTTAAGAGAAAAAGTAAGAGAGAGAATGTAAGGGTATTTTAGGAATATCATTTATTTTTTTCTTAAGATTGAGGCAATTTAATAGGTGCCTTAATATGTATGAAAACATCTAAAATGACACATAAATTGGGACAGAGGGAGTACTATTTTGGTATCTAGTTTAATCGAATGGAATATGTTATGTATGTAGGAGTATTTGTAAATGGTAAATTAAAATTGTGTGTGTGTGTGTGTGTGTGGGGTTTGGTGTTGGTAGAATACTACACTAGAGAGGCTTTTCTTCCTTTTTCACTTTTACTTTCTTTCTTTCAATTATGCTGATGCTGCTACCCCTCCCCTCCCTCACTTGCTTAGTTTAGTTTACATCTCAACTCTTTCTTTTCTTTCTCTCTCCAATTAATTAAACTCTTGTTTTGGTTCTTCAGTTCAGTCTCTTCTTCAACAACAGTCAGATCAATCAAGTAACGAATATGTTATGTGCCATCTAATTTCTAATCCTCTACAGGTATGTATGTAAGTAGCTTAGCTTTTCCTCCAATCCTTTTTATGAATTATTATATACTCCATATTATTAGGAAATTGGCCTCCAGGTTCCTTCTTTCTTTCTTTCTTTCTTTCTTTATGTTGATGAAATATTCAATAGATTTTCTTCCTACCAATTAAAATCTTCTGGAATTTTATTCTCATAACTAGTTTAGTTTCTGAAAAGTGAACCCGCACAAATCAATTAGCTAGGCATTACATAGTATATATCTATGAGTGGCTTGAATAGGTTTGTTCTTTCTCTTCACCTAATTAATCCTTACTAAATTGTTTTGTTTGCACTAGTTATATATATGTTGGTTGTCATGCTGTTTTTCTTATTTTTTTTTTTTTTTAATTTACCCTTTCTAATTGCAGTGTTTCTAGCTGCTGCTTTATATTCTAATGTATCATATCTTTGTTTATTTCCATTTAGTTATAGAGGGATCAGTGAAATAATTTTGTAATTTTACATTCTACATAATTAATGAATCCATCTTGGTTGAATTATACCTATTATTATTATTATTATTTTCTTTAATTTTCATAACAAATGTAATATAATACAACTTCTCTGTTAGTGTTGATATAACAGAACAGAACAGAACAGAAGGTTGAGGCAATGACGAGGATTAGCCCAGAGTTTGGATGTGAGGTGCAGGCAGTTTGGTCTGTGTCGGCAGATGCGAGTTTTAAGTCTAATCAGTTCCCTAAATATAAATTAGGACCCGATAATCAAATTTTGGATGAGATCAAAGAGGATGATAACAAGGGTCCACCACTCAAGGAGGTTGTTATTCAGGAAACAAACCACCTAACTGAACAACATATGCGTCTTTCTGTTCGTGACTTGGCCACTAAATTTGACAACAATTTGGCTGCTGCAGCTAAGTTGTCTCAGGAGGTATACTGGTATAGTATATTATAATTTTTTTTTTTTTTTTTTTTTTTTTTTTGAGTTTTCACCGTGGTGTTCATCAATTCCAGGCTAAACTTAGAGAGGTGGCTTCTTTAGATGGACACGTGCTTCTGAAGAAGCTTAGAGATGCATTGGAATATTTGAAAGGAAGATTGGCAGGTCAAAACAAGGACGACGTGGAGAAAGCTATTTCAATGGTACAGTGCTGCCCTTATGTTTTACTATATTTTAATTCCTCCAAGAATCTTAGTTGCATTATACTACTTGTATGTATGTTATGTTCTTCAGGTGGGAGCTTTGGCAGTCAAATTGACTCAAAAAGAAGGAGAGTTAATTCAGGAGAAATTTGAAGTTAAAAAGCTAGTGAATTTTCTCAAGCAGGTAACCTGGCTTAGCCTCGTATTTCTCTCTCATTTACAATATATATATATATGTGTGTGTGTGTGTGTATAAGTTTATGGATGACTGGATTTGCATTTGCTAAAGGCTTCTGAGGATGCTAAAAAATTGGTCAACCAAGAAAAGTCTTTTGCTTGTGCTGAAATAGAGAGCGCAAGATCTGTTGTGCAAAGGATCGGAGAGGCCCTTGATGAACAAGAAAAAAATCAAAGCTCGGGGAAGCAACAGGTAACTTATTTTCTCGCTTTTTCCGTCATTTTGAAGTTTGACTAGAGTTTTCATGTTGATAGGAACTGGAGGAACTAGTTGAAGAGGTCCAAGAGGCTAGAAGAATTAGATTGATGCATCAGCCTAGGAAGGTAAATAACTAGATGATTGGATTTGGGGGTGAAGTGCAAAAATCCCTTCAAGTAAAGGTTTACTGGAATTGAATTGTTTTGTAGTATTTCATTCTTCCTAATTTATAAATAATTCTTCCAGTAGATTAGGTATAATTGCTAGAAACGATTTACATCTTTCTATTTATTTGTAGGTCATGGATATGGAACATGAACTTCGAGAACTCAGACTTCAAATTCGAGAGAAGTGTACAATTTCAATTGCTCTTCAAAATAAGGTCTGTCATTTTTTTTTTAACTTCATAATCATTTCCTAATACAATGTGTTAGTTATAATATATCATGCTTGAGAAATTCTTACAGCCTTGATTTATCATGCTTGAGAAGATCTTTTTAAATATCCAAAATTAGTTCAAGATTTATGTCCTAATCTTTTTACAGCTGGCAATGAGCAAGAAAGCTGAGGAAAATAAACATCGATTATACGAGCTAATTGGTTCTGAGACATTAGGTTCTATTTTACGGATTCAGTCATGCTCAGAAGAAGCAACAGATCTTGCAAAATGTTCTATGCAATGGTATCGACTGTCATCTCAATGCAGCCGAAGGGAACCTATTTTAGGTATCATTTTTTAACTTTTTGTTGTTTTATTAATTGGATTCGTAACTTCATTTTTATCTTACTACATCTGCTATTTCTTGTGTCAGGTGCCAACAAGTATGTTTATGCTCCTGAACCTATTGATGTTGGGCGAGTTTTGCAAGTTGATATAGTGTCAAATGGCCAAAAGGAGTCGCTTACTACTAATGGCCCTGTTGTGCAAGGTTGGTGCCCCCTTTTACATCTATTTTTTTCACTTTTGGTCCCATTGCATAGTCTGACCAATCATGAGAATCCAGTCATGTGGGACTAAAAAATGCAATTTCCCCTCTGTAAGTATCATATTGGAACATTTAGTTACTATTCTTGTTCCATCCATGTTATAATTATTAGAGTGTAAGAGAATGGAAAGAGAGGAAGTCTAATTGCGTTTTCTGTTTTTTCCCTTCAGCTGTGGACATAGGCAGCTACTTAGAGACACTTTTGCGTAAACCAAACTATGACTTCAGTGTATGTTATCTTATTTCTCTACTGGATGGAAATGAGTTTTGCAGAAAGTTGAGTTTTCTGATCTTGGTGTTACATACAGGTAGTTATTTCCCAAATGAACGGACGTAATTACTCCTCACATTCATCGCACTTGTTTCATATTGGAAAAACAAGGATAAAGCTTAGTAGAGGATGGATCACAAAGGCCAGAGACTCTTACTCTAAGTCTATGCAGGTGTTAATGAATTCTGTTTCTGTTTGTTTTGTTAACTGTATATTTGTTGTCCTAAATCTTGTCCTATTTATTTTCAGCTTTGTGGGTTCAGAGGAGGAGGCAACTCCGCAGCCAAGTCGCTCTTCTGGCAGGCTCGGAAAGGACAATCTTTTGTGCTTGTTTTTGAGTCCGAGCGAGAAAGAAACGGGGCCCTGATTCTTGCCAGGAAATATGCTTTTGAATGCAATGTAAGTAATTATACATATGATAGAATCCGACGTGCAAAACACTTATTATTTTTTTATAATCTGATGATTGCTTGTAGGTCTTTCTTGCTGGTCCAGATGATGATGCATTGCTGTAGAGGAGACTGACTAGTTTTTTCGACTAATGTTAGAGTTTTGAGTAGTTGTGAAAGTGTGTGAAGAGTGTGTTTTATTCATTCATGTTTGTGTGTGGAAATGCTGCCTTCTTTTAGTAGTTAATTACTTAGGTTCTTGGTAGCTAGGCAGGGTTTTTTGTTGCCTAATCGGTCATTTTAATTTAATTTGGTTGTAACAATCTTTCTACTAATCATTTAATTCTTCTGTTTTTGTGGCATATATACTTGTTGATTTTACTTTCCTCCTCATAAAGTGTTCTTTTTTATTTATGCAAGTCTCATGGACTCATTGCATTTCTTTTCTCATGGATCACATATAATAGGCTCAGCTCAGACTTGGCTTGGTTGAAGTTGAACGCACCCAATCCCAATCACACCACATGCATTGTGTAATGTAATACTATATATTTTGCATAAGATTAAGTTGTGATATAATTTAAATACTTGTATCTTATGTTTTCCTAGCACAAAACCAAGATTAATTTGTGCGCATTATTTTCTTTATTTGGTCTCATTTTAAAACTATATCGGCAATTTGTTTATTTTACCTAGTTTGCATCGCGACTAATATAGGAATTAATTCTTTGACCAAAAAATATTGCAGCACAACTTTTGAATTGTTGCACAATGTTATATGTATAACTCAAAGATTTACATTAATGGGAATCACGCAATCTTTAATTTTGACAAAAAAAAAAAAAAAAATTAAAATCCACGTGTTAGGGAGATTTATTAAGGTGTAGGAGATAATGGTGCGGATGCTCGTATGCAATCACATGATGGAGTAATATTATCCGCCAATAATTATGACATCAAGTCATCAACGGTAACTTATTGTACCAAAAAAAAAAAAAATCAACGGTAACTTATGCACTACACACTATCAACGGCTAATAAGTGGGCATATTAACTATTAAGCAACTTTAGAAACAAAATATAAAGCGTCGGATCGGCATCCAATCCAACGGCCTAAATTTGATAACAAGAAGACCGTTGGAGAAGAAGCGCTGCCTTCTTTTGCTTTAAAAGGCGTCCATTCCAAGTTCTCCATATTCCATGTTCATTTGGACAGAAACCCTCTTCCAGAAAGAGAGATTTAGAGAGAGAGAGAGAGAGAGAGAGAGAGAATTGGAGAGATTAGGTTAAAGTAAATTTCTTAAGGGTTTCGATAACAATGGATTCAAGACAAGTGGTTCAAGGGCAGAAGAGAGGTACTGATTTTATCATTTAGCGTGTGATTAAAAGATGAGGTTTTGTTACGTATTTCATTTATGATTAATGTATTGGTTGAATGCTTCATATTTCATGGTCAGAAATGGGATTAGTTTCTTGATGTTATTAATTACTGACTTTTTGTTGTATGTGACTTGATTTCCTGGAAATGATTATAGTATGTTTCAATTGGATCTTGATTTTCCTAATTATTTTTTTTTGTTTAGTGATATTTTTGGGTAACTGGGTTATTAATCATCCTTGATATATAATAATTTTCTGATTTTTTTTTCCCCTTTTCTAGCTATTAATATCCTTTAATGTATATTGCCCTCATTCAAGAACCTTGTTAATTGAGTGTAAAGAACTTTTGTATCTTGGTTTCCTTGTATCTTGATGAGATTAAATTTCCCCATTTTAATTAGTAATTGATTAATCTAATTTACAGGAGAGGCAGTAGTTAAGCAGAAGAACATGGCAGCAGCCGCAGAAAGAAAAGATCGTCGTGCATTAGGCGACATAGGGAATCTTGTTACTGTTCGTGGAGTAGAAGGCAAGCCACTCCCACAGATTTCTCGACCTGTTACAAGGTACATCCAATCAAATCTATCATCAAATTATTGAATTCTGAATATATATATATATATATATATAATTAGTATTATGTTTTCCTGGTATTTGTAGGAGTTTTTGTGCACAATTACTTGCTAATGCACAGGCTGCAGCCGCTGAAAACAACAAGGTTTGTTTCTCGAAATTATAATCTTTCTTTTGGTAAAGTCATGTTTGGCTTCAGTAATTAATAATATTTGTTTTGTGTGATTTGAATTACAGATTAAAGCAAAGGGGGCCGTTGTAGCGGATGGGGCTATGCCCGCCAAACGAGCCATAGCACAGAAGAAAGCTTCTGTCAAGCCTAAGCCAGAGGAGGAGATAATTGTAATTAGTCCAGATTCTAGTGAAAAGGAAAACACTGAAGAAAAAAAGAAAGCTCCAACGCTTACATCAACTCTCACTGCCAGAAGCAAGGTAAAGATAAAATAGTAGTAATATAATTGGAATAATATTATTACAGTTTGTTTAATTTATGATTTTGCTGTAATAAATAGGCTGCTTGTGGAAAAATAAGTAAGCCTAAGGACGATATAGTAGACATCGATGCTGCTGATGTCAATAACGATTTAGCTGTTGTGGAATATGTGGAAGAAATGTACAAGTTCTTTAAGGAAGTTGAGGTATTGCACGCACTTACTTTTTCTTTCTTGGTATTGATGATGTGGTATTTTTTCAACCACAAGGTCTAGGAAAATCTCTTAGACCAGGTCTAAGTAAGAATTTTCCGTAAATTTGAGTTCTTATATATATGTTTATTATACTAAGTAAATTTGAGTTGTTGTTGTCAGCATGAAACAAGGCCTTGTGATTACATGGATTCCCAACCGGAGATAAACGAGAAAATGAGAGCAATTCTGATTGATTGGTTAATCCAAGTTCACCAGAAATTCGAACTTAACCAAGAGACACTTTATCTGACAATCAACATTGTGGATCGATACCTGGCATCGAAGGCCACATCAAGAAAAGCCCTGCAGTTAGTGGGCATGAGTGCTATGCTTATAGCTTCAAAATACGAAGAAATCTGGGCCCCTGAAGTGGACGACTTAGTTTGCGTTTCTGATGGAACATACTCGAACGAGCAAGTGTTAGTCATGGAGAAGAAAATACTCGGACAATTGGAATGGTACCTAACGGTTCCAACTCCATACGTGTTCCTCGTGCGATTCATTAAAGCCTCGATGACTAGTGACTCAGATGTGGAGAATATGGTGTATTTTTTGGCGGAGCTGGGAATGATGAATTACGCGACTATCATATACTGCCCCTCGATGCTTGCTGCGGCAGCCGTGTATGCAGCTAGGTGCACTTTGAATAAGACACCTATTTGGAATGAGACACTAAAATTGCATACAGGGTTCTCAGAAGGGCAACTTTTGGATTGTGCTAAGGTGCTTGTTACTTGTCATTCTGTGGCGCCAGAGCAGAAGCTCAAGGGGATTTACAGAAAGTATTCTAGTTTGGAACGAGGGTCGGTTGCGCTCTTACCACCAGCCAAAGCTCTTTTGGCTGATTGATGATGATGTTCTAGTAGTGAATGTATGTATGTCTGTTGCATTTGACAACCGAAAAGATTTGTAATTTGAATTCTTTTTTTGTTTGTTTTTGTCTTAAAAAATGAATGATGAAATTATCCTAAAGGGCAGCAAACTGTAAATACTGTCAACAACTACTAAAACATTTTTCACATATAGGTTGCATTAATTAATCAGAATTCATGAGGGCCTCTGAAGAACTCCAAAAAATTCACCAATGTCTAAGGAGAATTAATCTCCACCTGATATTATTAACGAAGATATATATATATATATATATATATATATATATATATATATATATATATATATATATATATCTTCTCCAAACCATGGATTATTCCTTTAATCTCATACTCTAAATTTGCAAGAATACTCTTTTCTTTATTAGTTGGGTTAAATTGCAATTAAAATACATACTACTTGCTAATTAATTCACTTGGGTCCATAGATGAAGTGAAATAGTATATTCTTGTTACATCTACATACATTTCACCTACATATACGACAATTCATTCAATTGATTATAATTTCTAGACACAAACTTTAGATATCCTCTTGGGCCAGGTATACCAAAATGAAGCCCATTCCACTCCAAACTTTTTTCAAAAGTAAAAGTTCATACTACGTAATAAGATAGAGATCCCCTTGCCTTTTCTTTTAATTAAATTAAACGCTCTTAACTTTCGGAAAAAAAGAAGTCAACATTAAATATCCATCTGATCTGATCCGATCCGATCCGATACAACAAAACAACCACTAATCACATCCAGCACCCAAAATATTCCCTGTTATTTCTACAGAAATAGATATATTCTCACTAATAAACATGTATTTCATCTGAATTCGAAATACCACTTATATTTATATAGAAGAATGCTTGCCTCGTGTTCAAGTGATTCGATTTTTGTTCCAATTGTTTTGCCGCTATATTTCGGGTCTATTCTACCACTAAGGAAATGTATTTTTTTTATTTGGGTGAAGTACACTTCCCCACCTTAAAGTATGGGGGTGGCATTTGTTACTCCCCTAAAGTATTAATTGTAACACTTACCCACCCTATGTTATAATATTAAATATTTTATTTCAAAAATACCCCCGTCCCTTTTGAAACAAATACATTATTTCTTTACTACTTTATCAAAAAATATTTATGTTAATTATGAATTCATCCATCCACCAAATAATATTATATTTCAAGTTCTTCATTTCTTTGATTTTCTTCGGGTTTTATGGTTGTTTTCTTTATTTTATGTTTCAATTTTTTATATTTCTATCTCAATTTTTTATATTTCTATCTCAATTTTTTTCTACGTTTTTATTTGGTGATAAGTATCTCATTTATTTTCGTTACGAATTATTATTAAAAATATTGAGTAATTCTCCTTCAAATTCTTTTCGCAAAATTCACGGTTGAGATGAAATTTCAATTTCTTCATTTATTTTGCTTCTTTTGGTTATAAAAAATGAGATGAAAACGAAGAAGAAATTTGAGATTGAAAAAAGTATGGTAAAAAATAAAGAAATTAAAACATAATGTTGTGTGATGGATGAATGGATTCATATTTAATAAAAAGACATTTTTATTTTTATAAATTAATAAAGATATTTTTATTTATGAAAGAGGTGGGGGTATTTTTGGAATAAAAACTACAAAACTATAACAGAGGGAGGTAAGTGTTACAATTGATACTTTAGTCACATACTTTAAGGGGGGAAACTGAATTTCGCCCTATATAAAAATGGAATCCGAATAAACATGCATTGAAATGGAGTGAGTCTGTGATTTTACATACTTTCAGGTGTATATAGGTAATTAACATTTTAAAAAGATAGATATAAAGAGTATTAGATGAGTATCATGAATGTGTTTATATAGATGCATGATTTTTTATTTTTAATATTAATATATATCGATGATTTTAAATCTCTTCATAGACAAATGCAATTTATAGACCGACAACATTGTAAGCAAACTCTTTTTATAGTAGATATTATTGTTAAATGAATATAAATACGAACCACATATACATTTACAAAGTGTGAATCCACTTTTAGTGATATAATTAGTCAACATCTAAAAACACCTATGAAAACTCCATTTGATTCCCACATTATAAAATACTTTTATTATAAATACGTTACTTGCTAGGCTTTGACGTATTATTTTTCAAATTATATCGATTTTAAAGTAATATTTTTTAACCAAATACTTTATATGGTACAATTTAATGAAAAATATTTATTTTTGTGAATACACCGACACAAATAAATATTTGAAAAATTAAAGGAGAATTTGTTGATCTATAGTTGATACTCATATAACTTTATTTTGAAAAGTTAATGAAATATTCTCCACAAAGGGACCAAATTTTGCATTTTATTCACACTTTTCCTCATCCCCTTTTTCCCACTTGAGAAAATAAAAAACTTTCCAAATCCCAATCGCATTCCCCCTAACAAGTACAAAACCCATGAAATGTTATCATCTTCAAAAAAGAAAGGAACAATATTCACTCAACCTCCGTCAACGAGCGTGTACTACAATCTCCATAAATTGCCTAAAAAATAGGAGAGAAAAAAAAAATACTACTAAGAAAAAATGGTACTGATATAAAAGGAAAAATCTTTGTTCCACGTCCTATTTCTCAGACCCAAAAATCCACAGATCTTGACTTCTTTAATTCCCACAAATCTACCTGCCACCTGATTTGATTCTTTCTAACCATTAGAAATTCAGCGTGGCGTTCACGCTCCAAGACATGTCGAGGTTTTCTCCTATAATGCAGATACTATGTCTAGTGTTTATAAAAAGAAAAGGGTGAAATGCAGTTTTCCCTTTTTCTTTAAAGTATGATATCCATAAAGTATCAATTATAACACTTATTTTCATATGTTATAATTTTATAGTATTTATTTTAAAAATATTTCCACACTTTAATAATAATTTTTTTATTAATTTATCTAAATAAAATTATATTTTTATTAATTATGAATTCATTAATCCACCAAACAAATATTATGTTTTATTTTCTTCATTTTTTTTGTTACCTTCCTTTTTTCGATCTCAATGTTTTTTTTTCATTTTTATCTCATTTTTAATAACCGAAGGAAACAAAAGAAATAAAGAAATTGAAACATAATATTGTTTGGTGGATGGATTGATGAATTCATAATTAATAAAGATTTTTTATTTTGATAAAGGAATGAAGAAATTAAAACATAATATCATTTGGTGTTAAACTTGAATTTTGCTAGAAATAATTTGAAGAAGAATTAATCAACATTTTAAATAATAATTCGTAACGAATATAAATGAGATAATTATCACCGAATAAAAACTAAAAAACAATATAAAAAAATTTAAGATAGATAAAAAAGATTGAAACATAAAATAAAGAAAACAAATTTTAACAGAAATAAAGAAAAAATGAGATGAAAAAGAAAATTTTGAGACCATAAATTCGATGGAAACAAAAACAAAAATGAATAAATTAAACATATTGTTGTTTGGTGGATAAATGGATTCATAATTAATAAAGAGACACATTTATTTTAATAAAGAAATTATTATTTATGTAAGGGGACGGGGGTATTTTTGAAATAAAAACTACAAACCTGTAACAAAAGGGGTAAGTATTACAATTGATACATTATGGGGTAATTCACTCGCTACAAAAGGTTCATGAAGTGAACAACTATACCATCCACAAACTTTAAGAGGGAAATTGTATCTCACTAAAAAGAAAAAGATAAGAACCTTAGAATTTCAGAATTATTATGAAAAAATAAATCACTTTTTAGTTGTAACACTAACTTTCAAGAAACTGAAATTCAAAGCATAAAGACCCCTAAAGTCCGGAAAAATAAAATAAATTAAAATAAAATAAACACAGTACACACACACACACAAAATTCATAAGCAACAGTAACCTTATTAAAAGCTGGAAAGAAGAAAACAAGATCCACCTCGATCACCCCTCCAAAAACACACACACACAGAGAAAGGAGTATAAATTTCGAATACCCAAAATCAAGGATTCAAGTAAAAAATTCAATCTTTTCTGTAACAAAAATGAGGGAAGAGGATTCAAATTGGTTTTCAAAATGGGAAGAAGAATTACCCTCCCCTGAAGATTTAATGCCCTTGTCCCAATCCCTAATCACTCCCGATTTAGCTCTCGCTTTCAACATTCCAAATCCAAACCACCACGCGCCGCCGCCTCAATCAGCCGCCCTCTCCTCCCAACCCAATTCCTCCGCAGAATTCGACTCGCCGGAGTTCAGCGCAGCCGCAGGCGGTTCAGAAGAACCGGCCCGAACCCTGAAACGGCCCCGCCTCGTGTGGACCCCACAGCTCCACAAGAGATTCGTCGACGCGGTGGCGCATTTAGGTATCAAGAACGCAGTTCCAAAAACAATAATGCAGTTAATGAGTGTGGATGGTCTTACAAGAGAGAACGTGGCTAGTCATTTACAAAAATACCGCCTTTATTTGAAGAGGATGCAGGGGATTTCCAATAACGGCGGCGGCGGCGGTTCGGCGGGGGGAATGGATTCCGCCACGGATCATTTGTTCGCGAGCTCGCCTGTCCCCGCCCATTTTTTGCATCCAGGTAGGTCGAATCCGGAGCATTACCTGCCGTTTGTGCCTGTGGTGGGGCCTACTACAATGCAGCAGCAGCAGCAGCAGATGGCGGTGGTGGGGCCGCAATTTAGGCATTTTGGTAATTCACCGCCGAATGGGCAGTTTGAGCATCCTTTCGTAAGGCAATCGCATATACAGAGGATTGGGACGCCGGTGCACGGTAGTAATGGTACTCTTTTGCGTCCTCCCTCGTATGTGGAATCTGATGGTGTTGGTATTGGTAATGGTAATGGGAGGAAAGTTCTTACTTTGTTTCCAACTGGTGGTGATTGAGCTAATTTGGACAGTTCTTTGCTATTTGTTGTGAATTTAATCTTTTCTATCTTTTAGTTTAATTAATTAATTTATGCTATAGATAAAGAGTTATTGAAATTGGGATGGATCTTCATTATATATATATATGCATATATATATTGTCCTCCTCTTCCATTTTATCTGTCCATGAACTAATAAGAGTAATGTCTCACTTAGACATTCTTGGATAAAAGGAGCAACCTTTGAATTATGAGCAGCTATGCGATGATATATATTCTTGGTTTAGCATTGTCAAATGGTGTTATTTTTAAATTTATGCCAACAATAACAAGTATATGTGGTGTTATCTTTAGAGTTCATTTTTATTTTAGTGTTACATCCTTGAATTTCTTGAGCTTTATATATATATATATATATATATATATATATATATATATATATATATATAGCATTGTTTTAATTTATTCCTTGCTTCAAGGCTCTTGATATATATATATATATATATATATATATATATAGAAAGCCTTCTTCTGGCTGCTGGGTGAATCAAAATCTTTGCGAGAAAATTAAATGTGAGTTTTTTGTGATTTAGTTATCATCTCACTTTCAAGTAATTAGTCTACTAAGTTACAAGTGATTATTGAATTCTTTTCTTACTCAAATCCATACACCAAACATAGCCTAAAGGTGTCAAGCAAACTCGTAAACATCTACCTTGATATTCCTTTGGTTTTTCAGTCGGTATCTTAATTTGATGTTGCTTTGCATTTGGTGTTTCTGTACTGAAGTTAGTTTTTGCTTCTCTTTTCCAAGTGTAGAGTTATGGTTTGAACTTCTTTCTGAATTGCATGTAAAATTGAAGTAGAAAGTTGTAATATACTATTACTAGTATTTTACATTTACAACTCGATCTAATTCGATGTATGTTATGATGTGCAGTACGGAATTTGCTATTAACAATTCATCAATAGTTAAGAGTTGGTTTTTCTGAACCACAATAAATCCTTTATACAAAAAAATATTAAGGAATTGATGAAGATAATTGGGAAATGTATTGTCCTATGAACTGCAGATTTCATCGTACGAGACAAGTAGATATTGTTGAAAGGATTTTTTGGTGTCCCCACTTTTTGAATAATTGGAACATTGAACTTGACGGGAGCATATTGCCCCAAGTTGGTGTTATTTTTATTTAGATGTCCTATGGTTTACTTTCAAGATCAAATAAATAAATCAACTATTATGCACTTTATATTGTACAATTTACTTTGATGTGGGACCAACTTAACAATTTGATGCACCTAACACCATAACTATATTATCAACTTGTGATGGTAACTCTATTGTTCCATTGTATGGCTTACTATTTTGTGTAGTACGGTTGAATTAAAGTATATTTAAGCCAAATATATTTCAGAAAATTAAAAAAATATGTTTATTTGACATTTCTCAAAGACACGAAATAATTTTGAAAAATGCCAAACAAACAAGCATATTTGAGCCAAAATTTGAACTGAATAATTAGAATTATTGTCACCCATACTAAAAGATATATAGTGTGGTAATCCAGCAAAATTAAAAGCGTGGTACCCGCCTACACGACCGGGATGGATGATTCTTTGGTCTTCTTATTTTATCCAAAAGAGATCCAATCTGTTAACCACTTATTACCTCATCAAGGAAAACTGATTACTATAATTTATATTATGAGGATTTAACTTTGATTTCCAAAACTGATCTTGTCCAGTTAGGGCTTCATTCATTGTTTGACAGGTCACCAAGACAACTCATGCGATGCAATTTTTATTTGTAATGGAAATTAATAAATAAATCCTCCATTATCCATCAACTCGAGAATTTTAAAACATCGAGAAAAACACATAATTATTGCTATACAATTTGTATAATACGAAATATCAAGCATTCTAGCTGGCATTGTATACTATAGACCAATCCGCCATTTGTCCCCCACTTTAGACCATGTGCTTTATGTGTATTTTAAAGAAAAATAAAATCTGAAGATGTGGTCTGCTTACTTTAGTTATGACCCATTTCAGTAGGACCTTGTTTCGTTTTTAAGCCATTTCAGTAGAAGGAACAAATATAGACTCACTTCTATTAAGTATCACAATTTTCTGAAAACAAGAAAAAAGAAAAATATAAGATAGACTTATTGCAAAAGCTTGTGGATTAATTTATAACTTTTTTTTTTTATTTTAAATCTTTTTTTTTTATTAAGTGTTCGATTTTGTGTTTCAGCTTATATTATAGAAAAAAATAGTATAAAATCATTCAATGCAAGATGTGTTTTTAACTTCAACCGAAGTTAAAAACCCATTAGCATGACAATTGGGCGGGGTAGAACCAAACTTGAACAATTCAAACCGAAGAGCGAATATGTGTTGTAAGATTGGATCCGAATTAACATATGTATGTCAAATTTGTTAATAGTTACTTTATCAAACATGTTTATCTATTAGGTCCAAAGTTTGAACGAATTTTTATTCAACTCAACACAACTGAAACTAAGGTCATCTTCAATAGTGGAAGGGGATTCGGGGCTTTGGAGCCCTGAGGCTGCCCCTACCCTACCCCGAGACCTGTCATTGGTGAGCCCTGTCTGATCGTCTCCAATGACAGGTCTTTGAAATATAATAATTTCATTCAAGATCTCTGTTCAATCTCACTTATAATTTTAATTTTAATTTTGGTTTTACTATTAATATTAATAATACTAATAATTATTTTATTAATAATATTTAGATATTAAAATTAAAAAGAGGAAGATTTTTTGTTTTATTTTCCTTCTTTAGCTCTTACAATAAAAGAAATTAAAATAAAGTTGAATTTATATATTAATGATTTGTCCATAAATAAATTTAATTACAATTCTAATAAATTATTAATGATTTTAATTTTAATAAATTAAATTTTATTATATTTAATAATTCAATTAAAAATTAGTGTCTACTATATTTATTAAATTAAATATTAGTAAATATACAAACAAATTTTATTAAAAACATCAATTTTACAAATTTAATTTAATTTAGGAGGAAAATTTAATTTTAGTAATTATTCATTTAAAAAGTAATTTTTTCCTATTTAAAAATATTAAATAAACAAATTTATAAAGATTAAAAAAAAAAAAGGAACCATTAAAGGAGCGCCAAGGGGCATCTCCTGAATTAAAGAGGGGCACGTGTTCATCTCGCCCACACGAGCCTTGGATGCGGCCCGTTCCCACCACAGTGCCCACCCCGCCCACTGGAGATGACTTCTTCACCAGCCCCGACCTCGGCCCCGGCCCCTGAAGTACCAATGGAGATGCCCTATCATAATAAAAGGCCCATAAGGGAAAGATCGAGTAGAGTTTGGACCAATATTACCTACTCTACTTAAAATTTTATTCCACTTTCCAATGACGAAGATAAATCCATGCGTGAACGCACAATGGAGAATTATCAGTAAAGAACACTAGCAAAAATTGACAGTCAAGTAATGGAATGACTTGCAAACAAACAATAATGAGTACATACCAAAGTTTTTTACTAGCTTAAAACAATCAAAAGAGGAAATGCCAAAGAAACCTACATTACAAAACCAAGTTTAAATGTCTTTAACACCTAATTTAATCCATGAAACTATGGAGAAAATATAGACTTTCACCGAAGATGGCCCTGGGAGTAATCAAAACTTAATGGCTGCTGATAGTAGGGGACCTACAACAAACATTGCCAAAGTGCATTATTAATTTGTATCTCAAGTAAATCAAAAAATATATAACAAGGAAATATATGATATAATAAATTAAGAGGAATTCAAAATGGATCCTTCAACAAAATGACAAAATGCATCAACCATTGTAGTTTCTAATGCAATAGATTCAGACGTTTGAATACACTTGTCGATCAAACTACCAAATTTACCATGGTTTCATGCTCTGATATTCAACTATATGTAAAGACATGTTTACCCTGTATGATCCACAATTATTTCAACATAGGGTAGTTAAGGAACAATCAGAGAGAGAGAGAGAGAGAGAGAGAGAGAGAGAGAGAGAGAGAGAATTTGATGTTTACCTGAAAAATGGTGTGTCTCAATTGGTCATATGACTGAGCAAACATCATGGACTGAGTCGGCCACTGCATAGAAGTTTGATTTGATCCAATGGCACAATAAGGGCTCATCACTGGGCTGTTGTAGTTGAAGGAAGCTTGAGACATAGGCATATGACCCATCTGAGGGACACCGGAATCATATTGGACAAATGCAGGCTGGAAATTCTGCATACTGAAAGGTGCTTGGCTAAATCGATGAGTGTTTGGAATGCTCCTAACATATCTGTCATATCAGAAAAGAAAATAAATCTCAGAATTAGTGAGATTCATGCATTAATCTTATCTTAGAACTCGTTTGGTAGTAGTTATAACATAATGGTGTATTATTCATGAAAAAGATTTGGACTTGTTTGGTTGCAGAGTAAATCTCATAGATTAGTGGCAAATTAGTAATATGAGGAAACTAACAAGGCAAACTTCTAGTCTAACTTTGTTGTTAGCCATGTTGAATATAGTGTCGTTAGGTTAGACTTAGTGATAAATTATATTAGTGTTATGTTTAAAGATGGCAGGTTATCACTTGTTGATGGGTCAACCCATTTTTTTTATAAACGCCACCAAACAAGATATAAAGGATGGCAAAATGCCTAATCTCACCTAATATTCGCTACCAAACGAGTTCATACAAGATTAGCAGTTAACAGTATTAGATAACAAGAAGTTTCAAAATGTATAGCAATTTACTACTCAATACTAAGTTTTTACTGAACATACCTTTCATAACTGCGATCATAATCGGGGTCAGTTCGGTCCTTTTCTCTGTCCCTAAAAATAGCTGCAACTCTAGAAGAGTTACCAATGTCCCTGCTATACAGGATATTGTCTCCATCCACACTCAAGTTTCTTGAAACTTCATTCTCATCTATATTCAAAGTCCTACCTTCAAAAGGAGACAAAGCATCTTCAGAGTCGGAACTATTAGGACTACTGAAAATACGAGCTCTTGCTCTATCATACTCCTCCTTTCTCTCTTCCACTGTTCTTACTGGACTGCGTTTTAGCCCCAGTCCATTATCATCATTTGAGGAAGCTTTAGGTCTTGGTCTAATGACAAACTTGATTTGATTGAAGTGGTCATTTTCTGAATCTTTAGCTGGTACATCAGATAAGCAGACAGCAGGAACCTTACTCTCTGGATTCTTTATAACCAGAATTCGGATTCCTAGACCATCTACAACATTATCCTGAACCATTGTCTGCAAACCATAATGTTGGGCAACACGATGTGCGGCCAGACGAAGGTATGAAGTAGGGAAGTGTGGAAACTCAAACTGATGTATATCAGAATTCTTCAAAAAATTCTGCACATCAAGTTCCATTCGCAGAACTGAAAAATGAAGTAAGAAGATACATGTTATCAACTACTACAGAACTAATATAAAACAGAAACATCCTAAAACAAATATCTGAAATGTAAACGAGAAATGGCGCAAACAACATATAAGACAATTTCACACTGCCAGGTAACATGCATCTTGACAAGGAAAAACAAATAAGAAGTTCAGTTATAATTACTGAGGTTTGGATACACATAAGCAATTCACATGCTATTCCTAAGCTAAGGTTAAGTCCAGCTTATCATAGATATATGAGCATGTAAGGACTTAGGATCTAGGCCAACGACAACCATATACCAACCACACCGGTTGCGTCTATCAAGAATTTCAGTCACTCAACTCTCATAAATATAATCAAATAACAGAAACAAACTATCTTCAGAACCCACATAAGAGTAGGCTAACCTTGGAATTTATGTATGCCAAAAGTTCCTTTCTAGTTCCAGCTTCAAACGTTAGAAGATAAGACCATTCATCTAAATTGCCTACTACATATAATATCTTTCTAAATAAAAGGTGTAGCAACCAGTAGAACAATATGCAATCATCATCAATGATGTGAATAGGGTTTATTTCTAAATCAGTGCCAAACTTCTAACAAGTAAAAGGGAAACACCAATAAAACTGTACACACAATCATCAGAAAATGGCAATAAAACTTTGCCACTAAAGATGCAACTTGTAGCTTTTATTTTAGTATTAATATCAACAAAAATAAATCAGCCAAACTCTGCACACGTGACAATAGATCATAGTAATTGCTTTCTAATCTAGATCTAAATCTATCTATTCAGCACCTGAAAGTAATACTCTCACATAAGCCAATAAAAATAAGACATAATTAAACCCTAAGTCACAAAATCAAACCCCAATTAGATCCAACTCAATTAGCTCAAACATCCAACAATATCATCCTAAATCCGAAACTATGTATCTTAACCACAAACTGAAAAACAAATCTACTTCAAAACATTCAAAGAGAAAACAAAATTGTAAGCTAAAAAAAATACTAACTAGTTAGACGATGGCGAGGGTTTTGAAGAGCCTCGACGAGGAAAGGGTCCACCATAGAAACGTAGGGCGGCGGAGGCGGCTGATTCTCCATAACTTCAACAGTTGCTTGAGAAGTTAAATCCATATTTCCGGGACAATAGAAACTTCTGCAAGTATAATTTTGGTGACTCCCTCTTTCAAGGTGTGAGGAGACGGGGGATTTGAGAAAAGGGAGACCCCTTTCTCGAATTTCCTTTAGGTTATCCCTCTCCCACAAATCCAAGAGCAAATAGGAGAATAATCGATTAGATTTATATGGATTTCCTTTTTTGTGTGCGTGTATTTTGGGATATTTTTCCTTTTCTTTAGGTGAATGTAATGAAGGAAAAACAAAAAAATTATAAAAATTCCACTGCGAAATGCGTATGTGAGGAATATGAAACGGTAAGTAACAACCAATATATCAGCGCCACGTGCTCTACATGGTTTTCGGTATTACGTGGTGTAAAAAAGTGGTTTAATATGTTGCGGGAATCAAAAAGTTTGGATCTTAGATTTTGGGTCGAAACAGAAGCCAATTCAAATCTTCGGCCCAATATGTTTTCTTAAGTTGATTAGTGGACTGACACTACCAAAATTAGATTATGAAAATCTAATTATATTTTCGTTTCCAATAAACTGTAGTAGTTAGCAAAAAAAAGTTTTTGTTGAATTTTCAGTCTGATTTTAAAAAACTTTTTTTTAACCTCACAGTTAATTAGTCTGGTTTTAGAAAAGAAATACTGACTGCAGATAATTACCAAACATGGAGTAGATTCATTTCATGGTTCTTCCACTCACAGTTAAAAATGGTTCCATTACAAGACCTACTGATGGTGACATCCAGAAACAATATTATAGTCTATATCATATGGAATGAACTCAAACATATATAGATTTCAACAATGGATCCAGTGGTCCAACAATGTTTGAACTCAATTAATTATATGGCTTTTTCCACAAGGACTGGACCACAATATCTTTTCTCACCATTTAATTAATTAGAACTTCACAAGGACAAGCAACGCTTACTCACACTATTAACACATGTTTCAAGATACTCCACAAGGGTACAAACAACCTACTCAAAACAATAAATTGGGTCAACTTGGGTTAAAATGAGTTAAATTATATTTTGAGAAAATATTTTGAGTTTGTAATGTGAATTTGATCAAAAAATGAGTTAAATCGGTGATAAAATAAGCAAGATTGATGATAAATTGGGTCAAGTTAAGAAAAAAATGTGTTAAATCGATGAGACTAGTGAAAAAACATGTTAAGTAGGTTTAAAACAGGTTGAAACGGTAAAGTTAATGAAAAAATCAATGAAATCAAAAAAAAAAATAAAGGAGTTTAAATGGTGAGGTTAGTGAAAAATCGGGTTAGATCGTTGAAATTAATGAAAGGACGGCGAAATAAAAACGAGTTAAATTATATTTTGGGTAAGTAAGATGCACATTTTGAGTTAAAAAGGTGAACTTGATCAAAAAATGAGTTCAATCGGTGAAAAAATGAGCTAGATTGATGAAAAATTGGGTCAAGCTAATAAAAAAAATGAGTTAAATCGATGAGACTAGTGAAAAAACATGTGAAGTAGGTTTAAAACGGATTAAAATAGTAAAGTTAGCGAAAAATCAATAAAAAAAGGGTTAAATCGTTGAAATTAATACCAAACCATTCTTCCAGCGAAGTGGTTTAATTAGAGCTCGGCACTACATTGTCTTTTGGGAAAGTAGGATGCACATTTTGGGTTAAAAAAGTGAATTGATCAAAAGATGAGTTAAATCGGTTGAATTATTGAATCGGTGAAAAAATGTGTTAAAACAACGAGACTAAAGAAAAAACATGTTAAGTTGGTGAAAAAAATCGAAGAAATCAATAAAAATAAAAAAATAAAAAATAAACGAGTTAAAATGTTGAGGTTAGAGAAAAATCTTTGAAATTAGTGAAAGGTCGAGACTAAAAACTAGTTAAATAGTCTTTTGGAAAAGTGGGATTTGGGTTCTAATTTCTGTTTTCTGATTTTTGTAATAAGGAATCAACAAATATGTAGGCCTCTACTCTCTAATTTCTAAGATGTGAATCATATAGACAACAACTAGATGACAAGTTCAATATGGTGAGAGAGTACTGTATATATGTACCTGCTGCCAATATAAACCTCAGGCAGTTCAGCCATCCAATTCCAATTGCACCGGTGCCATTTTTTGCTTCTCAATCGACTAATGCTCTCCTTCCATGAAACGCTGCCCAAATTGACTAATGTATTAATAATAACAGATGTGATAAAATAATTTATATATATATATATATATATATATATATATAAAAGTTACCAACCAAAAAAAATGACCAACCTACATTGATTGTTATTCACATGATATTATTAGATCATTTTATGATCTACTAGTCCGAGATAATCCATCCATTTTATGTTCTAGTTACTGGAAACTAAAGAAAAAAATATATTCAAAAACTTTGAATCCCATATAAGTAATGTTACATGCTTTGCTTTGTTGGATTAATTATTCAAAACATGATTAGCATGCACTTTAGATCAATTAATCATATCATATCCAAAGTCTCATAGCACTAAAATACCTTGAAATTTATGCGAATAGTGACACACACTCTTCACTGAAAAATTCATTCTCTGGATGAATGGTTAACAAGTTCTTTACCAACAAGGAAAGTAGAAAATGAAAAAAAAAAAAAATTATGATTGATGTAACCAATATATAAAGAAAGACAAAAGAGTTTAGACCAATAAACTCAAAGAAAGGAGTGCATAATTACTATTTTAACAAATCTCCATAAAATTAATGTTGACACAATCTCCAAAAAAAACATACTTCCTCTGTCCCAATTTATTTGTCATTTTACATGTTTTCACACATACTAAGACACCTACTCCCTCTGTCCCAATTTAAGAATATAAAGAGTAATTCAATGCGAATTGTACGTATATATATATATATATATATAGATAGGGATAAAATCGACCTTGATGGTTTTGGCTATGGTGTTCACTCTATGTGTGTACTTTCTCTGATTCTCTCTCAATATGGATAAGAGAAGAAGAAGAGTATATGAAAGAATATATGTGTATATATATACGGATATATGTTTGGGCGTATCTTCTCTTCATGTACTCAAATAAAAATGATTCTTTAAAAAATACTTCATATAATTGCCAAATAAAATTGAATACGTGTTAAATAATTGAACAAATAGTATTGTAATAATTATCTACACACCTTAAATAGGGGGTATCCGGATTTGACTTGTGATTTAAGTTTGTTGGATGCTCAAATTTCGATTGGATTTCTAATAGAAATTTGTGTCGATCGATTGAAATCTTTACATCTCTCTCTATCTGCAATCTGCAAAACGTTTAAGCATTGTTAATGAAGGGTGTTTTTGCTGGTTACCCACTATAGCAAATTACCCCTACAGGCTACAAGAAATAATAACGAAGATTTTACCTCATTAATTTTTGTTGCACACCCACTCAAAATACTGTGAGGGACTTCAGTTTGATGGGTCAAAAGACTAATTACCCTCAATTGATAACATACTTCCTCCACTTTAACCCTTTATGCCAAATAAGCATTTTATCCCATGTGATATTGTTAATGTGACTTTACCTCCTTGTGTTATTTTTAAGAAACGTTTGACCATATTGTGATATTTCTAATCAGCACTATAATAGTGAAAGTAATTTCTTATATGAAATCAACATCGATGCTAGTGTGCAAACAACGAAACATGGTGTGGCAACGGGTGTTTAATCTGTGATGAACATGGTAGTTGAATATATTGTTGTGTTCGCCAAAAAACTTGGATATGTATAAATTACGGTTGAGGAACTTCTATTAACAAGAAAGACTGGAGATTGCTTGCAAGGGATAGGAGATTCCAACGTATCGAGCTGAAGTTAGACTTGGAAATTGTATTTAATCTCATTAGAGAACTCGATGCTAGAAGCCACCCATTAGGAATATCATGGAAGATTGTAGATCTTTGCTGAAGAAATTTTGGTCGTATTATTCATACAAAGTGTCAAAGAGAAATGAAAATAGATGTAATGATGCCATAGCTCAAATGGGTCATGATATGCAAGAGACTTGGGAGGAAGCACCAATAGAGTTCATTCCCCAGCTAGTATAAAATATTGAATAGTTTTTCTTCTTTCTCCTTGTAAAAGAAAAAAAAAAAAGAAGGGGGACAATAAACCTTTTTTCACAAATATAAAGGGGGTAAATTATCATTTATAAATAACACGTACATATGGGTAATTTAATATACTAACTTTGAAAATGAATGATGAAATTAACTTATATCTTGCTGAAAATGACAATAAAATGTCAGACAATATGTAACTATATAATTGTCGATGAGGCCTTAGCCAAGTGATTATGGATAAGGTATCATGATCAGGAGGTCATGTGTTCAACTCCCACGAATGTGAGTATTTTCTCTAGTTTCATACTAGTCTTTCTCTAGT
This sequence comes from Penstemon barbatus, assembly GCA_003313485.2. Classification (NCBI taxonomy): domain Eukaryota; kingdom Viridiplantae; phylum Streptophyta; class Magnoliopsida; order Lamiales; family Plantaginaceae; genus Penstemon; species Penstemon barbatus. The sequence continues at coordinate 1,230,736 of CM064879.1, forward strand.
TTAATATTAGTAATTAGTTCACTTTGTTATCATTATAATAATTTCGATTCGATATATCGTAAGATGTAACATTGTATTCACCATCTAAAAAAAATGTACCTATACAATTAAGTTATTTTTTTACTTGAAATGAATTGAATTGATATATTTACATTACAAAATCATAATTTATTTATATTCGTTCTAAAACCTTGTAATCGTGTAAGGATAAGGAGATGGCCTGGGGAGTGGGAACAGTACTGCAGTTACACTAAACTAATTGCTACTAATAAAGTAGTAAAGTGCATGAAATTAAATTAAAATAATAAAGTGGGATCATGTTAAGTTTGTGTAACGTAATGGCAAAGTGTAGAGAAACACCCCAAGTCAAGGCAAGAACTTTCTGGACACAAGCCAGTATGGAAATCTTTCAGTCATCTCACTCTCACCTTCGATTTTGGGTTCTCACGCGCCCAACACTTTATTGCCAGAATCTGTTTCAAATTCAACTGAAATTCTTGTAATCTTATGACACTATATTCTGTGATAGATAAAGTTCATGTCCATTTTCATTATCCCTATTTTGCTATTATTAATATAATAATTACTTTGTCAAATTCCATTTATTACCTAAAAATATGAGTTAAAGAAGACCAATAAATCTTTGACTTTTTTGGCTGTTTTACTTTCATTATATTTGTGATAGGCTATAACAAAGTTTGTAGGTGAAATAGGTTTCCAAACTAGTAATTAAATATTTAGAGATGTACGATAATTTTATTGAATTTGAGGTACATAACATATATGAATGAGACCAGCTTTTTTCAAGGCAATTATTTTTATTTTAATTAGCTTTTTTTTTTTTTACCTAGTATTTACATAACTCTACCTAGGGCTGTCAATGGGTCGGATTATGGTCGGATCAGGCTCGTCCAGATCCAGCTCCATTTATATCGGATGGAATCCTATCGGATTCGGATCTTGTTCGGATTGTGCTCGGATCTAGATTTTTTGAATCCAACGGATCTTGGTCGGATTTGGCCGGATATCGGATATTTTTCGGATCCAATAAATTTGTATTTAAAAAGTTAAATTAATATTTTTTTTCCTAAAATAAGTTTATATCTTTTCAATTTATTTAATTTTAGCTCACATTTTCAAAGTTTCTTTACTATATTCATATTTGTAGAATTTGTAGAATGAATATATTGGTTTAAATAAATTTATAAACGAATTATAAATTACTATCTTCTTAAATTGACGTTGAAATATTATTAATGATACTTATTTTTATAAATTATTTTGTATATATATCTTTCTTTTTATTTGTTGTCGGATACGGATCTTCAACGGATCGGATCGACCTAAATCCATATTCGCTCCATGAGTTTCGGATTTCGAATCTTTATAATCGGATCAGGTCCATCGAATCTCTAATCGGACAATTATCCTAATAAATCGGATCGAATTCGGACGGATTCGGATTGAAATCCGCCCCATTGACAGCCCTAACTCTACCATAAATTCGAGTTGGGGGTATGTAATATGTGATATGATAAAATGCAATAAATAAAATATTCCTTGAAAATTATGAAGAATGTGTTAAGCTTTTGACAATAAAATTAAGTAATGTTTTCCCTTTTAAAAAGAGCACAATAACACATTATCCGATCCCATGCCCAAAATGTTTAACCACTGACATAAGATAATAATCTTGTAATTTAGGATAGGTTCACCACATAGTACAAAAAACGATGCTCATAATCTTGCAATATTTAGTTAATTTTTATACAATAATTATATTTTCGGTTATGGTGAAAAATCACTTTATTTTTATTTGTATTTTTAGTACTTTCTTATTTTTTATTTCTACATTTAAATTATTTCCTTCAATTACATTTACAATAAAAAAAATTCCTATTAAAGACTTTTTTAATTCATTTTAGAAACTAATATTGGGTTCCCAATAATACCATTCGAAAATATATATATAAGGAATAAATTAATTAAAAGATACTTATTTTGCCAGCCAGCTCTCAATGGCATATTAAGTAAAACATTTTTTTTGCTACTATATTAAGTAAAACATTAAGTGCGTGTAATTCAATTCCCCTTTAAATGTAAATAAATACATAAGAGTCCTTAGACCCTCTCTTCCTAAAACCTCTCCTCTTTATTTGTACCTCCTCCATACGGTGCCGTCGAACCTCAAATTTCCCCTAAATTCTCTCACGCATTACAAAGAAAAATGGCCGACCCGGCGGCGGTCTCCGCCGATCCGCCCGATTCCAGTCTCGCAATTCTGCCAGTTGAGCCCACCTTCTTCTCACAAAATCCAATTGACAATAATGGTCACAACCATAACGACGTCGTCGCGCTGGATGACCTAGATTTTGATTTTTCCTTCGATGATCTCTGCCTCCCTTCCTCCGACTACCTGGATGATCTCCTCAACCCCAACCAACCCGATCCACAAACCGGACCCGACCCGAATTTACCCCAATTCGCCTCGAACTTGGATCAATTTCCGCATGCAGCTTTCAAATCAACGTCTCCGGAACTGCGGCATATTTCTGGAGACGGCGATCTTTCAGGCGATCAAAGCTCTAACGGGTCGGGGATATTGAGTCCGACGTCATTGGAGTTGGAGTCTCATCAGATTTCTGGCTATCTCAACGTGCAATCGCCTGAGTCGAACGGGTCGAACCACGGGAGTATTCAGAATTGTGGTGCTGATGTCAAGGGATTGAATTGCCCTTCACCGGAATCCGAGGGTTTGGGGAATTTCGGGTCTAATGTTTCAGAGGATTCGAATAATTGTGCTGCCAGATCGGTGAGTTCTTCCCCTATTTCGAATAATAGTTCTGTTAGAGTTGGAGTTGTTGATCAGAAGATTAAGTTAGAGGGTTCGGCTAACAGTAATAGTAATAAGAATAAAGCCAATAGTTCTTTGTTGAAAAGGAAAAAAGAAGGTGAAGATTTGACGACCAGTACTAATGTCGAGTCGAGAATTAGTAAGTATAGGAAAACTAACTGTAATGTAGAGAATAATGATAATAGCGGTAATGATGGTGGGTTGAGTGAAGAGGATGAGAAAAGGAAAGCTAGGTTGATGAGGAATAGGGAGAGTGCGCAGCTATCAAGACAGAGGAAGAAGCATTATGTTGAGGAGTTAGAGGATAAGGTAAAGAACATGCATTCTACTATTCAAGATTTAAATGCAAAGGTTTCGTATTTTATGGCAGAAAATGCAACCTTGAGGCAGCAGATGGGTGGTGGTGGTGGAGTCCCGCCTCCTCCAATGGTACCACCGCCTCCTGGGATGTACCCACATCCAGCCATGATGTATCCATGGATGCCGTGTGCTCCACCGTATATGGTGAAGTCACAAGGTTCTCAAGTGCCACTGGTCCCAATCCCAAGGTTGAAACCGCAACAGCCGGCTCAGGCACCCAAGGTAAGTAAGAAGGTGGACAGTAAAAAAAACGAGGGGCCAAAAACCAAGAAGGTTGCAAGTGTTACTTTTCTGGGTTTACTGTTCTTTATGCTGTTGTTTGGAGGTTTGGTTCCGATGGTCAATGTGAGGTATGGAGGAGTTAGGGAAGCATTTACCGGTGGACAGAGTTATGTTGGAAGTGGGTTTTATGAGAAGCATCGTGGAAGGGTGTTGATGGTGAATGGGACTGAGTATGGTGAGAAACATGGCGGTAGTAAAGAATTCAGTAGTAATAATAGTATACATTGTGATCAGAGGGGGGCGCCAAGTGCAGACGAGTTTCCTAGTTTGGGCAACGCGAGTGAACCTCTTGTCGCATCACTATATGTACCCAGAAATGATAAACTTGTTAAGATAGATGGGAATTTGATTATTCACTCTATTTTGGCAAGTGAGAAAGCCATGGCATCTCAAGGAAAGAAAGGTGGCGAGACTGGTCTGGCAGTTCCTGGAGATTTGTCTCCTGCTATTCCTGTTCCTGGCGGGGGAAGGAATGGTGCTAGGCACCCTCAATCAAAAGCAACTGATGGCAAGCTTCAGCAATGGTTCCGTGAAGGCCTTGCCGGTACTCTTGACCTTTGATTGCATATGTTGTTATATGTCAGTTTAATTTTCTCTCTTTCTAAAAGTAATAACATTGTTTTCCTTTGTGTTCAGGACCAATGTTGAGTTCCGGCATGTGTACAGAAGTTTTCCAGTTTGATGTCTCCTCAGCTATAGTTCCAGCTTCCTCTACAAGAAATATTACTGAAGAACAGAATCGGAATTCGACTCACCTCAGCAAACTAAGAAATAGAAGGATCCTCCATGGACTTCCTATTCAACTTCACAATTCCTCTCACAACATTTCCAGAGAACATGCAGGAAAAAATTCACAGAAAGAGAACTTGAATGGAAATAATAACACATCCTCAATGGTTGTTTCTGTGCTTGTTGATCCTAGAGAGGCAGGTGATGCGGATGTGGATGGTGTGATGGGAACGAAATCTCTCACACGCATTTTTGTTGTTGTATTAATAGATAGTGTCAAGTATGTCACTTACTCGTGCATTCTCCCATTCATGGGATCTCCTCCTCTAGTCACTAATTGAGGATGAAAGGAACTAAGGGCTAGATGCCTAGAAGTGCCCACTGAATCAGTTTTGTAGATAGTGAAGGCATAACAGTCTTTAGGGCTTATAGTAACTTATATATACTCAATATGTAACTGGAGATTGACATAACCGTCGCTGAATTTTAGATGTAGACTGATGCATTATCATGTATTGGATATGCACTTGCAGTAATAAAATTTTAGTTGTACTTTCTACAAAAGTTCATCTCACAGTTTCTGTGTCTTACAACATTTAACTCCATGACACAGCTTGAATTCACATAAAAAAGTAGGTCTTCAGATTCTCTTCTTCGACAATATTGTTTTATACTTCAAAAGAATCAAGAATTGCTTGTAAGGTTTTCTGTGATGACGGCCACTGTTTATCATTAGCACTGGCAACAAAGAGAACAACAGTGTTCCCTTTTGCTGTTGCTTTAGCCAGATTGTGTGATCCTGTGAGAGCATATGGAGTCTCAAGAACATATTTATAGTACTGCAAAGACAAATACAGAGTATGTATTAAATCAAAATGTACAAACTTAACTGAGATTTAAAAAAAAAAAACCAAGCATTGAATATGAGAAAGCATACTGTTTGGTCGCCTCGTTTTTCAATAGAAGTTTCGATGAGTTCATCAGGGTCAAGTGTATTTCCAGTGACAAATGGACCAAGAGAAGCAATAACTTTTTCCGGGCTCCCAATATCTTCTATTGTGGCTTTAGGTTTGTTAGTAAGGCGAATTAAAGGAGAAGCTACAACCTGAACTTTTCCCTGTTTTTCATCTTCAAATTTGACCTCAATCCAGGGCTCTGCGCACTTAGGTTGGCAATAGTTGCCAGATAGTATGTTAGCTATTCGCAACTGTTTCCATGTTGGTGGCAAGATGAACTTGTAGGGCTGTACATTTCCTGCAAACAACTAGATTCAGAGATTTCATAAGCACATAGATAGAAGGAGGAAGAAAGTACATGAAATGGAGAGGAGGAACAAGGCACTAGTTATTGAATTTAGTAAAAGGTAAAGATTCATTTTGTTTTTCTCACCATTAACCGAAAGAAACACTAGATCTCTTAAGCTAAGGTTGCTATAAATCCAAGAAGCCTCAAGGATAATCCCAAAGCAGTTTCTTTGTCAGTAGCAGGATGCAATCAAAGAATCCTATCTTTCGATTCAAACAAAGTTTTTCAAGTCATCAATAAGTTATAAGAATTAAGAAGGATCCTCTCAAATTTAAAACCTTTTACAGAAGCAGCTAATGACTACATGTAGGTTCAAGTCTCAGAGACACAATGTTTATTTTGCTAAAGACAACTGAGTCTTATGCTATTTTACAACCGGCTAACTCTACTTTGTATAAGTTGAGAATAAAGTTAAATCAACCTTAAAGATTTCATTTTCCCCCATTTATAGAAAAAAAAAAAAAAAACGGTTTCAACTCTTTCCCATCTTCCAGATCTATGCCCTCCCAGGGAACCTACCACACATCTCCCAATTCAAAGTCTAAAATGCAAAACCATGAAGTACACACATTATACAGTTTAGGGTCAGAAAAACTTGAACTTCATTTTGGAGCTATAAGAAATGCACATAATGGTCAGTTGATGATATGAAATCCTTTGTGTTAAGTGATATTTATTAAATGATTTCTCTCTCTAACAGTTTAAGCTTTTAGATGAGTTGGTCATTCAATATGATATCAGAGCTCAGGCCAAAAGAGGTCCTGTGTTCGAATCCCTCCGCCACCCATTTCTAAATTCCACGTGTTAATGCTTGAGTAAATGAATACCGCCTACACGTGAGGGGGCGTGTTAAGTGATATTTATTAAATGATTCCTCTCTCTAACAGCTTAAGCTTTTAGATGAGTTGGTCATTCAATACTTTGAAACTATATTGATCCAAACATTCCTACGGATTTGTTATTACGTATTTGAAATCCATCAATCCAAATGAAGACTGAAGCTCGATAGATGTGTGAAAATGTTATTTGTGGATGTCTCCACGGTCTATTTCTCTGTTATTTTCCATCTCACACTTCATTATTATGCAGAATGCAGATCCATATGCCAGGAAAAGACCCTCTAAACGAAGAACATCAAACCTCACAAATTCTCACTTCACATGAAAATAAATCTCAAGATTGCAATCACCAAGCATTAATCAATAATTCTTAAAGGCCACATTAATGTCCATTTGCTCATTCAAAATTAACCAATTCAAATATTCAAAAAACACAAAACAAAGGGTAGTATCCATAAGTACTCTTATGGATTACCTGCACGAAGGGCAGGGGTGTCTTTAGGAGTGGCGGTGAAGAGAACGAAAGACGGGTCGGTGGGCGACTGCGGGAGGTAAGATCCCACCTCAATCTCTTTGGCCAGTGAAGGTGGAGGAGGAGGAGAAATGGCTAATGGCAGCAAAGCTAAAGCTAGTGATGATCCATTCAAGAGTTCTCTTCTTGAAAGATTGGTTTGCTGCAAGTTGGAATCTCGATGTGTTTTCAGGGATGAATTTGAAATTGAGAATGGGAATTTGGAGATGGGGTTTGGGGTGTAGGAAATGGTGGTGGTGAGTGAAGAAATTGCTGCCATTTTGAGAAACAAATTTGTGATATTATTTTTTGGATGGAAAAGCATGTAGGTATTGTAGGTATAGTTTGGGCTTTTCCTTATCCTTTTCGGATGAGATGGATTTAGGCTGCTTTCCATGACCCGTATTGTGGGTTCAATTGCACAATTAATATACTCCAGTATTTGTTATGTGAAATTTTATAAAACTTTCAATCAATTTTTTTTTTTATAAAACTGGAGTACTACTTTTTATTGGAGTATAATTTATTGCTCAAAATTCATTCTCTTATTATTTTTGTACATTTTTCCTTTCTCCAATAGAACTAACAGTCTAATACTCTTAGTTTTCAGGTCAATTAGTACCTCAATATCTATCATATAAAATAATATAAAAATATCATATGAATAAGTTTTTTAATACTATAATATTTTATAGAATATAAAGAATATAATTACTTTGTTATAAAAGAAAATAAAGCAGTGTGTTTTTCCTCGTTATAATTCGTGTTTGTTGAACTAATTTGTTTAGGGTTAGAGGTTTATGAGCTCGTTCTTTTGGAATCTCATTCTTTAAGATTAGTGTTTGTGAGATTTTCTACAAGATTGAATTTCTGCGGATTTGATATCACGTTCTTTTGAATTTTTATTTTTTGAGTTGTGAAGTTAAATTTTATTAGGTTGTGTTATAATCATCATACAATCATTTTTTGACGTTTTGAATAACAATTTAAGGTTACAATCCAGCATATTGAGTGTTGGACTGTACCTAGTCACTTAACGAAAAAAACATGTATGTGAGTTTATTAATTGAGTCTCGAATTTGGAAGAAACAGAAGAAATCTGAGATGGATAAATATGATTTATTAGTAGACGAGAAAAATTAAGAAATGTTGGTAATTATTGTCTAAAATTAAAATTATAGAGTAACTTTCCAACTTAGAGTTTTTCTCTGAAAATTTTCAAATTTTCTATAAAAACACCTCCCAGTTATTTTTCAAAAAATGTGTAAATGATCTTATATTTATTTGAATCTTTTGTCGAAATAACATATTTTTAGAGATTTTATTTCTCAAAATACATTTATAGAAAGTGAAAGATCAAAAGAACAGACCAATCGAGCAAGAGGTAAATAATAATTTATTTCTTCTTGAAGTAAGATAGCTTGAGGGTAAATTCGCATCAAAATATCATCTAAATAAGGCAAAAATGTGCAATTGGTGCACGAGTTCAAAATTAAGGCAGTTGAATTAATGTCATTAATAGTTGATGGGTGCAAAATGATTACTCGTACTTAATAGTAAAAAAGAGAGCATAAATTTTATAATCAGCATTAATAATAACTCCTCAGGTATCTAATCCGTGAGTTGTACTATATGCTATTAGTAGTAGTACTAGTCTCCTCCCTTGATTGTATGTAGTGAGAATTAGAATGTCTGTGTTTTTCCCCCTAATTTAATATTAATCCCTATGCACTGTCGCCACCTCACCTTACCTATAAAGAAACAAACCCCATTTACAATTACAATATAGAGCACTGCGTATGATGATCCAATCAAACATAAGAAACGCCGAAAAGAATCGGCATTGAGTGTTAAAAACCCAAAACAACATAGTGAGAGGAAAACAGAAACAGAATCGGCGACTCATTTTTCTTGATTCTGATTTCAGGTAAATGGGGCTTTTTCTTACTTGATTTTTCTTTTCTTTTCTGTTTTCTCTTCTGGAACCATTTGATTGATGAAAGGTGAATTATTGCTTTTTTGGGCTTTTACTGATTTTCCTTTTGATTTGTCAGAATTAGAAAATAAAATGGATCTGAAAATGGACTAGGACTCTATTTCCTAATTTGGTTTACTTTTTGATTTGCCAGTGTAAACAATCAACATCATTTATGTGAACTTTAGGAGTTGTTATATCTGGGTTTTGATTTATGCAGGCCAACTGTTTGAAAAATATTCACAATGAGTGCGAACACTAAGAGGAGAACTGTGACTGAGAATGGAGACACAGGCGAGGACTCTGTTCTCGCCACAATGATCAGCAATTGGGAGGATTTGGGTCCAATGGTTAGGGTTTCTTTTGAGACGGGTAAGCCCGAAGCCCTGTTGCAGCAGCTGAAAATTGTGGTTAAAAAGAAAGAAGTCGAAATCGAGGAGCTTTGCAAACTCCACTATGAAGAATTCATTCTTGCAGTTGATGAATTACGTGGGGTCTTAGTCGATGCAGAAGAGCTGAAAGGTGAGCTAGCAAGCGATAATTTCCGTTTACAAGAGGTGGGTAGTGCTCTACTAATGAAACTTGAAGAGCTTCTTGATTCATATTCAATAAAAAAGAATGTCACGGAAGCTATTAAGATGTCAAAAATCTGTGTTCAAGTATTGGATCTTTGTGTAAAGTGTAATACTCACATCTCTGAAGGCCGTTTTTACCCTGCTTTAAAAGCCATTGATCTGATTGAGAAAAATTATTTGCAAAATATTCCTGTTAGAACTTTAAAGATGCTGATAGCTAAGAGAATACCTATGTTAAAATCCCATATCGAGAAGAAAGTTTGTAGTGAAGTTAATGAATGGCTTGTTCATATAAGGAGTGCTGCAAAGGATATTGGGCAAACTGCAATAGGATATGCTGCTTCTGCTCGTCAGAGAGACGAGGATATGCTAGCTCGTCAAAGAAAAGCTGAGGAACAAAGTTGTTTGGGTTTGGAAGATTTCACTTACACGTTAGATGTTGAAGAAATCGACGAAAATTCCATTATAAACTTTGATTTAACGCCCCTGTATCGAGCATGTCATATTCACAATTGTCTTGGGATCCAAGACCAGTTTCGCGATTATTATTACAAGAATCGGTTTCTTCAGTTGAGTTCGGACTTGCAGATATCATCAGCTCAACCGTTTTTAGAATCCCATCGGACCTTTTTAGCTCATATTGCAGGGTACTTCATTGTTGAAGATCGGGTTTTAAGGACTGCTCGTGGCCTACTTTCACCTACCGAGCTCGAGACAATGTGGGAAACTGCTGTGGCTAAAGTAACTGCAGTGTTAGAGGAGCAATTTTCACATATGGACACGGCAAGTCATCTTCTTTTGGTTAAGGATTACGTGACTCTCTTTGGAGCAACACTTAGGCAGTACGGTTATGAAGTGGCCACGATTCTTGAAACCTTAAACAGTAGCCGTAATAAATATCACGAGCTTCTTTTGGGGGAATGTAGAGAACAGATTAATGATGTCCTTGCCCTCGACACATGTGAGCAAATGGTAATGAAAAAAGAGTCCGATTACCAAGCAAATGTTCTCTTATTTCATCTTCAAACCTCAGATATAATGCCGGCTTTCCCTTATATTGCTCCTTTCTCTTCCATGGTACCTGACTGCTGTCGTGTTGTACGTTCTTTCATTAAAGACTCGGTTAATTACTTGTCTTATGGAGCACAAATGAACTATTTCGACTTCGTTAGGAAATATCTAGACAAACTCTTGATCGATGTCTTAAATGAAATCATACTTCAAACAATTCACAGTGGCACTACAGGTGTATCTCAAGCAATGCAGATAGCTGCTAATATTGCTGTTTTAGAAAGGGCTTGTGATTATTTTCTTCAACATGCTGCCCAACAATGTGGAATTCCCGTTCGTTCGATCGATAGGCCACAAGGGGGATTAGCGGCCAAGATCGTTCTAAAAACATCGCGTGATGCTGCTTACATTGCTTTGCTATCTTTAGTAAACTCCAAATTAGATGAATTTATGGCACTTACGGAAAATGTGAATTGGACTTCTGATGATGCAACCCAACATGCAAACGAGTACATAAACGAGGTTGTAATATATCTTGATACTGTCATGTCCACTGCTCAACAAATTTTACCTTTGGATGCTTTATACAAAGTCGGTAGTGGTGCTTTAGAGCATATATCTAACTCTATAGTCGGAGCTTTCCTCAATGATAGTATAAAGAGGTTTACTGCTAATGCAGTCATGAGCATTAACAATGACTTGAGGGCATTAGAGTCTTTTGCTGATGAAAGATTTCACTCGACTGGATTACACGAGATATACAAAGATGGGAGCTTTATAGGTTGTTTAGTGGAAGCTAGGCAATTGATAAATCTTCTTTTGAGCAGTCAACCTGAAAACTTTATGAACCCTGTAATAAGGCAGAAGAACTACAATGCTTTGGACTATAAAAAGGTGGCTACTATTTGTGAGAAGTATAAAGATTCGCCTGATGGACTTTTCGGCAGTCTTTCAAATCGAGCTTCAAAGCAAAGTGCTAGGAAAAAGTCCATTGATATGCTGAAAAAAAGACTGAGGGATTTCAACTAAGAGAGGTTCTTGAACTTTTACCATGGATTATAATTAGATGAAGTATTAGATTTCCTTTATGAAGTAGCTTAGGGTTGCTCGGTTTTCTAATCTTTAGTTTGCATGTTGAGATACTGGTTGAATTATTTTATTTGACCACGTTATTGAGTTTTATGTATAGCCTCGAGCTATTTTTTTTTTTTTTTAAATCTTCACAGGTATCAGTTCAATATTTCTCCAAGCTTGAAGTGCACTGCATCATATTCTTGTGATTAGTTTCGTTGTGAATCCATCTGTTGTGGTATCATTGATCAATCAATTATATTTTGTTATGTTCCAGGTTACTTTGCTGTATATTCATCCATTTAGTTATTTATATATGTTAATTTTGAAATATCTTATTGGTTAATGTTTCCTTAAGCTGTATGATTCGTGAATACGAGGCTGACTTTAGGTTCTTTAGTAACTTTTGATGATCTGAAATGAGTTGAGATTTCTTTATTTAATGTATTATTGGATTGGATTTGGTATTATATTTGATTAAGGTTAGGTTTATTTTCAAAGGTTTGTGTTCTTAGAGGGCATATGTAAGTATATATAGGAGTATTATTTACCTCAATTTGAGTGTTCTATACTTCTATTGAGTTTGATACTCCTTTATTGGTTTAGAGTTGATAAGATAACATGAATATCAAATATTTTGCTAGGTTCTTAATTCTACGGTTGTTTCTGATTACTGCAATAATATATATATATATATATATATATATATATATATATATAATTATATATAGTGCAATTGTATCATGTATTGCTCAAGTAGGGATATTATTATATTACTCCCATTTATTTTGCTCTCTTTTGCTACAGTAATCGATCAAACTTTTCAATCTTTTAGGTGACTTATCATATTAAATTATTCACATTTGTGGTGTACTAAACCTTTTAAATATTAATATATATAGTGTTATAAGATATTATCAACTTATTAGTAAAATATATTAATTAAATTATTTATTTTAATTTTTACAAATTTAGGCAAAAAAATTGGGAGAAATGGAGTATTATTAATATCTACTTGCATTTGTAGCATTGTTGGTTAACATGTTCACCATCACATCAAATTATAAATAATTCATCACTAAATTCCATCATATTAAAGACAAAACTACAACCCCACCTGAAAAGAAAATGATCACACAAGTCTTTCCTTTACTTTGACAGGCAACCCACCTTTCATCCTCAACGTCAAAGACAACAAATGTTCAGGACACTTCTCCAACAAAACCTCAAACCCAAACCTTTCAAGAACACAAGCAACAATTGATTTCATCTGAATGTAAGCCATTTCTTTCCCAAGACACATTCTCGGACCCGCATGAAAAACCGGATACTTAAACGGATCCTCATGTTTACAAATCCCATTCTCAATCCACCTTTCTGGTTTATACTCACAACAATCTTCACCCCAAATGTTCTTCATTCTCCCCATTGCGTATGTATGATATGAAATAAACCAATCTTTTCCGATAAATGTTCCATCAGGCAATATATCATCCTTATTACAAGCTTTTGTGTCCACTGGTACTGGTGGGTACAACCTCATCGATTCCAAAATTGATGCCTGGAGATAATTCATTTCTCGTAGCTCATCAAAATCGAAAACTTCCCCAATTGATTTCCCATTTTTTCCTCTGATTTCTTGTAGCTCTTTTAGAATTTTAATTTCCACATTCGGACTTAAAGATAATAACCAAAAGAACCAAGAAAGAGCAGAGGATGTCGTGTCACGTCCAGCTAAAATAAAACTAATAACTATATCTCTTAGAAACTCAAGTGAGTTTTCTGAATTTTCCATGAATCTTGATAGTAAATCTTCATCTTTTTTCTCAACCCTTTCTTCAATTCTTGTTTTTATTATCTTATCAGCAAATCCATGCACGGTTGAAACAGAGTTTTTCAACCTTTTCTCCGTTCCTAAATTGAACCACTTTTTAACTGCGTATAATTTCGGGAAAGCATACATAAATCTACCCGAGCTCAAATTCGAAGCTTCCTCAAAAGCTTTCATGAATTCCCCACCATTAATAACAATTCCATCTCCTCCCAAACAACCCGGATCCAAATTAAAAGCTACTTTACAAATATTATCAAAAGCGAATCTTTCTAGGATGTCCTGTACATCCAAAACTCTGTTATTTCTCGCCGCATTTTCGAGAATGGGGATTAATCTCGTCTTTAATTCGACGAATACATTTTCCATGACGAAATTTCGGAGGGATTTCGTGTTGAATTCGTAACTCGCGGTTTTCCGTTGGATTTTCCATGATTCGCCATCGGTGTTGAATATGCCGTTTCCGAGAAAATCTTTTAAAAGGGTAATGAAGCGGGTGCCTTTTGGGTAGTTTTCGAATTGGGTTTTGAGTATATGTTGCACGACTAGTGGGTTGGAGGTAATGACGCCGTGGATTTTCCCGGGACGGTGGAAGACGGCGGTGTTGGTGGGGTGGTTGGAGAGGATTTGGGTGCTCCAGTCGAGGAAACGGTGGCGGTTGAGGAGGAAATCCGGGAGGGTACCGAAGAAAGGGTAGTTTTTGAAGCCATTGTTTTTAGTGTTTAAGTGAAGAAAGAAGTATAAAAAGTGGAGTGAAATGATGAAGAAGATGAAGAGGAGGACTGTTTGGAAAGCGGTGACTTCCATTTTTTCACCTTTTTTTGTTTAAAAAAAATTCAGATTCAGATGTCCAGTAATTTTCTTCAGAAAGTGATGATAAGATGTTGAGTACCAAGTACTACCAAGTGTATTGTTATTGTAGGAGCGTCATATCATATATATGTATATATCATGTGGATTGTGATGCATATACATATTGTACGTAATGCTCAATACGGCCACAACTTGGATTTTTTTCCAATATAGTCTTTTACATAAAAGTATTTCTCATTTTATAAAAGTATTTCCCAAAATGACTCAAATTGAAAAATATTTTTCTAAATGTACCTTTTGTGAAAATTCGCAGCTGTCAACTGCGATTCTTCAAACGCAATTGACAACTGCGATTCTTCATTTTTACGAAATTATGAAGAAAAAAAATATTTACCAAAAATCGCAGTTAGCAACTACGATTTTTGGTAAATTTTTTTTTTTCTATGATAAAATGGCTTGAGTTTGTAAGTATTTGATATTTATATTAGTAATAGTACTTTAAATGAAATGTTTGTCTTCCACTTCACCTTGTATTATGTCTTATATTTTATAAATAATAAATCAAGTGCCTACTGCATTCTTATCAATCATGTTTATATATAATCAGGTAAAATATATTTGTGCCCAATACATTCATGTATTGTTCATATATTGATATTGGAGTATAATTATATTGCTAGAGTGTGATCCATTTTTTCTGTGTTAATAATATTTATTTGAGATGCTTTCTGACACTATGTTTGTAATGATCCATGCAAAAAGATAATATCACCCCTCTACATAGTAAAAAGATAACATAATAAGTTAATCATTTACATTTGCATACCACTCATCTACATAGTAAAAAGTTAATCATATACATTCGCATGGATTGTTACAAATATAGTGCTAGAAAGCATCTCAAATAAACATTATTAACACAGAAAAAAATGGGTCACACTCTAGCAATGTAGTTATACTCCAATATCAATATATGGACAATACATGAATGTCTTGGGCACAAATATATTTTACCTGATTATATATAAACATGATTGATAAGAATGCAGTAGACACTTGATTTATTATTTATAAATAAAAGATATAGCACAAGGTCATACTTATACTGAAATGGATGACAAATACTCCATCTGTCCCATTATTTTTACTCTTTTAGCTACGGTACCCGGTCAAACTTTTTAATCTTTTAAGTGACTTATCATCTTAAATTATTAATATTTTTTGCGTATTAAACCTTTTAAATAGTAATATACATATTGTCATATGATATTATCAAATTATTAAAATATATTAATTAAATTATTTATTATAATTTATTGAAATTTAATCAAGTTGACTGGTCAACGGTACCAAGGGATAAAGATTAATGGGACGGAGGGAGTATTTAACTTAAAGTACTATTACTAATAAAAATATCAAATACTTACAAAACTCAAGCCATTTTATCAAAAAAAAAATTACTAAAAATCGCAGTTGCTAACTGCGATTTTTGGTAAATATTTTTTTTTTTCATAATTTCGTAAAAATGAAGAATCGAAGTTGTCAATTGCGATTTTTCACAAAAGGTACATTTAGGGAAATACTTTTCAGTTTTAGTCATTTTGGGAAATACTTTTATCTAAAAGGCTATATTGGAAAAAAATTCCCACAACTTTTGTGATATACTTGTACTATTCTTCAAGCCGGGCAGAATAGTGATTATTCTTTCATCAGATAAATTTGTTACAAGAACACGAGAAATAGGCATAGATGAACCTTTGAGAGAACAAATCTCTTCTTTTTCAAAAACTCATAATCATCAATATTTGAAAATAGTGAAGATTACAACTCCTTTTATAATACTCTAATCCTAGGTAACTGAAAGTAAATAAAACTTTTAAGAAAACTGAATAACTCTTAGATTCCTATAGAAACTAAATAACTAACTAATAAAATGATAGATTGTCTAGGAAGCTCCCGCATCAATTCGCATGTTCTAGTCTTGTAAATGTTTCTTTTTAAATATAATTATGCAAGTCTAATACTATTATTATTAATAAAAATAAACACTAATCAATGAAACTGATGATGTTGTGCATCTTAGGACTTTACATTAGTTATTGTATACTCATCTACGGTGAAAATGAAATCGTGAAATCAACTTCTTAAACTTATGGATTAAATTCAATGATCATCCAGATTCCAGCATATGCAACAGTTAAATTATTCTCCCAAAAGTTTGGTCAAGTGAGATACATGCAAGTTTGGCGATTTCGCGATCCAAATAAATTAGTTTTGGGCCTCTTGATTTTTCTTTTTGAAAATTAAATTTGACCGAACTCAAAAAAATTACATGATAAATATATTATACTTGATTTGGAATTAAATATAACTACTAGAAGAATAACTAATTAGCGGTTGAATGAGTTAGACTATAAACATAAATTTTCCATTAAGTTGGGCTTCTTTCCTTGAAAATAAATTAAAACAAATGTCAATCCAGTTATAATTGCACATGGTTACAAGAAATGGGTGTAAATGAATCATATAATTGGGTTTAAAATGGTTTGGGCTGTATCTTTATATTTATAAAGTCATATAGATATTCAATTTATAATTTGAATTAGGTTTATGATCTGCATCTTTTATTGGGCCTTGAAATTTTACCAATTTCGGACCAGATGATGGCTTAATAATATTTGTCCCACTTGTTCGAGTAGTCTTGTTGGGGTACCTGCAACTGTTTGTTAGATAATTTCCTACTATTTACTAAGTTAATTACTGAATTCTTAATTAGATCAAACTTAAATTACTTATAAGATAAGTGCAATTAATATTTGGCTATTGTTTGGATAATTGTTCTGAATAATTACTTAAATATACTTACGTAGTTATTGAGCTTGTTTAGCAACCAATTAATTAATAGAATTTCTAAAATGACAAGTAAGACAATTAGTCATGTAGCACTTGAGACTTGAGAGTGGGTGTTGTTTTCGGTCAGTACTAGAACAATAGAAAATAATCTTCTTTTTTTTTGGTTAATACAATCTATAAAAGTAATTTTCTTTTGGCAGAAAGAGATGGGGAGTTGAAAAAAAGAAGAGAAAAGAAAAGAAAAAGACAGTGTTGCGTCTTTCTTTTAACTTTAACTGATGTTGAAATAAAAGTTAGGATTCAATTATGGAAATAAATTTGTGGCTCAAGTTTGGCTATATATAACTATCTATCTATCTATATAGATATATGTTGGTTGTGTGACTCATCATGTGCAAAGTAGAAAGTCATATTATTATTATTATTATATTGGCTATGATAATTTATTCTGCTCATTAATTAATTGAAAGAAAAGAAGGAATATATAATTATAATGGTTGTTGTCATTACTTTTTTTGGGAATGGTTTGAAAAAATTATGATTGATTAATTACCCAACATATATAATCACTAGCTATCACTTCCGTCAAGTATATTAATTAATTAATTATTGATTATTGTAGGTTTTCAAGTCACAAAACTAACTCTTCCTAATTATGAGATGCTCTCTAAGTATGGATGTTGACTTCTTGACCAATATAGAAGTCGACATCTTTAGGCCATCTCCAGCGGTGGTGTGCGGGGTCGGGCTCGGGGCCGGGCTGGGGAGGAGAACCGCTGGAGACGGTGCGGGGCGGGGGCCGGGGTGGGAAACGGGGCGGAACGGGCTGGGCGCAGGGCTCCGCCGAGCCCTGCGCCCAGCCCGGGCCGCGATTGAAGAAGGCGCGCCCCTCTTTAAAACAGGTGCCGCCAAGTGGCGGCACCTGATTGGCCGTTCATTTTCTTTTTTTTTGTTTTTCTTTTAATGATTTATGTGTATAATTTAATGTGTGTGTATAAATTTAAATGGTTAATTTTTATGTGTATAATTTAATGTGTGTGTGTAAATCTAAATGTGTTGTATGTAATTTTAATTAGTGTTTTATTTTAAATAATGTGTTATATCATGGTTAATTATTTAAAGAAATTGGCAAAAAAGAAATGGAATTTGGAAGAAAATAGCAAAACTAGGCTCGACCAAGTAGGCTTTTCGGGATGACATTCGTGTGCGCAGGTCGCGGGCACGCACAAGTCTTGAAGGGCCAAGTAGTAATCCGAACCAAGATTTGCACCCCCCCCCCCCCTGCGCGCAAGGAGGGAGCCTTCTAGTAATAATTTCTTAACCCTTATGATTTAGAAATCATATATAAACCCAAGTTTTTCTTATCACACTTCCAATGTGGGATTAGTCTATTTCTTTCCAATTTTTTCCATTACATATGTGAACTTTGAGATTTAATTTCTCATTCACTCGTACTCCGATTTGGACGTACCATATACCATTTTAATCTACTCACGGAGTAGAATATAATTCCGTCAAAACCCGACTCTTTACTCAAAGTGGGTCCCACTTAAATTACGTCCAAAATGGTCCATTAACTTACTTTTTCCAACACTATGTTTATGAGTTTTATAAGGAGCTTTAGGACTATTTTTATTTTATTTTCCTTGATTATGTTGTGTAATTAATGTTGTGTATTGTTGTAATTAATGTGTTATTTTAATTAATACTCCGTATTTAAAAAAATAAAACTATAATATTAATATGTGAGAGTTTGCGTATTATGTATTAATTTTAAGTTACTTTAATTAAATATTCTATTTAATATTAATATTTTAATATAATTAATAATTAAATTACGAGTACTAATATAATTACTATTATTAATATTAATATTAAAAAAATTTAAAACTATAATATTAATAGGTGAGAGTGGGCAAAGTTTCAAAATGGAATTAATTCCCTCACGGAGCCCCAACCATTGGAGACGACGACAGGGCTCAGGGCTAGCCCTGGGGCTGCCCCGGGGGGGCAACCCCAGGGCTAGCCCTGAACCATTGGAGATGGCCTTAGCTATTTTTAAAGAAAAAGCACTTAAAAGGGAAGAGATTGAGAAAAGGACGATGATCATCTGAATAATTGTAAGCACATTAATTCTCATGATGAATTTGAGTTTGATGAATCTAAAGACATATATTACTACATATAAGAGCCAATCCACCCTATTCTACAGTGGATTTTCGAGCTGCTTATAGGCCCTATTATGTGTTTTTTCGAGCAGCCTGCTTTGGGCTCCCACAAAGCCCATTTATTTAAAACGTCCGAGCTCGAAACGACGTCGTTTCATCCCTATTTTAAAGCATTTTGTACTCTCCGCTGTAACTGTTGTACTCTGAATTATTTTCTTGCATCGGTACTTGTCGCCGAGAAGTTCTTGCATCAGTACTTGTCCTGAGAAAAGCTTTCTTCGCTCTTCTTTTTCTTTCTTTCTTATCTACTGCTATTCTCCTCTTCTTTCTGTCTCTATCTTTGTGTGATTGAAATTCGAGAGTAGTTCATTTGAATTATGTGGCAGAATCAATTCTATTGAAATTGAATTTGATACGATTCGATCCGATTTTTCTTGCCAGCATGAATTCTTTTGATGAAAACCCACAAAATAATCAATCTCAAAAGCGAAAAAGATCACACCTTTTATGTTAGTTTATTTGTTTTCTAAATGGCAAAGGCGGTGGGTTTGTTCTTCTAATAGTTTAATTTCTCAGTATAGGTCCCGACTTTCTTAGATTTAACCTTAATTTGGTGGCTATTTGGAGATTGCTAAATTGAACAAATCAGAAACCGAAGAAGATACAGCTTCAAGGGTTTTTCTATAAGCAATTCAAAGGTACGCTAAATATTAATGGTTCGAAGGGTTATTTGGCAGAATAGCCTTATACCAAATATGTTTTGCAAAAATAGCCTTGTGCAATATACCTATCAATCCCTATTTTCAAAAGAAGCCCTTTAGAAAAGAAAAAGGATAAAAGACCCATAATTAATGGGAATAAGTGAAGAAGTAGCAGAATTAAAAAATCAATTAATCATAATAAATAAAATACTACAAAAAGAAGAGATTATTAAAGACAGTCATCAGAATTATTTAGAAAAAATAGAACATAGATTTTTATATAATGAAATTTGGACAGAACAATATTTACAAGGAACACATTTACCAGAAGAATTTTATAGTTTAATAAAAGAAGAACATAAATGCTCTCATGGATATAATTTTCCTCATTTATATCATACATTAGACCCACAATTAAATAATATCACTGACATGATAATGCATTTAATAAATTACACTAAAAAACAAGAAGATGTTCATGAAAATATAATTATTATACAAAAACAGTTGGGACATTTAGTTCATGAAATAGAGATAGTTAAAAAATGCAAAACGAAAACAATATCTGATAAACAAATTCAAAAAATTTCACCTCCAAGAAAATTTACCTAAATAATGGAAGAACAAGTAGAAGAGATTAGAAATATGATTGATCAATTAAATATAGTTGAAGAAGAGCAAGGGAAAAAACAAACGAGTTTTACAAATAATAATGAAGTAATTTACGGGTATGAGTCAGATGATTCTATCCCTGCATATATGGAAAAAGGAGAAGGTAGTCAAGTAAAAGAGGAACAAGAAGATAATGAAAATAATAAAAAGCGAAAGTCTAGTAGGTTTGAATGGATCGATGTTGATCCAGAAAACCTTAGAGAACAAAGTGGCTTTTACCAAAGAAAACAAGGAGGTTTCCGAAAACTACCAGATGAATATACACCCCGTTTACAACAAATAAAACAAGGAATTTTAGATATAGATTGTACCATAAATGCAGAAGCTCTAATACAAGAATGGGCAAATCAGGTAAACTTAATTCTACAAACAGATGACATATTTAAAAACGCCTCAATGGATAATATATGGAATTATATGTTATTTAAAACAAAAGGAAATGTGTATCAATATTTAAGTGATTACAAAGATATTAGCGAATTAAAAGAAGCAAGTCAAAATAATGTAGAAAAATTTTATTGGTCAGTAATAGCACTTATATGGAAAGAATTTGTTGGCCAAGACCAAACAAATTATGCAGAAAAGGTAACAGAAAAACAAAATGAAATAGCAACCTGGCATATAAATAGTATGACTATTTGTGATATGTGTTACTACGAGAATTATGTTTGTGAGTTTTCAAAAAATTTTTATAAAATAAAGAAAGAAAATCGAGTAAATATGCACAAATTATTACTAATAAAGCTACCATACCCAATAAATAAAATTTGTTTGAACAAATTTAATGAAGAAGTAAAAAATGGAACTGTAGCAGATAGTATAGGAGGAGCAGTTCTTGTAGGACGACAATATATAATAGAAAAATGTATACAACAGAACGAAAAGAAATTAGTAAAACAAGTTAGCAAAGTTTGTTGTGAAGGTAATCCGGGAGTACCACAACAATACGGTTGTAAAGAAAACAAAGAAGTTAAAAATAAAAAGAAATATCATAAAAATAAATATTATAATAAAAAGTATAAATGGAAGAAACGACCTTTTCGAAAATTTAAAGAAGAATTTTATAAAAAACCAGAACGATTTTTTAGACGAAAGCAAAATAAAAAATATTGTCCAGAAGGAAAAAAGAAATGTAAATGTTGGTTATGTAAAGAAGAAGGTCATTATGCAAATGAATGCCCAAAAAGAAAAAACAAAGAACAAAAAGAAATTCTAAAAGTTGCAGAATTAAGAAGTTTAGAACCAATTGAATCAGATATATCAGATATTGAAGATATATATGTTTTACTAACTGATTCAGATTACGAAACAGAAAATGAAGCAGAACCATCTGCAGAATCAGAATAGAAGAAACCCAAATTCTACCTTCATAAAAATAGAAATAAAAGGTTACTATTATTCAGCTTATATTGATACGGGAGCAAGTATTAGTTTTGCTTCCAAAAATATAAAAGGATTAGTCTGGAGAGAAACAGAAAGACCAGTAAGAATTATGATAGCAGATGGAAGTACACATAAAATAGAATTAGCGAGCTATTTTAATAAAATAAAAATTTTAGACAAATCAAAGACTCCGTATATATTTATGGTACCATCACTATATAGACAAGAATCAGGATTTGATATTATCTTAGGAAATAATTTTCTTAGATTATACCATCCTTTTATACAATGGTTAGAATACATAGAGCTAAAGGCACCAATAGGAAGAATGATAAAAATTCCAATCATAGACAACTTCGAACGAACAAGGTTAAAAATATTACATGTTCTTAACGAAACATTATTTCATATGAAAGAAAGTGGTAAGACAAGTATTGAGCAAAAAATAGAAAATCTTTTAGAAGAAACTTGCTCAGAAGATCCTCTAGATGTAAAAATAAATATTAATGAAGAACAAATTGTTATAGAATTAAAAGATCCAAAACAAGAAGTAAATGTTCCAAATAGGATACCCTATTCAAAAAGAGATATAGAAGAATTTACAAGAGATTGTAGAGAATTATTAGATAAAAAATTAATAAGAGAAAGTAAAAGTAGACATGCTGCTCCAGCATTTTATGTAGAAAATCATAATGAAATAAAGCGAGGAAAAAGAAGAATGGTAATAAATTACAAAAAATTGAATGATGCTACTATAGGAGACGCACATAAATTACCTCGAAGGGATTCGATAATGGAAAAAATAAAAGGAATGATTTGGTTTAGCTCTTTAGACGCTAAATCTGGGTATTATCAATTAAGGTTACATGAAAATACAAAACCATTAACCGCATTTACTTGTCCCCCTGAAAAACATTATGAATGGAACGTATTACCATTCGGGTTAAAACAAGCACCCGGAATTTTTCAAAGATATATGAGTAAAAATTTGGAAGGATTAGAGGAAATATGTCTTGTATACATAGATGATATTTTGATCTTTAGCAATAGTTCTAAAGAAGACCATTTAAGGAAAGTAGCAATTGTACTTGAAAGATGTAAACAAAAAGGTTTAGTCCTAAGTAGAAAAAAGGCACAAATTGCAAAACAAGAAATTGAGTTTTTAGGGACAATAATAAAATCAAATGGAGAAATAGAATTACAAAAACATGTTTTAGAAAAATTACACTTATTTCCAAATAAAATAGAAGATAGAAAACAACTACAAAGGTTTCTTGGATGTCTAAATTACATATCTGAGTTAGGATATTTAAAAGGATGTGCTAAGGAAAAGAAGAAATTGCAAGAAAAAATAAGTACTAAAAAACAATGGTTTTGGGAAGATGAAGATAGTAAAATAGTTGAAAAAATAAAGCATATTTCAAAAAATTTACCAAAATTATATAATCCGACCTCTAATGACTATTTAATTATCGAAACTGATGCCTCCGATGAAGTATGGTCAGGATGTATGAAATGTATACAAGGAAAAACGCAAGAAAGTGAAGAAATTAAAGGAGCAGAGGTATACAACTTAAACAATGAAATCAGCTCTACGAGCAAAAGTACACATGATACTGATAAACTATTCATAGAAAAAGCAACAAATAAAAGTCCCGAAATATTATGCAGGTATATATCCGGAACGTTTTCCGAAACAGAAAAAAGGTATCCAATACATGAAAAAGAAACATTAGCATGTTTACGAACATTCAAGAAGTGGAGAATTGATCTGTTACCCAAGGAATTTGAACTTAGAACGGATTCAACATATTTAACAGGATTCATTAGATACAAGTTGCAAGCCAATTATAACCAAGGACGGTTAATAAGATGGCAGCTTGAATTAAGCAGATACCCAGCAAAAATAAAATATATAAAAAGTAGTAATAATATTATTGCAGATACATTAACAAGAGAGTTTGCAACAGGAAACAATAACTAATGGAAGGAGCAATTGCAACACTAAAGAACCAAGCGAAACAAATAAAAGGTAACATTGAAGTAAAAGTTCATGAATTACAAGAATTGGAAAAAGCTATACTATCACTAGATGCAACATACAAACCATCAGAGTTTAGCATGCTAAGCGTGGTGGACGAACAAAAAACAAAAGTAGAAGTTCCCGCAGAAATCAAAATTCAGGAAACATCTTCATCAAAAAAGTATTATGTCATCTTCAACGGACCAGCCAAAGGAGCAATCTTTGACGAATGGCATAAAGCATCACTGTTTATCAACGGTCACAAAGGAATTATTCACAAGGCGTACAAAACTTTCGCAGAAGCAAAACTTGCAGTCGAAGAAAACAAGGCAATCTCTGAAGGAGAAGTCAAAGCTCAACCATTTAAATCAGCATTAGTTAGCCCAAAAACAACAATGGCAGATCAACCATCCCCTTCAATGAAGGTACTAGGCAAAATAACAAGGCTCACACAAGTACCTACAAGGCAGGAACATATTCAACTTAAGCAACTAAGTAAAAAGGATTTTCAGGAACATTTAGAAATGCTATACAATTGGACAGATGAAGACATGACAAAATTTTTCTATCCAACAGAGAAAAGAATAACAGGACCCAAAGCAGTTATTATTAGTGGAGCAAGTCCATTAATGACGTACAAATTCTTCCAATATGGATTAATTGACACAATATACATCGACGAAAGCAACACAATACTTCAAGAATTCAGTCAAGGGATTCAACAAACAGTAAAAAATTATCGAAGGTATTTCGGAAAGGATAGAGAAGTATACTTAAAAATATACAGCTCATATCCCTATTTTAATGAAAAAGACGAAGTACAAGTGCCAGCATATTCACTTATCTACATGGGAGTATCTAACGGAACGTATCCAATTCGTGACCAACCAGTTAAGGAAGAAAAAGGAAGTCATCAACTTATAAATGCCGGATTAGTCCATGGAGTTGTTTCTATGCTACAACGATTAACCGAAGAATCAAAAATAAAGATAAATTATAAGAATGAAAACACAATGATTTATTCAAATTTTAAGGATAAAATTAGAGCTGATGAATTCAAAACATTCATGGACTTTGAAGATGATATAATGAAGATCCAAGGAGTATTCAACAAATTATCTGATGAAGAAAAACTTCAATTATGTGAAACATTAAAGGTCTTCAAGGCACACAAATGCGACCATTGCATGGATCAGTCCGGAGAAGAAGAAACCATAATTGAAGATTAGAAACCAGCTGAAGGAGACAAGAGTGTCGGTAGAAGAAAACAAAAGAAGAAGTGTCGGCAGAAGTAATGAAGAATTAGCAAGTATAATGAAGAATTAGCAAGTGTCGGCAAACATAATAAAGGATTAGAAAATATCAGAAGAAAACAACAAAATGTAAACAGTAAATCGGAGACATAATAATGTAGCTACTGTAGATAGTGGTACTTTCTTTTATTGTATGTCACTACTTTAATAAAGGTGTAGGGACCTTTATCCCTCCACTCAGTTTGTAATGTGTGGACTGAATTCATTCAGTTCGCCTATAAATATGTAACATCTATGTAGTTGAAAGGCAGAGTGAAAAATATAAGAAATAAGTGTTTGCTTATTTTCTCTTTCTAAGAGAGTTCTTCCTTGAACTTCTTATAAGTTCTGAATAGGGAAAAAAACAATTCATACACACACACCATTAAAAACTAACAACTCAAAACATTCATTCATCAGCTGGAAGCTATCCAGAAGCAGCAAATCAACCAAAACAAAGCAACGAGCAGCCAAAAACAAATCGTTTTCAGGTATGGCACGTTTTAATATTCATAATAACCATGAAAATAATAACATAGATCTTGAATATGTTTTTATTACAAAAATGATTTATGTTTTACCTAGATATTTAGATGTATGCAAAAAATGAATTCTATAGATTTAGATCTTGTCTCTACTAATAATCATTTACAGTATCATATATTAGGAGTACTTAATAGAGAACGTATAGTATCTATTCTAATTGATACAGGATCATCATTTTCACACATTCACCCTAAATATTCAACACTTATTGCTGAAGCACCAGTTATAACAGTAGAAACCATAAATGGACTTAAAGAATATAGTAAACAAACGTATATAGAATTAATGTTGCATGAAGACTTAAACTTTAAACTAGCCATCTATATCGACGAAAATAACGTAGGAGCAGATGTTTTGTTAGGAGCAGATTTTTTAGAAAAAATAGATAATCAAATAAACTCTAAGCATATAACAATAAACAACATACCCATTCCTAGAATTAAGTTACCATATTACGAAATAAACAAAAATCTTTAAATGGATGAACATATACAGATACTAGAACAAGAAGAAATTTTTGGAACATATTCAGCTCAATCGATTATTGAACATAAAATAGAAAAAACTAAAAAAGCAAAATTAGATTTAAAGGAAGGACAACATTTCAATAAATCAATAATTGATAGATTAAAAAGAAAAAATGTTATATATTACGGATTATTCACCCAAGAAATACCTATAGATATAAAAAGTACCAGAGGAACTATTGTAATTCCTTTAATAGATAGTGAACAAATAGCAAGTAGAATACAAAAAATTCGTAGTAAAGAAGATAGAAGTAAAATTGGATATATTCAAATTGCTACTATACAAGTATTAATTAGATCTACTTTTAAGGAAGGAATAGACTCTCCAATAGCTTTAATAGCTTATGATAGAAGAATAAAAGAAACTAAAGATTCAGTTTTAGGAGTAACCATGGGAAATTTAGCTTATAAAACTTTAAAATTTAATTTAGGAATTAAATATGCAATTCCATTATCAACAAAGAATCTAGATAATAGCATTTGTTTAGGATACAAATTTACACGAAAAGACTTAATGGAAGAAGGAGATCAACCATTCAGTTTAACATATATGGTTGAATATGCATTAACCAACAGTCATCATAGTATAAACTTTTTGGATCAAGAATCCATTTATCTAGATAAACTTTTTGAAGGAATAGCCCAAATCAAGAAATCACCTATGAAAGAAATAACATTAGGAGAAACTAGTAATCAAATAAGAAAATCAATCTCATTCAGACAACCTTACACATCAGGAGAAACTAGTAATCAAATAAGAAAATCAATCTCATTTAGGCAACCTTACGTAAAACAACTACTCTTAGAAAAACCAGAAAAATCTACAAAAGAAGAAAGTGAATATATAAGATTAGAAAGAGAAATATCAGATTTAAGTAAGTTTTTAAAAGAAAAACTATGAATAATAATCCTAAAAATAAGTGCAAAGAAATATCAAATTTAATTAAACACTACAATGAAAGATTAGAATATTTAAGAACAACAGTTATTAGTACTAAAATATATAAGATGAATAAAGAAATTTTAGAAAAAAGAATAAAAGAAGCAAGAAATTCGTGCGAATTATGTAATGAACAAATATCCGCTGCCTCTGACCAATTTCTGGTATCAGAGCCAAGCAACGAAAATGGAGAAAATACAGAAAATACAAGATAACTTACAAAAAATAAATAAAGAAATTGAACATAATAAAGCTATTTTAGCATATTCACAATTTCTAAGGCTTCAATCTTATGCCCCAGATATAATAGAATTTAAAATAAATATATTAGAAAGACGAAAAATTGATTTCGAATATGAACTACATAAACAAAAATTAATATATCATATAGAAAATAAATAAACAAATACAAAAGGTACTTAAATGAAAGAAAAAAGAAATAGAAGGAACTATTGCAAATATCACTTCTACAGTAAAAAGGCCCCTGAAGGCCATTTTTGCAAACTAGATTTTCCAAAAGGCCAATTTTTAAATTCACCCTTCGTTCAATAATATTGGTTTAATTTAGCTATCAAATTCTACCAAATTTCAGTATTAGTTTATTAGGGCAAGTCCAATGCTGGGATGCAAATGGGGATGCAAACTCCTAACTGCCATTTTGCTTACTCAATTTACATTTTTCACCCCTCCAATGCCAGTTTGTAAAAGAGTTTCTATTTTAGAAATTGTACTTTGTGGATGCAAATATAGTTATTGAGGAAGAGAGAGAAATTGAGAATGGAAAATTGAGAGGGAAGACAACAAACTGAAAATCTTACCGTTGCTAGAGGAATTGAGCCGTTGAAATCTGCCATTAAATACCAACCTCCTTCTACTTTCTTCTCCATCCAATTTTTTCCATGATTCTTGTAATTTTCGAGCAAAATAACAATTGAGAGAGTTTTTGTATTATAAATTGGAGAAAGATTAGAGAATTTTGGGGAAGAAATCGACCTGTGAGAAAGAAGGCAGAGAGCGACCTGTGACTCTGTGAGGAAGAAGGCGACCATCTGTTTGAGAAAAGAAATCTGGAAATTAGGTATGTATTAAGTTTATTTGTTTAGTGGGCTTTCAATTGTTTGGGTAATTAATTAAACTTGTAGATTTTAAAGGCCCACTAATTAAATGAAAAGAAAACTAAACTGATGAAGATATATAATAATATGTGTTAATTAAGTTTAATATATTGGGTATGTTGTGGATATATTGGGTATGTTATTATATTGGGTATGTTGTAGATATAATAATACGTGATTAAACTTGTAGATTTTATTATATTGGGTATGTTGTGTATATATAATTATAAACAAACTAAATTGATTATTGCTTTAATACGTGTTAATTAAGTTTAGCTAATTTATTTTGGCTTGGTGTATATACAATGATAATTTAATTTGGTTTGAAGTTAATTTATTTGATTTTTTTAGATGACATAATTAATTGGATATTCTTTTCATACATTATAATTATTGGAATAATTCTTTTTATTGTTTTGCTTAGAAATATGGCTTATTACACATCTTTGATGACGGATGATCTAGAATTTGATGAAGATATCGTCAATTTGGCTACTCAAGTTCCAAGTGTAGTTGCTCCCTCGACTAAAAATAGTCGAAGAGGTATTAACTTCTCAATTGAAGATGACAAAATTCTGGTGTCCGCGTGGCTCACTATTAGCAAAGACCCGACTAAAGGGAACGCTCAAAGTTCTAATAGATATTGGGAACGAATTAGCTCATACTTCAACGATCATTCGAAAAATATTCGTACTCAACCTTCAATTAAACAACGATGGAACGAAATTAATCGAAAATGTCAATTATTTTGTGGATTTCTAAGTCAGGTTGAAAGAAAAAATGCAAGCGGCCAAACCATGACTGGGAGGGTATTTTTTTTTTTTTTATCATTCACCTTTTTATTAAATTATAATTTACTATTTTATATATTTTCTAATCAAATAATTATTTTTTTCGCAGATAGAAGAGGCCAAGCAAATGTATGGTGATTTGGAAAATAAACCATTTATATTTGAACATTGTTGGCTTTTATTGAAGGACGAACCTAAATGGCAAGAAACCCTTTCGAACAAGAAACAAAGACGTAGCAACGATGCCTCTAATGAACCTATCAATTTAGGGGATGATGAACTATCAACCAACACAGAAAGACCAATAGGGATCAAGGCGGCTAAAAAAATTCAAAAATCTGTAGGTAGTTCAAGTAGTGCAATATCTGATGAGATTTTGCAGGAGAGGTTACAAATTGAAAAGGCTAAGTATGAGCAGCGGAATCGAGCTCTACTGGAACAAGAAAAAACTAGAGAGCTAAAACAAAAAAAGATTGATCTTCAAGAAAAGGAGGCTGAAAGACGATGGGAGCTTGAAGTAATGACTAAAGACTTTCAAAATATGTCACCAATGAAAGTTGAGTATTGGCAAAATGAAAAAAGACTAATAATGGCAAAGAAGGGTATCAACTTCTAGATATTTACTAATATATTGTAATATTATTTATTAATGTCATCTATATTAGTCATATGTAATATTCTTTAAACTTTTTTATGTTATTAATGTCATTTATATAAGTCATATGTAATATCCTTTTAAACTATTTTATTTTATTAATGTTATTTTTGTGTAATGTCCTTCAATTTTTTTTTATAATATTATACTAAATAAATTGAATAAAGCGCAATATATTAAAGAAAATATTATATTAAAGGAAGCATCATATATTACAAAACACATATAGCTAAAATACATCATAGTAAATCACACATAACTTAAAACATAGAACACACAAAGCTAAAATACAACATATTAAATCACACATTAACTTGAAACATAAAACACACATTAACTAAAGCACACAACAAAGCTTAAAGAACTTCCTATTCGAACGAACCAAATCGATCCCATAGGTGCACCACAAGATCAGCTTGTAATTGGGAATGAGTCGAGGCATCTCTGATATCGCGATGACGCTGAATGAAATCTCTATATTGGGTTGTATGGGAACGCGACATTATTGGAGGCTCGGTGTAACCGGTGAAATCAACATTTTCTACTCCATGATTTTCTTCAACTATCATATTATGAAGTATGATGCACGCGGTCATGATAGATGAAAGTGAATCGACATCCCATAACCGTGCTGGTCCGCGGGTGATAGCAAACCGAGCTTGAAGCACCCCAAACGCACGCTCCACATCTTTTCGTGCTGATTCCTGCATTTTAGCAAATAATTTACTCTTACGATCACGTGGACATGGAATTGTTTTTACGAAAGTAGACCAACGCGGATATATTCCATCAGCAAGATAATATCCCATGTCATAATTATGATTATTAATCGTATAATTAGCTGTAGGAGCACGCCCAGTAGTAAGAGTGTCAAAGACAGGTGACCTTTGTAGCACATTTATATCATTCAGCGATCCAGGCATACCAAAGAATGCATGCCAAATCCAAAGATCATGTGATGCTACAGCTTCCAATATAATGGTCGGCTCTTGACAATGACCAGTATACATACCTTGCCAAGCAGTTGGGCAGTTCTTCCATTCCCAATGCATACAATCAATACTACCAAGCATCCCTGGGAATCCCCGTTCCTCATTTTTTTGTAACAATCGAGTTACATCGGCTTGATTTGGCGCCCTTAAGTACTTCTCACCAAATATAGCTATAACTGCTTTCACAAAACGACGTAGACACTCTAGGGATGTGCTTTTGCCAATTTTTATGTATTCATCCAAAGAATCAGCTGAATTTCCGTATGCTAAGATCCTCATCGCTGCAGTTATCTTTTGAATAGAAGAGAGACCAGGATTTCCAACGGCATCTGATTTGAATTGGAAATAAGGATCATGAGCTACTACACCATTCAAGATGTGTAGGAATAAATTCCTGCTCATTCGATACCTTCTTCTGAAAAAAACTTCATCGTAAAGAGGAGTAGGACTGAAATAGTCATTCCAAATTTGATTATGGGCTTCAATATGGTTTCGACCAACAAATTTGTGACCAACAATAGAACCACGATGGCCTTGTTGTCTCCGCCCTCGAGTTTGTTCATCTTGTGCTTCTCTTGCATCAAATAACATATCTAACTCATCATCAGAATCAGAGTTGAAATTTACGAAATCTTTCAAAATTTTAGAGCTAGATTCTGAATAATCCATTGTGAAAGAAATTTGAATGAGAAATTTTGATTAGAGAAATCTGGATGAGAATAATGAAGAAACTCATCAAATTTATAGGTGAAACTCTACTTTTCAGTTATCCCGCTTATTTGAAATTTGAATTTTGAAAATTGAAAACACCCGCTCATTTTTAAATTTCAAATTGATGAAATTTCAAAAGTTTTCATAGTTCAACTAAGTGAAAATCTACTTTTCAACTTTCAACGAATTTAATTTTTCAAAATTTCAAAATTTGAATTTTCCCGCCTATTTGAAATTTGAAATTTGAAATTTGAATTCCAACTTACTTAAAATTTTCTTTTATATTTATTTAAGATCTCGGGAAATAAATGAATGCATAAATATAAAGAATTATATAATAAAAAAAATTAAAAATAAAATACATATTCATTTTACATACTATGCATTGGAGTGAAAAACCATTTTTGGGGATGCAAAACACTATTTGAGTTTCTAAAATTCATTTTGCATACCCAATTTACATCCCTAGCATTGGACTTGCCCTTATTATTCTTATTTCCCCTACGCCGACTCCAAAGTTCCAAATCAAAATCCATTTACTTCTTTCCGAATTTTCTTATTCATTTTCCATGTCGGTAAGTATCTCTGCTGTTAATTTCGTCTTGCTGTTTTTGATTTTCTGTTTCTTCACAGTTTGTAAACTTAAGTGAGCAGCTGCCGACGGCGTCGGAACTCTGCTCGGGAACGCTTTAATCGCTACATTTAAAGCCGTTTTGGTGCATCATGCAAGTGTATATTCATACAGGCTTTGCCTGTATAATTTTCCTTTCATCTTTTCTAAACCCAGTTGGATTTATTGGTTAATTATGACACAAAATTCAAGAAAAAATGTTTTGATTTTGCAGAGATGTCTGTTCTGGAACATGGGATGTTGCTTGTTTTGTCGAGCATTTCTGCGTTCCCAATCTCCTGAAATTGCTCATGATTCTTGGACTCTGTTATATATGTACCGCTTTGCATAAATGTATGGGTAATTTTTAGTTTTGTTCGTTATATGGCTCCTGCCCCTTGTTATATGGCTCCTGCCCCTTGCATAAAGGTATGTGTATTTATTTGCAGTTCATCTCTTTTCATCTATAGATATTTCTTATTCGCGGCGGCATGAAGATTTAAGATAATCATTTTGTTGATATGAAATATAGGGATTGGAAAATCACGGTAGACGAGTTCTCTTGCAACGAAGGTCGGTTCTCTTCCCTTCTCTACTACTACTATTTTTATTTCTTTTCAAATTTGAATGCAGTAATCCTTGTATGTTCCTTAATTTTGTTACTGCAATTTACATTTGATATATTCTGTTCTGATTCTTTTTTATTCCTCTGGCAATGAACGTCTCAAGCCATTTGGGTGTCAAGGTATGTTGCATGCAGCAACCTACCCAACTTTCCCAAAAGAGAGGAGGTTTTTCTATACCATTTTTTTAAAAACTAAGCTGTTTCTTGGCTCTCAGAAAGTTTTGATTCTGGTCGAACGGTTTCAGCGGGCATAACATCCAAAAACAACTCAAAGAATGGACAATCCAATGGCCGACTTGGAAACAAAGCTGCTGCACTTTCAGTATGTTCTCAACTTCTCATTCGGTTAAGTTGCTTTATTTTATGTATTACATGTAGTGATGAAATAACCGTTTGCATAGAGAATCAACCCTACCAAGGTTACAAGACAAGAGTCAATTGTTTCTGTTCAAGATGTCAGCATACAGTCGCAAGCTTTGCTCAATGTCAAGGACTCAAACAAGGTATGTTCAGTTCGGTAAATGAGACACAGCTGCTTAAAGGATCTCTGTTCATGTTATAAATGTAAAATTATTGATACTTACGCAGGATGATAGAGAAAGAATTGTTGTTCGCAGATTCAAGTTTGAAGAATTGTGTCTAGAGCAAATTCAAGATCTTGAGGTTTCAGTTTATTGTGTATTTGTTGCTAAGTTTTTGTTCTGTATGGCTATATAACCTTTCAAATGTTAATTCTGCTTCTTTGTAGTTAAATATGTGAACTATCCATAATAGTAAAAGAGAATAACATTCTTTTCAAAATAATTTTGAACTATAAAAACTAATAATAACTTATTTTCTTGGCATTTTCTGTTTTCATTTTGCAGTGACTTCACCCAGTGTTCTTCAAGGTATGATTTTTGGTTTTGGTTATGGGTTTTCATGGTCTCTGTATGTGTGTTTTTAATTTTTATTTATTTTTTTCCATTTTGTGCAGTATGTTTTTGCAATTTGATAAAATAGACCTCTGAATATTGATTCTCCTCCTGTTTGAAATCTTGATTTTTTCTGTTGTATTCTTAACTGATTTAAGTATATATTTAGGTAAATGGAGGATGCGAATTGAAAAGCTTCGAGGTTACACTTAGGCAAAATAGTTTTTCTTGGGAGTTGAATTTGAACTTTGTTTTGTTATCCCTGCAATTCTTAAGTTCCATTTGCACTCAGACTTCAATTATGATATTTTCAATTATGATATTTCGTTTGCAGGAGTCCCCATTTAGAGCACCTCAGTGTAAGCGACAGTTTGTCTTTCAGCACTGGTGAAGGATATGATTCAGTTGTAGATTTAACTTCAAGTAAATACGCAGGTAACTAATTGATTGAATGAATTGATTAAGCTCATGTTATGCATCACTGGAATTTATCCTTAGAAAATCGACATGTACTTCATATATTCATGAATAAGACTCGGCTTTTGATTCGTTTCCTTTTTTTAATAATGACTATCAGCTTGGGCGGTGGAAGTTACTGAGCGTGCGGCATTCTTAGTTGCACGCTGGCAGGGGGTTGGTTTCACCCACGGAGTACTAAACACTGATAGCATGAGTGTTTTGGGACTTACCATCGATTATGGTCGATTATGGTCTGTTTGGCTTCTTGGATGCTTTTGATCCAAGTTTTACTCCAACTACTACTGATCTACCCAGAAGAAGGTACTGTTTTGCAAATCAATCTGATGTTGGCTTATGGAATATTGCACAGTTTGCCACTACTCTTTCCGCCGCCGAGTTGACAAACGACAAAGTTGGTCTACCAAAGTACAATAGCATTTAATTCTTAAAAACATGGCCATTGATAAAGATGCCTACACAAATTTCTTTCTGTTGCTTTCGAAAATCAAAGCCGAGCCCACCATTCCAGAAGATGAATTATTGAATCCTCTTAAGGCAGTTTTGTTAGAGATCGGCAGGGAGCGTAAAAAAAAGATTCACAACTTTATGCCCTTTACCAATTCTTTTTCCATAGAATGTCTTCGTGTTTACATTTTACAGTTAAATAAGGTCTATACAATTATTTAAAAGAAAGCTTTCTATCTTGATCTGTTTCACTGTTTTGAATTACTTTTACACACCTCTGACTAAGAAAAATATGAATGTTTTGCATCCTATACAGATTGAAAATGGGCTTGTAGAAGCAGATGCACTTCTTATATCACAGATGCCACGTATGTGCCCTTATCTACCGGCAGAAAAGTTGGGAGAAAGTTACCAAACCAAACCTGAAGGTAGCATAAGGCCTAAAGCTTTTCGCATATTATGAAGAACATCTAATCAAGATTAAGCTAAAATATTCCTTACATGTTACTTACCAGGCATGGGAGAAGTGGCGACCTCAAATCACTAAATTGGATTGCAGCGCATTCTGGCTTCAATGTGGTCACCAGAAGACGAGAGATGGACTGAAGAGTATGCTTCAAATCATGCTGGGAAATGCTAGCATTCTCTCAAATGTGACATACCATTGGCTAGAGCTTTACATTTCTCACTTCCTATACGTGAGGCCTTTCAATGTGGTTAGTGTAACTTTCATGATATTATTTCTTAAATTTTTTTTTCAGGCGTATTAGACCAAATTAGCATAGCTTGAGAGTGGAAAATGACGTAAATAAAGAACGTATGGTTTGTGTGGGCTTTCAAAATATTTGTTCTCTGGCAGGGTCTTGAAAGCATGTATACCCTTGCTCAAAAGTGCAATAATTTGGAACCAGTTTTGTATCGCCATAAGTTAATGGGGCTCATAATTGGAATTCTAGAAGAAAATACAGACGTTAGAAATCTGATCACTGGTGTAGACATGTTTAATTTAGCGCCTCTC
This sequence comes from Penstemon barbatus, assembly GCA_003313485.2. NCBI lineage: Eukaryota > Viridiplantae > Streptophyta > Magnoliopsida > Lamiales > Plantaginaceae > Penstemon > Penstemon barbatus. Next base: position 1,266,352 of record CM064879.1, read on the forward strand.
ATCCTGCCATAACATGGCGAATTTTAATGGTCCTGGTTGTCCTTGCTGAATGCTCAAGATCCTTTGGCCCCTGGTGAGAAGAGTTCTTCTTGTTGTATGACAACTGTTCTTTAAGTGACAAAGTTGTTAATTTTTTATGAAAATTTTTAGTTATGTAACTCGATGGTGGTTCAACCCTGTTCATATGTAGCAAATAATTATTTCACACTTACCTAGGGTAGATCTTACTTTCAATCAGTATAATCAAGACGAGAGATCCAGTAGTATCATATGATGTGTTTCCTTTTGAATAGGATGACAAACCATGCTATAGAGCTGCTGACAGGTGGGAGCATTCAAGCAGAAACACTATTGCATGAACAGCAGTCTAAACTTGGAGGAATCTGCATAGAAGAGCTACATCGACTGGTTTATGCCCAAATTCTATCTTCTCATGCGTTGACCTGGAATGTAAGTAATCTTTAAAGAATTTTCTTTAACTATTTGAATACATGTACATGATTTAATTTTGAAAAGATGTAATTTTTGTGTAGCTCGTCGTTAAAGTTCACATAGATGAACACTTGTACTTTTGTTCACAAACTCTTTCTGCCCACAGTATCATCTATATATGGCTATTTTAATCCTACAGATTGCTGCTATATATTTAATATCATGCATGAAGCAAGGACTGGGCTTGTTGGAGAATTTGTTGTACAAGCAGCCTGTACAACATCATTAAGTCTTACTAAAGTTAATTAATCTGCTTTTGTAGTCTGAATCTTGTCTCTGTTTGTTTAGACTGGTTTTTAAATGGCATATGTTCCTTTTTTCTTTTCCCTAATATTATTCTGGTTCATGTTATTCTTACTGACAAATTTATTCTTTCTTAGCAGAGCATAGAGATCTGTCGTCTCAATGGACTTGAATTTGTTGGTTGCAACACGATGAAGGTATGTTTTCCAACAAATAATGATTTCTATCTGTGAAGATACCATGAATGTGGTGTTGTCCTGTACTTATTTCTGTATCTTTACAAATATATGCTCTCATAGAATGCTCTATTTCAATTTTTACATCTGATTGAGCAGATCGCTGAAGTCCATTACTGGAAACATGGCAAGAAAGGTTCTGCTGTATTCTGGCTTCAGCAGGCTGAAGATGAACTTCGTTTAAACAGAATTGCCAAGCACTTGTTTGACTTTGTTGGAAAATCAATTTCTGATGAAAGTTTCAAGGTATATGTTACACGGTTTCTAAGTTGTATCACTAATGTACTTGTGATATCAAGACAGAGAAAGTAGTGCCTGATCTCAATAAAGCTTAATAAATTGAAATTCAGAAGCAGATGAAAGTCCATAGGAATTAAGTGAATCAAGTAGTTTGAATATTTTTCTGCATTACTTTGAGCATTTTTTCCTTCTCATGCAGCAATGGAAGGAATGATTGAATTACTTGGCACTGAATCAAAAACTGCTGGTGGGTTTTTGAAGAAGTATGCAATGGTTTCAAAAATTTATTTATATAGGTCAAAGTTATTCTGTTTGCTCTATTTCACCATCTCTCTTAATGTTTTGCAGGTATCGGAATTCCAGGAGATCCCTACAACAACTTCATGAAGGAATCACCACTGGGGCTGCTCGGAAAGCTGCTGAAGCCCTTATATCAGTATGTTTGATTCATTTCTTTAATATGATGTGAACTTACTATTATACAATTGGCTCCTGCGGGAAACACTTGAGAGGAAGCAGAATAATTCGTACCTGCTCAAGTAATGAATCACTGAATGTAATCTTTGTTGTGGAGAGTTCACCTGAAAAGTTTAGTTCTTGAAGGAATTGTACCATCACCTAGAGGAGTTTTGTGTAAATCAATATTGAGACAACTTTATTTTGTTTAATCCGAGAATCTCGTTTTGCTATTTTGGCAGCTCATGAGAAACCCTTCTACACTTCAGCAGTTTTAGCTACTTCTACTACATTACTTGGTAAGCCATTCTTTCAAATTGAATTAGTTTAGTTTTGATTTTCAGAGAGGCTGGAACTAATATTGTGACCATGCATGCCCATTTTCAAACATAAATAAATCTAATGCCTGATGTAGAAATTCAAGCATTTTCTCATGATTCTTGAACTTAAACTCTGTTACGATGTGCAGTTGAAATTGCTGAACTGGAAGGAGTGCCCCTTGATTAACGTATCTCAGACTAACATCTTGTTAAATAAACTGCAAGACTTGTCCTTGGCAAGACTACGGCCAGGTTTTGTTGAAACCGATTTGCCACCTGAGGCCTTGAAATCAACCAGACTCGCTCTTGGCTCTAATTTAGGACGTGCTATCCTCGATGAGTAATTTAATTGTACCTCGGCCCATGTAAATGTCCATAATGTTATTAGATCCCCTCTTTGTGTAGGGGCTCTATTTAATATTTTGTTGTTTGTAGCCAATTACTGTTAGCTATGCTTGGTCACAGTTCTGATTGTTTTTCACTATTTTGCCTAATTTTGTTTAAGGAAAGAACTATAGAAGATCTGGTTATGCCTATCTGTATATTTATAGTATGGGAAAATTCCTTTATTGGTATCATTGGATAGGTTAATTTGCACCTTTTGTACCATTGGAGGGACAATAAATTTATCGCAAATCCATTTAACAGGTAGAATCCTTCCTATTCAGAATCAATTCAATATGGTTTCGTTCTGTGATTTGTGGAATTCTTATGAGGGAAGATTTCCCCTAGCTCCAGGTCCGAAGTTGTGCCTAAGTTAGTTTACGAGATTTCTGATTTTTCTCATCTTATTATGTCTTTTTTAACAGCTTGATGCTGCCTGCACTCACAAATATTGGCTCTAGAACGTCGGACAACACTAAGGCTGTTATTGATCATGGAGCAGTCCGAATTTTTATGAAGCTTCTGGGTTTTCCCAGTGACGATGTTCGTAAGCAGGTATTACTTTTAGTTAAATTGTGACAAACATATTTATGGGTAATTCTCCCCCTACTCCTTTTATATGTGGCTCCATGGATCCAGTGTCAGGTAATTCTCCTCCTACTTCTAAATAGAGAAATATACAACTTTTTCTTGCCAGTGAAAATGTTTTTTGTTGTAAATTATTCAAATTTTGGTAATTTTGGTGAGGCATACTGAATATCTGCTGCGATTTTATGATATTGTTATACTCATATGTCGTAGTTTGTTTATGGAGCTATCTCTTAGTTTTATCTTTCTGCTGTTGAGAATTACAAATGATTAATATCTGATGTTGGGAAACTCTCATATATTATTTAGTAAGTACTTATTCGAGTGGCAGAGTTACTGCAACATTGCGACATTGGAATCTTGACAATTTTGCAATGTTTTCTGACTTAGGCATATGATGCTTCTGTTCTTGAGGATCTTGCAGAGGATTTTCGCCTACCAATTGGTCATAGGGTGACCGAGAATGTAGATTTAGATAATGTGGAGAAAACATCTTTGGATACACAGCCTGTCATCGAATGTTGGTTTCAGGCTTCTTCGAAAGATGGGATGGAAAGGGAAGGGGCTAGGAAAGGATGGACAAGGTCTTGCTCAGTTTATGTCATGTATTTGGATTTGGATTTGGATTTGATGGAAAAATGTTCCAATTTTCTTGTTGAGTTAGTATGATTCCATGTGCTCCCTTTGTTCCCCATATTGAGTTATGCTACTTAACCTTGTCAAGATATTCATGCATAATCTGACTTAGTTATGTTTCTTTTGGATATATACTGTATGTTGATGATTAGGTTAGCCCATTTATATTCAATTTTTATTTAACAAGAACCGCACAGGGCACGAGCACCGCGCTATCGGGACCCACTAGTATATATATATATATATATATATATATATATATATATATATATATATATATATATATATGAGTCCGGATGCCTTTACGTAAATGTATAGGCAAGACTTAACAAGACAAATGAACAGAAGTGGGGAAAAAAAAAAAAACTGTGCCATTAAACAACTCACATAAAGATATGTATATACATATAAAAATTGAAATGGACTAGAGAGGAATTTTTTTTATGGTCGAGTCGAATATATTACATTAACATCAAAGTAAGTTGATTACAAATGTTAGTATTAAATTAAAGAAATTATTATTATTAAACTAGAGAAAATTCTTAACCAATTGACTAAGACCTCATCGACAATGAGATATTCTACGACGAAAAATGTTAAATTTCCAATTTCAACGGAAATAATTCAATCATTTTGAAAAAATAATACAGCGTATATAATTCCTTCAATATACATATCATATCATAATTGTGTTGCTACTTGAACTGAATTTTGCTCATAGAACAAGTGTTTTCTATTGGGTTCATGAAAATTTACTTGAACCCGAATATTTTATGGTTGATTTACTGACTTTTAGTTCATGCCTCGTTTGGATCCATTTTGGCCCAAGTATTTCGCCCAACATTTGGCCAAAATGAATCACTTAGTCATTTGACCCATTTTTTCAACCAAACACGTGTTTGACTCAAGACCCAAACAAAAAGAACAAAGCCTATGCAAGCTATTTATTACAATAATATTATTATAATTATATATTTAATCATTACACTATATAATATCATATTTTAACTCCATAAAGTCTTTGATTTGACATCTGTCATAAATTTTTCACCCTCAAACATCAACATCCAAAATCATTTCAAATCATATCTCAACTTTTTAAATTCCTTTATCTATTATTTTACTAATATTTTATCATCTCAATATTCTAACCAAAATCAATTCAAATGATGTTTCAAATTCTTTCGCCAAAACCACTGAAACAATTTTGAAACATCGAAACAGGGCGAAACAGAGTCAAAACCGATCCAAACGGGGCGTAAAATTCCCAATTGTTTAATTTGAGTAAATGTCATCGTTATTGTTTTAAACATTGCTTCCTATATACAATCTTATTCAAGAGACTATACGTTCGGATTGGATTGGGACGATCGAGTCGTTCTTAGGTGCTAGCTACCATTCCCATATATTACTCTTGAGTAAAGTACATGACTTTGTGTAAGAAATTTAAAAGACATGTATTCATACTTATTTAGTTTGTGATTGAACGATCGATGCAGTACAAAATAAATATATAAAATGCATTTTTCTTTATGTTTCCGAAAAATTATTGCACATCCAAGTCCTTAGTCTATGTTGTTTAAGTTAGCTGATTAGTGAAAAGACAAAGAATTAAAGAAGCTGGAAGCCAAAAAATTTAATTGTTACATGATTGAATTAAAGATTCATGCAATTACATTACATATATATATATATATATATAATTCATCTTTGACCATAACTTTTTTGAACGAAATTATTTAGCTTATATGTCTCAATAATTCAATCCCTTTTACTAGTTAGGAAATTGTTTAAAAATAAGCACTCGTGGGATAGAATTAAAAAGTACATTGAAAGAACGCTATATCGTGGGAGACACATATGTACTCCGATTGAATCCATTACTACAATTTTTTCTAGGTTGAATTAATAGTCTCATTTACTCCAATCAATTATCATATAACGTTATTTATTAATCTACGTGACACTTTCGTAAACATATATTTAAGCCAAACAATTGATGATTCAAATTTACCCAAAAAAAAAAAAGGAAAATTTGATTCAAAAAAAATTAACCTACTAAATGGAAACAAATATTACGAGGTGCATGCCTTTGTCCAAAATTAGCAAGGATTTGTCCCCCAGTTGAACCGCGATAATTTCTTAGTGGAATATTAAGTATTATGCTAATGTGCAAGACAAAGACCAAACACTTCCAAGTTAAGGTACTCGAAATTTAAATAGAATAATTAATTTGATTTGATTCAGTTAGTTTAATATAATAATATTAAGTTTGAACAACAATTATTCATGTTTAATATATTGATGCTCGATTAAGCAAGTTAAAAAATGACAATCTAAATGTTAAATACACCTAAGTATATATATGTACTTGGTTGATATGCAATCTGATTAAAACCCGTTTAAAAAATTTAACCTTTTAAGTAAAATATCAAATTCAACAGAAGAAGTCATGTTAATCTTAAATAATTATAAAGTATATAATACCAATTTAGACCCTACCCTATGATATGTTTAAAAGATCCCATTCAAACAATGCATCATGCAAAACTCATTCATTTTGTTACTTTTAATCCTCATTTCTTCCTACTAATTAGAATTACTATATATTTTGGTTGAAATATACATAATTTTCTCTAATTATTACTCCAAGTCCAATATATATATATATATATATATATATATATATAGTTTGCCACTTTGCCTTGGCCCTCTAAGGCTGTGTTTGCAAATTCTATTGAAAAAGTTGAATTTGGAGGTTGTGAGTTAAGTTTGAAATAATCACTTATGGAATAAGTTGAGTGTTTGTAAAATCATTATAAATGAAACTTAAAGCACTTGGTGTAGTGTTTGAGACCCAAAATTTGTGCTAACTTTTTTTTTGTAATTTTCCATAAAATGTCTTATTTACCCTCATTCCTTTTTCATTGTATCCCATTTGTTCTTTAGTTGAATTCTTGTGTATTTTCGGTTCGTGGAAAGTGAAATTTTTTTGACAAGGTTATCCCGACTATTTTTATTAAAGTGAATTCCGGGTCGATTTCTTGACCCTATTTCTTGTACACACAAATGAATAAACACTTCAGTAGTATTGTTATCCCAGGTTGCCTTCACAGATTCTGTAGCTCTTGTTTTAGTAGTCACTCTAGTACTAGTGAGGTTACTTGGGCATGAATTTGGAACATTAGGGTGGTATGGTGTCTCAGAAACATTGTGGAATGGGACATGAGACTTAAATTGATATGCCATAATCAAACACCTACATTGATATCATATCACTTCATTGAAAGAAATAAATATTCTAAAAATCTGCAATCAACATATAAAGCAAGTCACATATGAAGTATCTAAACTTAATTTACATTCTTTAATAATTGTCCTAAAGATAGTGTTTGGACACTCATTTATAAAAAAATAAAAAAAAATCCTGTATCAGATGAAAAATCATCCATTAAGCTAAGTACTCCAATGAAACATAACAAAAGTGAAACTCCAATGGGTGTACGTGTTTGAACAATTTTTGAAGAAAAAAGAGATATCTTGATGATTATTAACCACTATTCACTACTACTTTGTTGAGAAAATGTTAATATACAATAATACTCCATTACAGTGATGCTATAGAAAAACTGATACATCTTAATTTTTGCAAGTTTAAAACAACACAAAGAAATCATGGAACACAGGCCCCGTAGATTGACAAAAAGCAACATAAACCTCTTTATTCTAACATCAATCGCAGAGAAAGAAAGACGTTTTTGAAAAAAAAAATTAGAAAAATTGAACCATAAACAAGAACCGAAAGAAAGAGGGCAAATTGATAGCATAAAAGCCCTAGATAATAGCAGTAGCATGTATGAATATTGGATAAATCATTGTTTACCTTGAAGATTGTCTTCAGAAATTGTTGCAAAATCCTAAAACCCTAGATTGGTTGGAGAAGAAAGGAGAAATGGGAGAGAAATATGAGAAAGAAACGTTTAATTTTGTATAAATGGTCGGGGCAATTTGGGAATATTAAAAAATTCATGAGGTCAATTTTGTCTCAAAAATTTAAAAATCAGCTTCTCATAAATTACAAATATGCCATCAACGGGAGAAGCACCTCAACACAAGCTTCTAGCTTATGAGCCCAAAACAACTTATTTTAAGAGAAGCTCAAGCAAAAGCTATTTTTGCAAAAACTCAATCACGATTTTCGAGGTGAGAAAAGCTCATAATCAGTTTGTAATTGAGGTTGCAAACACAGCCTAATTGCAAGCAAATCAAATCAATGCTTGGAACCAGTTGTCGGTCTTGACACGACTCAATGTCGAGATGATTAATTAATTAATTAATTGGAGGTGAATAGATGCCCATTTAATTATCAGGTGCTCCACTTTGGAAATGTAATGCAATGCACTCTCTCTTTCTCCACGGAAAAAGGCCAATTTTATTTTGTCTCCGGTCATTCCGATCCCTCTCACCCAACCAAGCAAACCCAACCCCAACACATTTTTGGACCGGCCACATAAATTCTTTTTTTTTTGGGGGGGGAGGGGAGGGTAATTAATTTTGCACTTATCAATATGTCAAATTCCTATTTTTTTAGGGTAAAAGTGCAACAATCAATTCTAAAGTTCAATCAAAGTACTCAATTTTAATTTCAAGGGGCAAATATGCAATTACTTGTTTTATAGTTCAGTCAAAATGTTAAAATCCCAATTCTGGGGATTAAAATGTGCAATTATTAGTTTGAAAATTCAGCAAAAGATCGAATTATGGAGCATATGGCCTGCATGTGGTTAATTTTTGCAATTGGGCCTAAACGTTACACAAATTGTTGGTTTCAAAACATGTGGGATAAACTTCTGTCAACTCACTTTATTTAGGAGACCTTTTTTATTTATTCATTAAATCATTACACTAGATTAATATTGACTAAATAGACTAACAAATTACAACTACCACAAGACTATTATTATTATAAAACCACGCTAACTACGAAAATCAAACCTAAGACCTTAGACTTGAAGCCTTAACTTTGCTATTAAAACAAGATTTTATTGTCGAGATAGATCCTAGACTATCACAAATTCAAAAGTCCAAAATGAAAAATCTACATCGTCTGGTTTTAGATTTCGGTAAAGTAAAAATATTTTTCATATCAACTCTCAATTTCGACAAGTGAGTTACACTCTCTGACTAAAATGGGTAAATTATTTGTTTAAATTTTTTACAGGGGATACATTGCTCTTTTCAATTCACAAGGGGATAATTTGAACATTATGCATTTTATAGGGATTAAATTGACATTAACTTTGGAGAAAAAATGGGCTTCTTGATATGAAAGTTGTAATGAAAACCTATAACGTGATATTAAATTTGCATTTTCGTATCTAATAGTACAAAGTTGGAAGTTGACCTATCCCATAGTTAAAAAAAAACAAAAGAACAAATTTCCTTTCCTCTTTCATTAAATACTAGAACATCATCAAGAATCAAACATAATTAAGTTGGAAAGTTAAAAAAAAAAAAAAAAAAAAAAAAAGAGCAATCAGCTATCCCCTGCCCTACATTGCGTAGCTAAAATTAGCTCCAACAAGCCAACACCTCATCAATTATGGAAAATTATTATCCACACCGAATTTGGCCGAACCCAAAGTAATTACAAGACAAGTGCAATACACTTGCTTTGGGATTGGATGTAACTCCCAGGAGAGTGACCAATCAGAAAGCAAGTGTAATACACTTGACACTTGCTTGATGGTTGGATGAATTTGGCCAAACCAGGCTTGGACAAGAATTTTCCCATCAATTATATATATTATTTCTAAGAAACAACAAAAAATAATCCCAATTATCTCTAGGATTGATTCTCTTCTTCTTCTTCTTAATCCTTCAATTTTAAATAATTCCTCATTGGTGATGATTAAAAGACATCAATATATCAATAAGTACACAACAAGAAAGATTAGTTACTTTTTTCCACCATATAGTTAACCATGCATGTCTGTCTGAATGTATGATAATTGATAAAGTATATCTCAGCAGAGCAGAGCAGTCTTATCCATTATTCCAATGTTGTGAAGACAAAAACTAGTGATTTCCCAAATAAGAAATCCGTGCATCTTTCTTGAAATTACGTACGTACTGATGCACTTTAATTTTAGACATGTTTTGTTTAAGAGCTAGGTGCATGTTCACATTATATTTATTTGGCCAAGTGCTTAATTTCTTTTAATTTGTCTCCGCCAAAATAATAGAAGTATATCATATATATGTGTTGTAATTAAATTAAAATTGGTACTCAAACACCTCATGAGGCTCATAATCCGTCTCGATCGTATTAAGTACCTTCAACCCCGGCCATATATATATATATATATATATAGTAAAAACGCATCAACATTAATTAATTAATTAGTTTTCCAAATAAAATGCAAAAACTTTTTCAAGTGGAATATTGTGTCACAAAAGCATTAAGCTATAATCAAATGCGTACTCTGCATGCAAATTAGTAAACAAGTACCAATCAATCAAAAGCAAGTAAAAATGTTGTGTTCGATCTCTAATTGCTAGCTAGCTTTCCTGCCAAATATTATATACATCATTGTACCAAATCTTAATTCATTCCTGATCTCTATATTTTCAAGTTCCTCTTCAACTTACTTGAATAGAATTGAATCAATATTCTCAAAATTAAGATGAAAGGAAAAGGGTGGTTAGGAAATTTATATGAAAAGGCTAAGCCATACATAGCAATGATTTGTCTGCAATTCGGGTACGCCGGAATGAACATTATTACAAAAGTTTCTCTTAATAGAGGGATGAGCCATTATGTTCTTGTGGTCTATAGACATGCATTTGCCACTGCACTCATTGCTCCCTTTGCTCTAATACTTGAAAGGTGGTACCTACCACTACCAGCTGCATCAATTAAAATACTTTTTCTTTTTTTTATATATACTTCAAATTAAATTTTCTAATTAATTTGTTACACGTACGCAGGAAAGTGAGGCCAAAGATTACATTCAAAATGTTCTTGCAGCTGTTTGTTTTGGGACTACTTGGGTGAGTACTTTAATTAAATTAAAGAAATATATATAGATGGATGGATTAATTAGTATATATATATATATATATATATATATATATATATATATATATATATATATATATATATATATATATATATATATATAAGGTTTATCAATTAAATTAAATCAGTTTTTGGGAAATAATAAATAAATTTAATTACAGGCCAGTGATTGATCAAAACTTGTATTATGTTGGACTTAAGTTGACCTCTCCAACTTATTCATGTGCCATGAGTAACATGCTCCCTGCAATGACATTTGTCATGGCAGTCCTCTGCAGGTACGTAGGTAAACAAATTAAGTACTGAACATGGATATATTTTTATTTATACAGGGCTGGCCCTAGACCAAGTAAAAAATCGAGGCCCTATAATGAAAAAAAAAATTATGTAAATTTTACTTTTCTTACTTTACTAGATGCAATTTTGTTTACTATATCTTCATATTCTAGTTTCTCTAATATATCTTGTTCTATAGATAAAATAGTCAAATCACTTAATCTTTCTTGTGACATAGTTGATCGTAAATAGGTCTTTATCAATTTTGAAAAACTTCTTTAAAAAAAGCAACTGTTACAGGTATAGTGAATATTATTTTATAACAAATACACATATTTAAAAAGAGACGTTTCAACTTGACCCTTGAAATTCTTGATTTTTTTATAAATCGCACTATTATAAGAGCCGCCAATGTTTATTTGCATTAAAAAAAAATGAAGTAACTTAAGTTGGAGTGGCGCATCGACAGAATGTAGTTTGTTGGGCTAATATTTTTTTGTTTCATTTTGGACTGGACTAGGTGGATTAGAATATATACATGCATTAATGCATATATGGGTTGGGGGCCCCAACTGAATGAGGCCCAGGCAATTGCCTAGTTGGAGGCACAAGGCCGGCCTTGTATTTATATATAGATGATTTTTTCAAAATTAATTAATTTATATATATATATATATATATATATATATAGGATGGAAATATTGGAGATGAAGAAAGTAAGGTGCCAAGCAAAGGTTGTAGGAACAATAGTAACAATGGCCGGAGCAATGCTTATGACACTATACAAAGGTGATGTAATAAACATGTTCCGGTCCAAATACGTTCATCCCATTCCCAGCAATTCCTATATTGTTCCACACCAATTGCAACGCACTGTCGTCGACAAAGATTGGTTCAAGGGCTCAATTCTTCTCATTATTGCCACTCTTGCTTGGGCTTCTTTCTTCATCCTTCAGGTCTCTTATATTATATATAAATATATAAATCACATTTAATTATATTCCTCAAAATTAGAAATTAAAAAAAAAAATCAATTTCAATTTTTTTTATACATATATACATACACACAGTGTCGGAGCCACATACAAGCTAGGGGGTGCATGGACCCCCAAAAGTTTTATGTTTAGGTTATATTATATGCATAATATTGTGTTTTATTTAAGAATATATACAACTTTAAAGTATAATTTATAATTTTCTTCTAGTTGACCCCTCTAATAAAAATTAAAATCTTATAAGAAAGGGGTCCACCCGTCTATATATATATTACCGTGTCATGAAATTAATAGTCATGGTAAAGAAGTGAACTTATTCAATTCAAACTCTTAACATATATATTCTTTTTTATTTTGTAATTTTAATCATAAGAAAGACAAACAATATGTTCAGAAAAGAAATACACTTTAAATATCTAATTTCATACCAATATCTTTCGCATCCGATCTCATCTCTACTAAAATGAGCTTACACATAAAAGTAATATTTTTATTCAACAAACATATAGATTTAGTTTTCTCAACAAAAGGGAAAAAAAATAAATATAGTACTCCTACTTACTTTTAAATGTGATTTTATCACTGATGGTGTTTTTTTTATAATTTAGTATTTCGATACAATTGTATTATCAAGATCGATTAGAGTTTTATTCAAATAAGATTTGTTCCGTGTGATTATGAAGTTAAATTAATTGTCGTTGTAGAATTTGTTTTTGAGTAATTAACTTATTTTTATTTTTATTTTAATTAATAAGTATAGTTCAGTTTTATAATGGACCCCGGTGAAAAAAGTTTATGGCTCCGCCACTGCCGCCACTGCATACACATGCAGTGGCGCCACTGCCACGTTATAAGTTGGGGGTGCATGGACCCCCCCTGAAATTCTTCTCCCACCTTAATTATATAAATTATATATATGTATAATGTATTCTATGTGCCATATTAAATTATTTATATATGTTTTGATGTAATCTATGATTTTCTTTTAATGGACCCCTAATTAAAATTAAATCTCTAAATAAAAAGGGTCCATCTTTATTAAAGTTTGACAAATCTAACAAATTAATAGTTACAAAGTGTACATCAACTCAAACTCTAATATTTTTTTTTTAAAAAATTTTGCAATTTGAATCATACTAAAACACTAATAATACTTTATAGGAATTGACACTTTTTAAATATCAAGATCTCTCTGATTTCATATTTTTGTTGTTGGTTTTTTTTTTATTACTTTCTCCGTCCCATTTTTATTTAATTTATCCATTGGTACAGTTGATAAGTCAACTTGACTAAATTTTTAAAAATTATAATAAATAATTTAATTAATATATTTCACTAATAAGTTGATATTATAAAATGACACTATATATATTAATATTTAAACGGGTTAATACATCATAAATGTAAATAATTTAACATGATAAGTCACTTAAACAATTTAAAAGTTTGATCGTGTACTGTAGCTAATGGAGTAAATTAATGGCACGAATGGAATATTGTATTTTAAATAATACTTAATTTTATGAGGACCTCGGTGAAAAAAAATTCTAGCTCCGCCACTGTACACAGGCTATTACGTTGAGGAAATACACAGCACAACTTTCACTCACAACAATTGTGTGTTTCTTGGGAACACTTCAATCTATTGCTGTCACACTTGTGATGGAGCACAAACCTAATTCTTGGGTCATTGGGTGGGACATGAACTTGTTAGCAGCTGCCTATGCTGTAAGAATTCTTTAATCACTATATATATATATATTATTACTAATTAATTAGTACAAAGGCATGCTTTTTTATATATATTTATTTAATCTGTACTTACAGGGTATTGTTTCATCAAGCATTGCATATTATGTGCAAGGACTTGTGATGCAAAAAAGAGGGCCTGTTTTTGTTACTGCCTTCAGTCCATTAATGATGATTATTGTGGCTTTTATGGGATCTTTCATATTGGCTGAAAAAATATATGTTGGAGGGTAAAATTTTTTTAATTCCGTAATAAAAAACAGTCCCTATTATTTTATTAGGAAATTGAATTCCTCTTGAATTGAATGCAGGGTTCTTGGAGCAGTGTTGATAGTGATTGGACTGTACTCTGTTTTGTGGGGAAAATACAAGGAGAGAGAAACAGAGGAAATAATTCTTGAACCGGTTAAAGGGAACAACAATCAAAATGGAAAGATTATTGAAGAAGATATAGAAGCAAATTTGGAGAAAACTCAAGGAAAAATTGTTTTTGTTCCCATGTTAGATTAGTTGATGAGAGAGGGAGAATTAAAATAAGAGTTTATATTTTCTTAATGGAGATTTTATTTAAATTATTGATCAGATGCCAACAAACAAATTAAAGACTTGTTGAATATATATCTCATAGCATAGCACACCACTAATTAGCCAAAACAAAAACATATGACATTAATTAATATTTCGATATATATATTACCAATCATACACTTTGGTTATATTAGTTGGAGGATTAGTTGTGGAGAGATATATACCATCATTCCTTATTGACCAATAACATGCTAATGATTCACAAGATTTATCATTAAGGCTAAAAACATCAAAAGCTTTATTCTTGTTTTTCCACCAAACATGACAAAAGAATAATGTCCTAAACGACGGGCACACACTAAAGATGAATTCTTGATCTGTGTAAAGCGTATGCATTCCAAGTTCAGTGTTTCCAGATGCACAATGCAAGGTTAATGGTGCAGAATTAGGAGGAAGATTGTTGACGAGATAAACGTAGGGATGTCTTGTCCACCAACAAAATCCATGGGTCATTGTTTGAAAAAGAAAAGCTGAAAGGATGAACACAAATAACTTGTTCATGACTGCAGTTTAATGTGTGTTATGTGAGCATATTAACTCAAAATCAAATTCCACAAGCTATTTAAAGAATTGAGATTTGAATTTTTTTAGATTATAATAATCTGTACAAGATATTCTAAATCAAATTGCACATGACATTTAAAGAAAAATAATGATGATTTTTCTATATATTATGTAGATTGTGTTTAAAGTTTTAATTATAGAAACTAAATAAAGGACACTAATATAGAAAAATTAGCTATCAACCATAAAATATAAATGAAGGCATCTTTGGAAATGTAATAATTGTTCCTATGATAAAATCCCTAGGCATCTTTGGAAGTGTAATAATTGTTCCCATGATAATATCCCTAGCCTTAACTAATAGTCAAAAAATGAAAATTGCATCCATAATAAAAGAACTACTAATGTTCAATGGCAACATTTAAAAAATATTCCACTAACTTTGAGCCTCTTTCAAAAATATTTCTATAACTATATTGAACACACATTTCGTCCTTTAACTTTAATTTAGTTTCAATTTTAGTTTTACATATAACAAATTTCGTCTTCTAACTTTCAATAATATTCAATTTTCGTCATGCGATACAAATTTCATCCTCTAACTTTCAATAAGTTTCAATTTCCGTTCTGCAGCTACGAACTTTTTCCAAGGTAATGCCAATATTGAAGATCGTTTGACACATTAACTTTGACCATCAATTTTTTCGATTAAATGGGTCAAACGGCCTACAATAATTTAAGTAATTAAAAAGTATTATTACTCAACTCATAAAGTTATATAGAGTTATATGGAGAATCGATATTGCATAATGCATAGTTAATGGTCGCGCGGATAAAACAGTAGGCTTCTTCAAGTGCCATTCTAGAATGTTCGCAAATTGTGCTTGTCCTCATCAACAATTAAATTGGATTCCCCATAAATTAATTAAAGGAGAAACTGGAAATTAAGGATGATTACGTATAAATTTCTTCATCCACCTTATATATATAATGCCATGATTCTTAATTTCATTAATGGAGTACATACATAAATTACCTACTACTTCCTCACTCGACTCTACTTGAATATATATAGTGAATTACATCAATTTGATTCATAGTCCTAATTATTTTAGTAGTGTTGATAGCTAATATTTCTATATTAATTAGTGCACAAAATATAATATTTAGTTTCCATAATTAGGACTTTCTAACACATTATCTACATATATAGAAAAATCATTTTATATATATATTTTTTTTCTTCAAATATCATGTGCAATTTCATTTTGAATATCTTGTACAAATTACTATAATCTAATTATCTCAATTCTTTAAATAGGTTGTAGAATTTGATTTTGAATTCATCTGCTCGTGATATAAAAATGAACAAGTTATTTCTCTTCATCCTTTCAACTTTTCTTATTCAAACAATGACCCACGGGTTTTGTTTCTTTACGGGTACACACAAAGTTTTTGTTGTCAACAATCTTCCTCCTAATTCTGCTCCATTATTGTTGCATTGTGCATCAGGAGATGATGATTTAGGACACCATACGCTATACAAGAATCAGGATTTTCACTTTCATTTTTGCACGCTGCCTAAAACATTATTTTTCTGTCATGCTTGGTGGGAGAAAAAGGATAAAGCTTTTATAGTTTTTCACGATCGATTTTCTCAGTATGCTACAGTAAATTGTGATTCATTAATATGTTATTGGGTAATAAAGAAAGATGGTATATATCTCTCAACAACTTATCCTCCAACAAATCTAGTCAAAAGGCATGATTGGTAATATATATGTAGAAATAATATCATATATATGTTTTCATCAATTGTGTACGTGTTATATATGTATTCAACAAGTCTTTGTTGGCATCAATAACTTGAATTAGTTTTTGTTAATTAAAAAAGGAGAGACTCGGTCCCTGAATTAATCTTTTTTTTTTTTTTTGTTGAATAAGGACTCAGTCCCTGATTTAGTTACCACAATGTGTTATTTCTCAGACCGAAATTCCTATATATGGTGTCACACTAATTACTAATGTGTTTTACATTAGTTTATCTACCATAATTGTGTTTACCATAATCGTGTTTTTATCTATTTATGTTAAAAATCACAATGAATTCAATCAAATAAAGAGGAAAGAAAAAAAAATCACAATTAATTCAATCAAATCCGTCCCTCTTATCAATGTACTGTATCACATTAGTCCCTCTTATATACAAAATAAATAAACTTTCGTCCAGTTTAGAATATATTTTGAATTTAAGTGATGTATTTTATATTTAAGAGGGACTAATGTGTTACACTACATTGATAAGAGGGATGAATTTGATACAAAAAAATTAAGAGGGAAGAATGTGATATACTACATTGATAAGAGGGACCAATCTGCTACAAAAAAATTAAAAGAGACGAAAGTGAAAAAAAATCCATAAAGAGGACCAATAGTGCAATTTACTCCTATTAAATATTCTCTTTGTGTTATGGTAAATGTGATACCTTATCCTCTTACGTTATAAAAATAATTTTTGTGCACACTCTCAATATCAGTTGTGAGTTACATTCTCCGGTTGAAAAAGATAAATCGTCCCTTTAAATTTTCACAGGAGTAAAGTGTTTTTTTTTTAAATCACAAGGAATAAATTGAATATTATAATTATGGGAAGGGTTAAATTGGCATTATCTCCTATAAAATTCCATAGTAATAAAATACCATAGTAATTTAACAGTTAATTCCAAAAAGAGAGACATTCAAGATTTTTTATTATTCGTTTCATAAATCCTATCTGCATAATTAATTTCCTGCTAAAGTCAAGATATGAAGTTAAAACTTTGGACGGATAAGACTATAGAAACCCGAAGCATAGAGGAAGATGATGTAATGAAAAGAGGAGAAACTAAACTCATGTTACATGAGTTGTAAACATGCACTTGTTAATTTCAGGCAATACGTCACACATGTTACATACTTTTCCCAAATTTTAATTAATTAAACCGGGACTTAATTAATTTGTTGATGTCTAAACCAACTTTAAATCTTTTATTGGGTTGGGTCGATGTCAAACTATTGAAGCTCAATCTCAATTTAATTGTATCAACAATAAATAACATATATATGACCTGACCTGCCTACTTAATTACATAAAGTGCAGATAATTCAACGAATTGACTCCACGCAATCCATCTTTGGCCCAGTCCAATTTTCATTCTAATAACAATAAGCTTCATGAGCGGCCCAACTAATTGCGCCAGTTTTATCTTAAGGATAAGAATAGTATAGCGTAAACATTAATAATATAGGATGAAATACACTTTCCCTCCTTAAAGTATGGGGTTGCATCAGCTACTCTCCTAAAATATCAATTATAGCATTTACCTCTCTATGTTATAGTATTAAATATTTTTTCAAAAATATCCCTGTCCATTTTGAAACAAATACATTATTTCTTTATTAATTTATCAAAAAATATTTATGTTAATTATGAATTCATCTATCCACCAATTAATATTATATTTCAATTTCTTCATTTTTTTTGATTTCCTTCGATTTTATGGTCTCAAATTTTTTCTTAATTTTCGTCTCATTTTTTTCTTGATTTATGTTTCAATTTGTTTTCTTTATTTTATGTTTCAATTTTTTATATTTCTATCTCAATTTTTTTCTTTATATTTTACTATGTTTTTATTTGGTGATAATTATCTCATTTATTTTCAATATAAATTATTATTGAAAATATTGAGTAATTCTCCTTCGAATTCTTTTCTCAAAATTCACGGTTGACACCGAGTAATATTATGTTTTAATCTCTTCATTTCTTCATCAATTTTTTTTAGGGAAATATTAAC
Organism: Penstemon barbatus; assembly: GCA_003313485.2. Lineage (NCBI taxonomy): Eukaryota > Viridiplantae > Streptophyta > Magnoliopsida > Lamiales > Plantaginaceae > Penstemon > Penstemon barbatus. The sequence goes on from CM064879.1 coordinate 1,284,973, forward strand.
TTTCAATTTCTTCATTTATTTTGCTTCTTTTGGTTATACAAAAATGAGATGAAAATGAAGAAGAAATTTGAGATTGAAAAAAATATGGTAAAAAAAATGCAGAAATTAAAACATAATGTTATTTGGTGATGTAAAGAGACAATTTTGTTTTTATAAATTAATATATATATTTTTATTTATGAAAAGAGCATAGGTATTTCTGGAATAAAAACTACAAAACTATAACAGAGGGGGATAAGTGTTACAATTGATACTTTAGGGGGGTAACTGATTCCACCTCCATACTTTAAGGGGAAAACTGTATTTCACCCTTACTAATGCCTCGATTTTTTTTTTTAAATTTTTTTTCTATGGTGAAACGGTGAATTACAACAATTACTACATCATCAAATCTCTCTGAAATTATCGATACAAGATGGATCCATCAATATTTTGTTATTAGTGGGAGTCGAATCCAAAAGTTTTGGTCTTAAAGTCTTACCTTTTGTCATTAGACCAAGAAATCAAGGGTTGTTTGTTTTATTTTTTAGAGATTGTTGAATTACTTACTAGAAAGACAAATAAACGTTTTTTTAACTTAGGTTTATTATACAAATTTTATTTTCAACGTTCAAAGGCAATATCCTCTTATCATAAAATAACTTATATTTGGAAAATTCAAACACAAATCGAACGTTGTCACCCATCCAACTACAAGACAAGTGCATTGCACTTGTTTAGTGATTGAACAAGTGTGACCATGCATATCCGATTTGGTACCCCTATATTTCTATTAACCTACCTATTTTATTTCTATAATCTCTTGAAAATCCTACCAATTTTCTAAAAGTTTAACTTACCATTCATTTAATCTCCGTAAAATCAAACAAACATTTTTTTCCAAATACATGAAAATAAAAGACATCCCAATAATTATCTAAATATTTTAAAACCACTATATAAATCCCAAATAAACAGCCTCAATATTTTTTCACAGGCTGAATTTCATATTGGACTCAGCATGCAATGCCTCACTTGGAACCTCTATTATTTTTCTCTCTTTTTTCTTAATCTTGAGGTGTTTTATTTATTAATATCGTGGTAGGTTAAAATAGGGTTGTCAGTGGGATGGATTCAATTGAAATTCGATTTGTATTTGGTCCGATATATATATAATATGATCTTTGTTCGATTAGAGATTTGATGAATTTGATTCGATTATCATGAAAAATCATAATCCAAAACACGTGGAGCAAATATTTTATTTTATTTTATTTTATTTTGTTGGGTGGGGTTGGGTGGGGGATACAGAGAGAACTGAAAAATATATGTTGGAGGGTAATATATAAAATCCTTTAGTGTTGAGTATGATTGGCACAAAAACTTCATCAACAACTGGCACAAAAATGAGCAGCTTCCTATATTATTTAATTAATCTTGTTGTACTCCATTTTGCGCCTTTTTTTTTTTCTTCGATGTACGTGGTTACCCCTATTTGATTTTTATTGTATCCTTTCTTCGATGGGGTTACCCCAACTTCACAATATTGCATGATCAATCTGTAATTAATTAAACCACATCTTGGAGCCAAATCAGTTCCTTGGGTCTATGGAACCTTGATTGGTGATATTAAAAAGTTCTTGTTTCCGGAATATCCAAAGACAAGGCAACAAATCAACTCATCATTAATGAAGCAAAATTTGTTACTGTTGTCCTATTTCTTTATCTACCCCAGCTCAGAACGTTGATCGATTAATGAAAATACGCTTTTAGAAAGAAAAATAGCGTTTGTAGATGTTCATGATTAATTAGTAACATGTATGACTAGTGATTTAGCTAAAGCAAATTGATATTTATGAACATCTGCATGTATTCGATATAACAGAAATTCTCAAATTTATCTTTGGCATATAAGGGAATATTTATAAAAATCATGAAGATACTCATAAACACTTTGCTATTTGGAAAAAGGTATATATATTTTGACATATTAACACATGTTTTTTTTTATTATTTTAACATAGAAATTATTATTTTGCCAATTAAGTAAAACAAGGGGATGTTTTTGCATTTTCCTAATTTTTCCTTGTAAATTCTCACCCTATTAAGTCAATAATTAATTAATTTATTAATTAAAAAGAAAACCCACTTAGTTTCGTAAGTTAGTTAGAGAAAAAAAATCTAAAGAGAAACAACCGAACTAAATTAAAGGAGGGAAACTAACGACTTATCTTCTTCAACTCAAATACTCCAGTCCTCCTCCTCACCCTTATCTCTCACTCCCAAAAGAACGGAAAAAAAGGAAATGGTAATTAAATCAGACTCCTTTTTACCCATTGGCACTAAAGGTTTGCTTAAAAAGATTATTCACCAAGGAATTTCATGGCAAACTCCAATCCCAGGTGACCAACTTCAAGGTAATTAATTATAATTATTCTTTATTATACTATTCAAGAAACTGAAAAATAATACTCCATGAATTTTGATATATCAGATTAATCAACTTGTTCTGTTTTTTTTGTCTCAGTTCATTACAGTGTTAGCCTCGAAGATGGCGGGTACTTCGATTCCAGTCGAGATAAAGAAACTCCCTTCACATTTAAATTAGGCCAGAGTATGTTTCTCGTTTATCCAACAATGCATCTTTCTGTTCAAATTTCTTGGTTTTAATTGGGTATTTTAGAAAGAGACTTGAATTTGTGAATGAGGGAAATGCAAAAATGTCCCCTATGCTTTGCCTAGTTAGCAAAATCCCCCCGTGTTATTTCACCTCTGTTAATTTTTCTTAGCAAAAAAAAAAAAAAAAAAAGTCCTCTCAAGCCCAAATGACAATCACACCCTCAACAAAATATACGAAAACATCCCTATTTTACTTTTAAAACTAACAACAAACTCTATTAGCTTTGAAAATTGGCAAAAAAAAAAAAAAAAAAAAAACTGATGACTTCAAAAAATGGCAATAACCCCCCTATGATCTATGAAGGAATTTCAAATGGTTTATTTTGCTAATAAAAAGAAGAAACAAGGCCGCGGGGGGGGGGGGGGGGGGGGGGTATTTTCGCATTTAGCTCTTTGTGAAATTTGAAGTGAGTGGTTATTACATGGACAGAGGAAGTAATTGAAGGATGGGATGAGGGAATTGCAAGTATGAGAAAAGGTGAAAGAGCAATATTCAAAATCCCACCACAACTAGCTTATGGTGAAATTGGTTCTCCTCCCTTTATTCCTCCAAACTCGACACTTATTTTCGATGTAGAGCTCGTTTCTTGGTATCCCATCAGAGATATAAGTGGAAATGGAGGAATTATTAAGAAAATCACACGAGAAGGACAAGGTTGGGCTACCCCCAATGACGCAGACGAAGTTTTAGTCAAGTATGTCGCGAAAGACGAAAGTGGAAACATTATCTCTAAATCTGATCAAGGTTTCGAATTCTCACTCACAAACGGTGAGTTAAATTACTACATATTCGATCATTAGTTCCTCCCTTTTTTTGTCCTTAAATAGATAAATAATTCCCAGTAAACTTTCATTAGGCCATCTTTGTCCAGCAATGAGCAAAGCTGTTAAAACTATGAGAAAGGGAGAGAAAGCAGAGTTATATGTGAAGTTCTCTTGTAAGTTAAGACGCGATTTTTAGTCACTAATTGTGATTTAAGTTTACCTGCTATTTTCATTGATCTTAACTCATAATTTCTTAGATGGCCTTAGCCATTGCAGAAATGAGATTTCTACAATGGACGAAGTCAAATTATCAACCTCGAATTTGATCATTTGTATTGAACTGGTATCATGGAAATCTGTTGTTGATGTAATGGGAGATAACATAATTTTGAAGAAAATAATGAAAATGGGGGAAGGATTTGACCGTCCTAATGCAGGATCACTTACGAAAGGTAATTTATGAAATTATGTGTTAGTATGCATAAGTTTAAAATGATCAATTTTTATAGGAGTTTCTTAATGCAGTGATTTACATTGGTAAACTTGAAGATGGTACTATTATTGACAAGAAAGGATCTGATGAAGTACCCTATGAATATATTTGTGCAGAAGGTATGTTTAATTTATTTCCTAATGTTTTAACATCTATTAAGTTTGAATGTCATATATTTTACGGATTTTTATATGCAGAACAAATTCATGAAGGTTTAGATAGAGCAATAATGACTATGAGAAAAGGAGAAGAAGCTTCAGTGAAAATCACTTCTGAATCGATTTCCCAGGGCTCTAGATCTGGAGATTCATTGTTATTTGAAGTCAAATTAATCGACTTCATTAAGGTGCAACTACGTCCTACAATTTTTTTTTTTTTTGGTTTCTTGCCTATACATAATACATGTAAGGATATAATATGTGTACTTTTTTTTAATTTTCCCCATTGGTGATCAATATGAAATTGGATTGTAGGAAAAACCCTTTTGGAAGATGGACTTCCAAGAAAGAATGAAGGCTTGTGAAAAAAATAAACTTGACGGAAATATACTTTTCAAAGCAGGGAAGTTTCAGCTTGCCTCTAGGAAGTACGAGAAGGAATGTAATTTATATCATAATTAATATACTCCTTAGAAGTGCTTAGATATTATTCTACACAAATTGAATTAGTTTGCAACTAATTTGTACAGGCCTCAAAAATCGTAGAATATAAACATTCTTTCAATGATGAAGAGAAAATCCAGGCGAATTATTTGCAGTCATCGTGTTATTTGAACAATGCCGCGTGCAAGCTAAAAATGGGAGAATACCCTGAGGCCTCAAGACTCTGCTCCAAGGTCTAATTTTAGTTGTTTTTCGTTTTATTGCATAAATAAAAATAGATCAAAGTAGAACGTTCATATAGATAGTGTAAATACTCAATCGGGACCTGCAGGTACTAGAACTCGATTCGTTTAATGTGAAAGCTTTGTTTAGAAGATCAGAAGCATATATGAGAACATCAGATTTGGAGAAAGCGGAGGAAGATATTAAACGCGCTTTAGATCTTGATCCGAACAACAAGTAAGTGCCTTGTACTTTTAAGTTTTTATTCTTTGGCTCTCCATTTGACCTTGTTTTGATAGGTTCATAATGAGGGTAGAATTGAATCTTGAAATGACAGAGATTTGAAGATCAAACAAAGAGAGTTAAAAGATAAACAAAAGAAATATGTTCAACATGAAGCCCAAATTTTCAGTACCATGATTTCAAGGATAAGTTGATCGAAGAACTATTTTTTTATTACAAGAAAGTTAACCTACTTATGCTTACAATATTCAGATCACACATCATTCCTTGTTTCTTTTATAATGTAAATTGAAATATTTCATCACAAGAACTTATGGGACAATAATCATGCAATTAAAATGATTAATTTGCATCCTGCGATTTACATCATTCAGGGTTCTGAGGGTCCAGAATTAGTCTAGACTGTCTAGTATAAGCTTGGACCCAGAATTAGTCTAGACTGTATAATGTAAGCTTGAAAACCTGAATTATAAAAAAAAAATGATTAATTTGCTTAGGGAAATAATAAGTTAATAACTGAGGAATATTGATATCTATTTTACTATCCTCATATAGGTGCTAAAGGGCCCAATCGGATGTATGGAGATCACTAAGAGGGTTGGGTCCAATTAAATCAGGCCCATATGGGTCCAGTATCAAATTACATGCAACTCATATATATAGCCAGTTTCACCCTGAATTACACATGGACCGGTCATTTAAACTCAAATTTGTACCATTTCAATTTGGGCGACTATAAGTAAATTTAATGAATTTTTATTTGAAACTTGTATTCAAAATAAAAAGAATTATATGATTTTATAACCATATATATATAATCCGTTTAAGCAAATACAACATTATATAAAATCAAAATAGTAATCATAGTATATTAATTTATTAGAGTCGGTTTGATCTGATCTAATAATGTTTAAGATTGAGTTCACATTAATACAGTTATTACTAAATGATAAATTATCCATAGTTTAATCGAGCGTACTAATTTATGACGAAATATTGAATCCTCGCACTACAATAATTTTTTTTAATTTAATACTAGTATTTCATGATTGATACTTTTTTGTAGTTTGATTTAAATTCAACAAATATTTATTTTGATGATATTAATATAATGATTATTTTTAAAAAATAATTATTAATTGGCTATGCCAATTGTCAACTTTAATTTGGTAGGTAATAGGTAATGCTACCAGTCCACGATTCTGTACTAATTTAAAAAATTAATTTAATATTGCCCTAATTCATCTCGTGCATTCCATATAGTGATTCCGTTAACTAACAATAAGATAATTCTGCTTCAAATACTTACGAGGTTATATTATTATTTATTGGGAAATAATTGAAATGATTTAAATAATCAATTTACTTTATTTGTAAACACAAGTAATCATATTATTATATTTCCAAGATCACAAATAAGACTTTAATTATATCTATTTGGATATTCAACTCGGTTTATTACATAATTAATAGTTGAAGACTTCCGCAAAAAAAAGAAAATTTATATTTATAATTCAAGATAATTTAACAAAATATGAATTTATGGAACAACATAAAAATCATGAAGAAAAAAAAGGATAGACATATTGCTTAATAACTTTAAGCATCTCTACATCATTATTTTAATATAATAAACTATAATATAATTTCCAAATTGCCTATTATGGAAGATTTATTTTCATAAATTTGCAGAGATATAAAGTCAACGACTGTTTATACAATTTATAACAAAATGCAATAATTACCGCAATATAAGAGTACGTGAACGTGACCCAGATGAATCATATGTAGAACGCAAGAAAATACTAGTAAATATGAAAAGGGCATCTATTCTTCGACAGAGCCTTTTTTTTTTTTTTCTGGCCAACACACTTTTCCATTCCTCCCCCAATTCCAGTTGTTTCATTATAGTACATAGTTTTTTTTTTTTTTCTCTTTCCCTTGAATTTAATAATGTTGTAATGTAGTAGATTAATGTTTCAAAAGTTTCATTGCTCGTTTTTGAGACAGGGTTGGTAGGTGGGGACATTAAAATTTTGAGAAATAAAAATAAAAAATGAAAATTGTTTAAACCTACCTACCTACCTACCATTCAATCATTCAGACTTCCATGCTTTAGACCTAACACCCATACAAGGGTGGCTGCTATTTTTAATTAAGACCTACTGAAGTTTATAGCAGAATTATATTTCAATTAATAGAGATGCTTAGGGCCTGTTCGTTTTGTGTTAGAGAAAGTAGTTTGAAAGGGTAGTGAAAATTAATTTGTGAAATAATTTTGATTTGCATAATATTATTTGTTTGGATTTTGAGAGAGTGATTTGAGAAATAAAATAGGTGTAGATTTTTTTGGATGAGTTAGACTTTATATTAAATCATGTTGGAGATAAATTGTGTGAGAGATATGTTACTTTATGTCAAATCAGAAATATGGATTTTGTTTAGGCATAAGAGAATTTTAGTTTGTTTGGTTTTTGAAAGAATAGTTTGAGAAAATTAAGAGATGAAAAATTTATTTCAAAAATTAAAAAATATATTTATTTGACATTTTTCAAACACGAATTTTTTTTTTTAATAAACGCCAAACAAATAGGCCCTTAACTTTTTAGTTACTATTAACCACTAAAAAAAGTATTTTCATTAACTTATTTATAAGAGTGATATATTATATAATTTTGTAGTAGTTATTCCAAAAATAGCCCTCACCCCTTTCATAAATAATAATTTCTAAAATACCCCTATTTGTAAAACCCAAATTGAAGATAACTTACGTATAAGGACTAGTGTTTTCACTTCCGCAGAGATGGGTTTTTGGTTTATTAGTTAAATTTTGGCATTATGAAATACCAGCGGCTCGTTTGTTGTGGTGCTTCGAGAGAAACATATATAAATTTTTATGTTAGAGTGGTATAAATATAAAAAAGTTACATGATTCTCAAGAAACATAACAGGTTATATGTTAGTCTGAAATTGTAAGAAGTGAATAAAAATATTTCTAAAATTCAAACGCAAGGGCCCAAAAATCCCAATGTTATTAAAACCGGATCGGACCGGTCGGTCCGACCGGTTCGACCAAGAACTGGAAGCTGGTCCAATCCGGTTAATCCCCTAAAACCAGCGGTTCGACCAACGGTTTGCCCGGTTCGACCAATAAAACCGCTAATCAGTAGACTCACCGGTTCGCTCTCCGGTCCGATTTTAAAAACATTGAAAAATCCTCGCCATGGGATACTATATAAAATTATAAATATCAAAGATTCATTCATTCATTGACAAAAAGTTTTTTTTGAGTATTTCACATTCTGCATCGTATAAAGACACTTCGTATCTTATAATTGAAATATTGATACTTTAAATCCTAAAATATTTTATATTTTTTGGGGCACATAACTTAACTTTTGACATAAATATAAAAAAAAAATCATTTAAAAAAATTTAAAACACAAATTTTTTATTAAATAAAAATTAATCTATATATGCTATTCTAAAATTCAGAAGATAAGAGGAGGTAGGCCCGGCCTTGTGCCTAGTCCAACTAGGCAATTGCCTGGGGCCCCCAATCCATATATGCATTAATGCATGTATATATTCTAATCCACCTAGCCCAGTCCAAAATGAAAAAAAAAAAAAAATATTAGCCCAATAAACTACATTCTGCCGATGCGTCACTCCAACTTAAGTTACTTCAATTTTTTTTAATGCAAATAAACTTTGACGGTTCTTATAATAATGCGATTAAAAAAAAATCAAGAATTCCAAGGGTCAAGTTGAAACGTCTCTTTTAATTACGTGTATTTGCTATAAAATAATATTCACTATACCTGCAATAGTTGCTTATTTTGAAAGAAGTTTTTCAAAACTAAAATTGATAAAGATATTTTTTACGATCAACTATGTCACAAGAAATATTAAATGATTTGACTGTTTTATCTATAGAACAAGATATGTTAGGGAAACTAGAAAATGAAGATACAATAAACAAATTTGCATCTACTAAAATAAGAAAAGTAAAATTTACAATATAGGGCCCCGATTTTTTACTTCGCCTAGGGCTCCGAAAAGTCTAGGGCCGGCCCTGATAAGAGGACAAAAACCAATGCATGAATCTTAAAATTTGCCATGGATTGGTGTTGACCTAGATTCGTGATCAAATCCAATTACTGTGTTGAGGATGATTTTTACGAAATTTAAGTTTCAAACTCATCTACTCAAACATACTAAACAATAAAACCTATAAAATACAACTATTTTTTATACCACCTACTTTTTCTCTATAATACATATTTTTTCTCCTTCAAATCCCAACATCAAAATCATATCTCACCTTTTTAGAAATAGAACCGAACATTTAAACTAACAAAACATAAATCAAATGAAACTAAGACAACACCATGCGTATGGACCTTAATGGATAATAAGACAACACCACTTATGGTCCTCTTTATCGTTAATTTTTACGGAGTCGTCCCTCTTAAATTTTTTTTTCTACATTATCCCTATTAAAATTTATTTGTGTCACTTTTATCCTTTTAAGGTTGAGCATGTAGGATCCGATGTCACGTGAACTACAATATAGGTTTACTAGGACTTAAGTGTAACACTGTTGAAATGAATAGATAAAAATTCCTTCACGTGACTGGATATCAAAATCTCCCTGTTCAACTTAAAAAATTGTCAAAGTGAAACAAATAACTCTTAATAGAACTAACATAAGAAAAAAACTTAAAGAGAAATGACTTTGTGAAAAGTTAATGATAAAAAGAACTATAAGTGATGTTTATTCATATAAATATAGTAAGTTAAAAAAGTGACAACTCTTTCCCATTTTGAACTACTAATAATTAAGGAAAACTAGCTAAAAAAAATTCTAAAGTTACCACCAATAATTTAAAAAAATGTCAAACTAGAGAAGATGATCAAACCAAACACACCCACCTAACCACATCTCACTTCTTCTCATTTTCCAATATATTGAATATGTTTATATAAACATCTCCACTTCTCCTCTTGCTCCCCAAAGTCAATAATGGCTTTCCCTCTCCTCCTCCCCCTAATCACCTCTTTCCTCACCCTCTTCATCGCCTACAAACTCTTCCAACGCTTCCGTTTCAAACTGCCCCCCGGCCCCCGTCCCCTCCCCATTGTCGGAAATCTCTACGACCTTAAACCCGTCCTCGTACGCTGCTTCACCGAATGGTCCCAAACGTACGGACCCATATTCTCAGTCTACTTTGGTTCCCACCTCAGCGTTGTTGTGAACTCACCTGAGTTGGCTAAAGAAGTGTTGAAAGACAAAGATCAGTTGCTGGCCAATAGGAATCGGACTCGGCAGATTGCGAAATTTAGTAAGAATGGAATGGATTTGATTTGGTCCGACTATGGTCCTCATTATGTTAAAGTGAGGAAGCTTTGTACGCTTGAGCTTTTCTCTATGAAGAGGATTGATGCGCTTCGGCCTATTAGAGAAGATGAGGTTACTGCCATGGTTGAGTCCATTTTCAAGGACTGTGTTAAGTCTGGTAATTTTTTCTTTTTTAATTTACCCTTTTTGATTTTTTTTTTTCTCTCTGATTAAGTGTAGATCTTGTTAGGAGTTTGGATAAGTATTCTCAGTCTCTTCTATACCACCCTTTGGGGAAAGATCTGGGCTTTTCCCCCTTGAATTTGTTTTCATTTTTTATTACTAATTAATTAATAAGGTTGGGTTTTGAGAAGTTTTTGCTTTTTCTTTGTGTAAAGATTGAATCTTGATGATGTTGCTTGAAGGGGCGAAAGCTATTTTTTGAGGTTCTGTTTGTAATTGGAAATTCTTGACAAGGGTATTGGTTTTTAGTATGCAGGATTTACTTGGTATAGTAACTATAGATTATTGACCCCCAATTTTCTGCCTTTTTCGGAAAAAATATCTTAAAAAATGTAGATATTTTCACTTGATAACCTGAGGTCCTTGTGGAGCATAAAAACTGGAGATATTAATATCATACCTCCTATTCTTTTTGAATTTTAATATTTTCACTTGAACTATGTAATGAATATATATATAGATGTGCTTAGTTTAGTTCTACTGGTAAATTGTGTTTGTGCTATGATGAATGATTGCAGAAAATGTGGGCAAACCTTTGGTGTTGCGTGAATACTTGGGAATGATGGCATTCTTGCACATAACTAGATTGTCTTTTGGAAAAAGGTTCATGAATTCAGATGGTATAATTGATGAACAAGGAGAAGAGTTGAAGGGTATTCTAAACGGTGCAATTAAGTTGGGTAGCAAGAAATCATTTGCGGAGTTTCTCCCATGGCTTCGTTTCTTGTTCAAGGCTGAAAACGATGCACTAGCTGAGCATGATTATCGTGCAGATACCTTCACCAAGAAAATCATGCAAGAACACACTCTCGCACGCAAGAAAACCGGGAATACCAAAGCCCATTTTGTCGATGCATTGCTAACTCTTCAAAAGGAATATGACCTTAGCGAAGACACCATTATTGGCCTTCTTTGGGTACGTAGCTCTTATCACCAATAGTGTCTACTTGTTTCTTGCATCATAAAATCACATAAAAGACTATTATATACACATATATTCTTATAGGGCCAAATATGCAAAAATATCCCATGTGCTTTGTCTAATGGGAAAAAACCCCAAGTTAATGATCTACTTTTATTAGCAAAAAAACCCATTTGAAATTCCTTTGTAAGTCAATATGGTGGTTATTGTCAAATTTTTAAGTTGGCTATTGCTAGTTCTCCAAGTTAACAAGGGGTCTTCTGTCAATTCAAGTGAATAGGGGTGTTTTCGCATTTTTTGGTGGGGATATAATTGTCATTTTTTCTTGGGAGGTTTTTTTTGCTAGTAATAACTAGCATGGGGGGGGGGGGGGGGTTTGTAATAAAAATAACACAGATTTTTATTTTTGCTAATTAGGCAAAGCATAGAGAGTATTTTGCGTTTCACTCCAATTATTTTCCTACAATGACTTCTCTAAACTCGTGCAGGATATGATCTCCGCGGGCATGGACACGACAACAATCACAGTCGAATGGGCATTAGCCGAGATGGTTAGGAACCCAAGGGTACAAGAAAAGATTCAAGACGAACTAGACCGTGTAATAGGAACCGATCGAGTCATGACCGAAGCAGATATCCCCAATCTCCCTTACTTGCAATGTGTGGTGAAGGAATGCTTTAGAATGCATCCTCCAACTCCTTTGATGCTTCCGCACAAGGGAAACACGAACGTTAAAATCGGTGGCTATGACATCCCCAAAGGAGCCACCGTGAGCGTTAATGCGTGGGCCATAGCTAGGGACCCGAAATTGTGGAAAGACCCTCTTGCGTTTAGACCCGAGCGATTCCAGGAAGAGGATATCGATATGAAGGGGACCGATTATCGTTTACTTCCGTTCGGTTCCGGAAGGCGTATTTGCCCCGGTGCTCAACTTGCAATTAACTTGGTGTCTTCGATGTTGGGACACATGGTGCATCATTTTACTTTGACGCCACCACCAGGAATTAAACCGGAAGATATGGACATGATGGAGCAACCTGGTACCGTGACTTATATGAGAACGCCTGTGCAAGCTGTCTTGACTCCGAGGTTGTCTGGTGATTTGTTCAAGCGTGTGGCCGTGGAAAGTGTATGAGGAGGGGTTTTGGTGGTATAACTCTAAACTATTTTCGTGTGCTATTTTCTCTCTATTGGCATAAGTTGTCTATGCTATTTTTCCTTGCTTTTCTCCACCTTGGATGTCATTTTTAAATGTTAGTTATTGTACTTGTTCAGACAGTTAAAACCTTAATTAATTTTCACACGAAATATATCTATTACAAGCTCCTGGTCTAAGATTTAAAATGTTTCTGCCATTGAAATTTGCTTTTATACAAAGTCTCATCTCATGTGAGCCGAGGCTAGAGACACCTACTTTTAGGGCCATTCAGTATGGCAATAATGCAATATGACAATGTATATGGGCCAGTCTGAAATACAAGCCCAAAGGTTTGGGCCTACGATGGCCCTATCATAACATACCATATTCATAGATCGTAGTGTATTCAATTAAATTTTAATATAGTAGATTAATGATGATACATTAATGTGGATATCTAAAGTAAATACTATAAAAAAAAGAATTTTGGTCGTATGAAATAATTCATCTCATCTCATCAATTAAAAAGAGCATGTTAGTTATAAACTAAAATTACATACAATACAATACAAGGATGTTAGTTCAAGTCTGGCTAACTATCTTTGATTAAAAAGAGCATGTTAATTATATATCTTTGTAGCGAAAGGGATTCAGAAGGAGGCTGGCTAACTAGAATTTGGGTGGGACTATAGCAAGCAATTACTACAACATGATAAAATAGAATGTATCGTAAACCATACCTATAACTCAAACCAATCATCTACATTCGTGGAGTCACGTCCAAGAAAACCTGTTGTCTGTGGACAGGGTTCACACTTCAAAAAAAAAAAAAAGATTACTATTTTGGTGGAATCGTAATAAAAATTATAATTGTAGTCAATTTTTTTATTTTTTATTTTTTATTTTTTGTCGAGGGAGTTGTGGCCAATTCATGTAAATGAGATTGTAGACTTTTAAGACCACATCCGAATAGAAGGTGTTGAACATTAGTTGCTTGTTCCTAATCCTGAGAAATTATATAATATAATCGCTACACCACATTATTAAGTACAAGTCGATCGATGTAGTTGTTACATGTGAGTGAAATCCCACATCGTCCTGTGTTCTCCTAAAAAATAGAATTTTAAAATTGTGTTCATATGTTGCTCAAAACATGAATAATGTAGATTCTCACTCCATATGTAAAAAATTCATTGGTAAGTTACACCACGTGTGCTTGATGACGTGGTGCAATAGTTATATTGAATAATTTCTCCCTAAGTTTTTCTATTATTTTTCTTGTAATGCTAAATTTTCTATAGTAGTACAAAACTACTACAAATAATTATACAATTAACACATGCCTAAAATGCTTTTCTTCTTTTGGTAATTAAAATAAAATTTAGAATATCAATTTAAAATGCCACCTTCCTTAAAGTGCATCATCCTTTTTCCTTTTTTAATAAATAACAAACCTTCTAATTCTAATAATATCGTTGTTTGCCAAATACAAACAAAAAAGTCGTCCTGGAATCTCAAATCAAGAAGCAAGAATCAAAGGAAGATGGGTGTGGAAATAATGGAACCAAACACTTGCATCCGGGGTTGTTGCCATAGCCAAACAATCCCTCTCCTCCTCCGCCCTTCTTCTTATTCCCTTTCTTCCCCAATCGCCAGAGGTATTTGTGTAATTGTGCTCCCCTTATTTCATCACTGTGTTTTTCATTTCCTGAATTTGTATGTTTCAGGCGCAGAGAGTGTGGTGTACGAAGCCATTCTGGATGGTAAAAAAGTGGCCGTGAAAAAACCAATTTTATCTACTTCCGATGACTTAAACAGATTCCACAAAGAATTGCAGTTACTCTGGTTAATTCCTTTTCCTTTGAAGAAAATTTTATGTGACCAATCACAAAGCAAGTGCAATACACTTGCTTGGTGGTTGGAATTTTCGGAAACTTTTATGTGGCATGAGTAAAGATTCTATGTTATTCACTGTTCTCTTACTGATTAATGCGTGGGAGGCTGTTCTTAGAACCCTTTTGAATGTACATATAGTTTTTTGTATCGGTTGTGTTAATTGTGTTATGTACGCATACATCCTTTTGTTCTATTTATGATTGATTATTTCCCCCATTTTTCTTGGTGGTATGTGGTTGCTGAAGCAAATTGGATCATCCGGGAATATTAAAGCTAGTGGCAGCACATGCGAGGCCGCCAAACTACATGTTTTTCTTTGATTTATACGAGGCTGGAAACCTTGCACAGAAACTGCACTTGGAAGAATGGAATCCAAAAACTAGTCAAGCCATTAAAATCACTCTTCAATTGGGTATGTGTGTTTGAAGAATGTCACTTATTTAAATTTTTAGTGATGAATTTGAATTTGATAGTATTATATTAACAACCTTCTTACTCCATGTTTGCAGCTAAAGCTCTGCAATACCTGCATAACATTGGGGTTTTACATAGGGATGTGAAACCAGCAAATATTCTTGTAACGTCTTCAATAATTACTTTCCATTTGAATTAATTTATATATGTATGATCCTTTTCCCGAAAAGCTATACTTATTGTTTCATTTGAATAATCTGATACGTCAGTCATTTTTCATTTGCAGCTTAATGAAAATCTCGAGCCACATTTAGCTGACTTTGGTTTGGCAGAATACAAAGAAGATCTAAAACCGCTTTCTAATTTGAATTGGAAATCCTCAGGCAAACCAACTGGAGGTTTCCATAAAAAGAATATGGTGGGCACCCTTATATACATGGCACCAGAAGTACTGAGAAAGGAGATTCATACGGAAAAGTCAGATGTCTATAGTTTTGGAGTTACAATCAAGTAAGGGCATTTTGAAAAGCTGCTTTTATATACACCTTAGATACTGAAAAAATTTATTATTCTTTATCAAGACTGAAAAAGGGTTCATTATGTCATGTAAATAGCTCCGCCTTTGGTCTGTTGTTTCATGATTTATTCTCCATATGCGAAAATGTTTAAGTTCTTAATTTGTATTTATTCTTGATTTGAGAAAAGTGTGTTTTAGTTACTAATACCCACGATGATTTCAAAAATATGGATTCCTTTGTAATTGCAGTGAGCTTCTTACTGGTATAGTCCCATATACTGATCTTCGAGCTGAGGCACAGGTTACAATTTCTTCCATTTTTCTCATGTCTTTTTAGTTTGTCATTACCTGTGATGATTTCTGGTATTTAAGTATGTTTACCTCGTGTATGAGTGTCGTCTTATGTTACCATTGATTCTTTAAGACATTTACAGAATGAAATCAGCATAAAATTATTCTGAAACTGAATCTATTGAAATCATTTTTTTTACTCATTGCTAATTCTATTTTTATTAGCAAAATGTACCTTATGTTCTTTATTTATTAGCAAAAAACTCCATTTGAAATTCCTTCCCAAGTCAATAGGGAGGTCATTGTCAAAAAAAATTGTGAGCAGGGGGTTATTGCCAGTTTTTAAAGTTTACAGGGGGATCATTTTCAAATTTTTAAGTGAATAGGGGTGTTTTGCATTTTATGGTGGAGGTATAATTGTCAGTTTTCCTGCAAAATAAACCCCCTCTTGGAAGGGTCTTTTTTGCCAATTAAAAAATAGCACATGATTTTTTTTCCTAATTAAAATAACACAGGCTTTTTTTGCCAATTAGGCAAAGCATAGCTGTATTTTTGCATTTCATTCAGTTGTTTATGATATGTGCTCATGACAGGCCCATACAGTCTTAGAAATGAACTACACTGAGCAGCAACTAACAGCTGCTGTGGTGTCTGAAGGATTACGACCTGCTCTTGCTATTTTGGAGTCATCGACTAGATTGCTCTCTCTAATACAAAGATGTTGGGACCCACATCCTGAAAAACGGCCTACTTTCGATGACATCGTTTTGGAACTCAATCTCATGTTGGAACATGAAGAAAAAACCGATGAAAGAGAAGATACCTCTGCCAATTCTGCTATATCGAAAGTTCAAATTTATCAAGAACCTATGAATTGGTTTAAAAACGGCAAAGATTCTTCAGACAGGGCTTATTTTTCCTCTGGGAATGTTTGGATTCCCTCATCGGATAATACTTTGGTTTATCTTCCGGTGCTTACTTGGGGTTCGTTTGCAACTTGTGGGAGAAGGGAAACAATGGAGGATACGCACTTTTTGATACCCAATCTTTGCAATGATAATGGTATTCATTTATTTGGAATCTTCGATGGTCATCGAGGTATGTGGATATCTTTCCCTTTTACTGAGAATCGGTTGTTTTGTCCTTAACTGGTATTTTGTGTTTTCTTGAATGTCTTTAATAAGCATTAATTTCCATCAAGATACAAAAAATGGATAGGAAAATTGCTTTTTAGTCCCAGAGACCCCCAAGTCCCAATCTTTAAAATATTTTGCACTTTTGGTCCTATTATCTCCGAAGCGTAAAACGGAGACAATCCAGTAGGACAAAAAATGCCAAAAGAGGCTATTCCGTGGGACCAGAAGTGTCAGCTATATCATACATATAAGAGTAAGCGTGCAATTTTGTAGAGCGTGGGACCAGCATTTTAGAAGGTTGGGATCAGGAGTGTAATTTTGTAAAGTAAGGGACCAAAATGCAATTTTGCCAAATATAAACCCGAAAATCATATGCAGGTGCAGCTGCTGCCGAGTTTTCAGCAGGGGCTTTACCTGGATTTTTGGAAACATTGGTTTCTGTGAGCAGTCCGTGTCAAGCTCTAAGTGAAGCATTTGTGAAGACTGATATTGCCTTTAGGAGTAAACTAAATTCTCTTCGTAAATCGAAGGGAGTTGTTGAAAAGGAATGGCACCCTGGTTGTACTGCAGTCACTGCTCTTATAGTGAAAAACAAGCTTTTTGTTGCTAATGCTGGGGATTGCAGAGCAATTTTATGTCGAGCTGGAAATCCCTTGGCTATGAGCAGGGTAAGGTCAAAATTTGGTTACATGCAATTGTGCCTTTTCAGTGTCTACTTTTTCCATTTTACTATATGAATGATGTCAATGTAGTAGGACCATGTAGCAAGTTGCGGTGAAGAGAGAGACCGTGTCATAGGTGCGGGTGGCCAAGTTAAATGGCAAATCGATACATGGAGGGTCGGACCTGCTGCTCTTCAGGTTGTTCACTTGTAGAAACTTCTTCCACTTGTAGTATTTAATAAACTAACTTTGTTTTTTATGTGTTTTTGATCAATAATAGGTTACACGGTCTATTGGCGATGATGATTTGAAGCCTGCTGTAACTGCTGAACCTGAAATAACTGAAACTTTACTAACAGCTGAAGATGAATACATTGTAAGTTTATTATATTAATTGAGAGTAGATGATAAGATAATAAATTAATAAATATTTATTTTTGTTTTTGGCAGGTAATGGGAAGTGATGGGCTTTGGGATGTAATGAGTAATGAAGATGTTGTAAGAATAATAAAAGACACAGTAAAAGAGGGTGGAATGTGTTCAAAGAGACTGGCAACAGAAGCTGCTGAAAGGGGCAGCAAAGACAATATCACAGTTATTGTGGTTTTCCTGCGTTTGGTATCTACTGCTCAGAGGATTTACTAGCTTTCAGTCCCAATAATTTCTTCCTTATTTTTTTTTTAATCCCCACAAATACAGAACCGACGTCGTCTGGGGTGTAATACGCTGCCGTTTACATCATTTTTCAATATTAACGCTAGCAGCTCAATTTTTTTTTTTTTTTCGAATTTCCTCAGGCACCTCAAAATCACACCACACCACGCTTGAGGTTTTCTGAATTTCTGCCACAGAAAATCATGCACGTGAAATGCGAGAGAATCTACTTGGATTCATTCAGGGTCGGTCCTAGACGAATTTCAAATTTGGGATCTCTTCATTATAAAATAAAATATAATTAATTAAATTTTTAAATATAAAAATACTAATTAAATATTGACATATTATTTTTTAGATTGATAATTAAATAACAAATCCACTTAATTTTTAAAAGATTCAATCGTGATTTTTTTGAATTTTAATTTTGAAAATATTTTTGCTGAAGCAACTTTTACAAGTATATATACATCCTTAGGTTTATTTCATTCTTTTAATTTTTTTATAATCGATTGCTTGACTTTAATTCATTTCGTTACATATTCTTAACTCTATGAATTATATATCATCATGTATAGAAAAAATTACATATCATTTATAAATTAAAAAAAATATATATACACATGCTTATATAAACAGGGATGGAGCTAGTCCAATCTTATTACATATCATTTATCCTGGATGGAACGGGTTTATGCCTAGAATTCGTCAATTTACGGCTTCACCTGCCCGGGCTTATGAACTATCGGGATCGATTTGCAATGGGAGTGGGCAGTTCAAGTGCAAGCCCTGTTAATTAATGACAATTTCCCGGTTACTGGTTCAAGGCTTAATGGAAAAGTCGGAGGTCAAAATAACAATCAAATGAATGCTCAAGATCAAAATGATCAACAGGATGGAGACTCAGACATAGATTTGACACTTATATTATAATAGTTTATTTGTAATCTTTTTAATTGAGCTATGTACGTACCTAGATCATTGTAATAAGTGGCTTGGATCTCAAGTTTGTGCTATTTCATTTTATTCTCACAATAAAATGTAGTGCTATTGCTATTGTACTTCTTTTCATTCTGATTATATATATTATTGCAAACGAAATATGTCTGATTCAATTAATATATAATCGAGTAACTAAGTAAACACAATCAAAATATATATATATTACACAAGAAAGAGATGAAATACAGAAAACATATGACCGATTCGTCATGTCCAACAAAATTACTCATAATATATCAATAAATGAAAATATTTAACATAGGATGGTGAACCAAATTACTCATAATATTTCAAAAAATTAAAATAACATAAGATAGTTCAATCAGAACGAAGAACCATGTAACAAATCAAATTAATCCCAATACGCAATAGGTTGATATAAGTTCAGTCAGCCCTAGACATTTGGGGGCTCTAGGCGAATTTCAAATTTGGAGCCCCTTTATGTATAAAATAAAATATAATCAATTTAATTTTTAAATGCAAAAATACTAATTAAATATTGACATATCATTTTTTAGATAGATAATTAATTAACAAATTCACTTAATTTTTAATGATTCAATCGTGATTTTTTTAATTATAATTTTAAAAATATTTTTGCTGAAGCAACAATAACAAGTATATGTACATCCTTATGTTTATTTCATCTTTTATAAATTTTATAATTGATTGCTTGACTTTAATTCATTTCGTTACATTATTAACTCTATGAATTATATATCATCATGTATAGAAAAAGTTACATATCTTATATAAAACTAAAAAAATTATACACAAACATATATAAATAGGGATGGAGCTAGTCCAATTTTATTGGGGGCAATACATTTTTTTTTCCTTGCAATGTCCTAAATTAAATAAGAGAAAAATCTTATTATAAAGAAGAAATCGTATTTTTATAATTATTAAGAAATAAAAAGTTATTTATTAAGAAAAAAATGGACAAAAAGAAGGTTATTAAATAAATAATTACTATCAAAGGAAAAGAAAATAGGTGACCAATTATTAAAAAAAGTTAAGAGAAGAATAAAAATGTAAGAAAAATAAAACACTATTGAGACCTCTCACTCACAAAAACAAAGTCTAACCAAGTAAATCAAGAAACATATTGTATATGTAAAATTAATAAAAATAAAAATATTTAGATTTTACATTTTTCATATGGACTTATATATAAATTTTGTTGGCCCCTTCAAACCGAGGCCCTAAACTCCAGATCAAGTTGTCTAACACTTGGACCGGTCTGAATATAAGAAATTAAAAATAAAACTTGGTTACTAAAAAAAGTCTCAAGGTAGCAATATGACGAGTTAATTTATGTCTAGCACAAGAAGAATGAAAAGCTACAAGAAGTCAGTTTTGCCGCATAATTGGCTTGTCAGTTTTGCTAAAGAATGCGCTGCATAATTGGCTTCTCGAACACGTGGGTTGACCCAAAAAAATTTAAATAATTGGATTTCCTTGCTATAGTGCACGTGATGTTCAATTTGAGATTTTGCTATGTTGGCAGCCACATATCATATTTTATCTACCTCAGCTGCCATGTTGGATCTTGCGTGTTCGAGAAAAATGTATTTGGTCTTTTAATTTTTCAGATACCCAACATATAACACTTAATTTTCCAATTGAGCTCAACCATTAAAAATATTAAGCATTACAAAATCAATTCATATAGCAAGTTCAACATAATATTGATAATTTTGAATATTCAAGTGTTTTCTTTTTCTTTTCTTGGGAAAAAAATACCACAAAGGCGGTTTAAGTCGTATGCTAATGAACACAAGCAATTCATAGTCTAGTTGTTTATCTTCTAAATATCTGATATAAGGTTGAAATCTATGAGTTGAGTTTGATCGAAAAACAAAAATATGGAATGGCTTAAATCAAAACTTAGAATTATTAAAATATATGAGTTAAGTTTAAGTCAACACATAACTACTAAAAACTTGATTCTTAAATCATGTAAATTAAACCCAGTATTACTTGAACTTGAGCCACTATATATTTGAGTAATAAGACTTCAACTTCTAAGTAATCCAAGGTTTTTTTTTTTTGTACAACTTCATCCGGCTGTAATACATAACTTTTATTCCCAACCTTTTGTTATTAACTAAACCGAATTCGACTTAAAAGAAAATCATTCCAACGTTTCTTTACACTTTTATAATATAATAATTAAAAAAAATGTGCTACATTTATAAAGTAGTATAATATCCTTATGTAAAATAAATAAAGAGGAAATTACACTTTTCATATTAAATTTTTGGTATATTTATACATTTCATATCATGCCTTTCAAAAAATTTGATACATTTATAAAGTGAGATGTCTTATGTCTTATGAAAAGTATAAATGTACCAAAAATTTAGTTAGACTTATACTTTTTTTTTGGTTGACATAGTTGATCTTTGTAATAGTTTCATGGCTTTACTTTTACTAGACTTAAACTTTTTTTTTTGAATAGATGTATATAAAATGGTACTATTAGATGGAAACCTAGGCATTGCCTTTTTTGTCAAGGCCCAAAGTCGGCCTTGTTGAGAAGTTAACTGTTGAAGAAATAATAACATTTTTTTTTTCTCTTTTAGGCGATTGAAAAATAAAGATATAGGTTATGTGTTCAAGATAATTACGTAATTACAAATATTATGTCAATTAATCATATTTCATCAAGTCCGAGTGTGATATGGTATGAATGATGAACTGGATGTGGACAATTCCAATAAGGTTTCATTCTTGAATAAAAATCCATTTTTTATTTATATATTTCATCTATTCCATTAC
The DNA here is from genome assembly GCA_003313485.2 of Penstemon barbatus. Lineage (NCBI taxonomy): Eukaryota > Viridiplantae > Streptophyta > Magnoliopsida > Lamiales > Plantaginaceae > Penstemon > Penstemon barbatus. The sequence continues at coordinate 1,306,957 of CM064879.1, forward strand.
CGGAATAGGGAAGGATACATGCTACACAAAGAATTTTAAATCAGAAGAGGGGTTCCAAAAATGACAGAATCAGTAAATGAAATAATTGAGAATTTCGAGTAACGTACAAGTTGCTACAGTAGTGATGAATCCCATCAGTAAAAGAATCCATCTATTCCTCTAATTGCTAGTCCGATCTTTACCAGGAATACCCTGTAATAACATACTTTTAAAATAGATATTTTATCACTAAGAGATTCGGCTTTCCTAACCCTGCTTCATCTTAATAGTTACTTGAACATGTAAAAGTTTTGTCTTGGTCCGAGTGCGAATATCATCTCTCTTCTGCATGTCTATGGAGTTTTGAAAATAAAAATAATATCAGAAAATGATAGAGATTCTCGAACAAAGCGCTCTAGTATCAAGTAAAGTGTAATTATTATGAATATGAATATTTGATACTCCACCTAATATAATACGACAAAAACATTAAGTTGTCGATCTATTTAATGTACAAAATATTTTCCTTTTACAAATTTGCAATGCGACATAATACGACAACAATATTATGTTATCGATCTATTTAATGCACAAGATACGTTCCTATCATAAATGTTTAGTCCGACATCATACGACAAAAAAAATTAAGTTGTCGATCGATTAATGTACAAGATATGTCACTTTTGCAAATGCGCAATCCGACATAATACGACAAAAAACATTATATTGTCAGTTATATAATGTACAAGATTACGTCACTTTTACCAATATGCAACCCGACATAATACGACAAAAATTGTATAAGATTACGTCACTTTTAGAAACATGCAACGTAAGTGAACTAACTCGATCTATAACTACATGTTTTCTTAATTATAGACAATTTAACGGTATCAAATTTGTTATAGTTTTAAAATACATGTATATAATAATTTTTTTCTTATACATTTATATCATGCCTTTCAAAAAATTTGATACATTTATAAAGTGAGATATGTCTTATGTTTTATGAAAAGTATAAATGTACCAAAAATTTAGTTAGACTTATACTTTTTTTTTGGTTGACATAGTTGATCTTTGTAATAGTTTCATGGCTTTACTTTTACTAGACTTAGGGTGAGTTTGGCTCAGTGGTGGGAGCTCTGAAAAACACTTTTAGACATTCATTGTGATTTTTGAAGTGTTTGACCCCAATTATAGAAATTGCATTTAGTCAAACGTGATTTTAATGGTGTTTGGCCCTTACTATCATAATCACTTTTGGGATCTCCAGAAGCTACAAATCAACTTATTTTAGAAGTAACTAAAGTGTTACTTTTGCAAAAGCTATTATCTAAAAGTAATTATTTTATAATTGAATTTTATCATAATCAATTATTGCTAAAATCCATTTTAGTAAAATTAATTCTCCTATAATTGATTTTCGAATCGCTAGGCCAAACTCACCCTTAAACTTTTTTTTTTTTTTTTTTTTTAATAGATGTATATAAGATGGTACTATTAGATGGAAACCTAGGCATTGCCTTTTTTGTCAAGGCCCAAAGTCGGCCTTGTTGAGAAGTTAATTGTTGAAGAAATAATAACATTTTTTTTTCTCTTTTAGGCGATTGAAAAATAAAGATATAGGTTATGTGTTCAAGATAATTACGTAGTTACAAAATATTATGTCAATTAATCATATTTCATCAAGTCCGAGTGTGATATGGTATGAATGATGAACTGGATGTGGACAATTCCAATAAGGTTTCATTCTTGAATAAAAATCCATTTTTTATTTATATATTTCATCTATTCCATGACCGGAATAGGGGAGGATACATGCTACACAATGAATTTTAAATCAGAAGAGGGGTTCCAAAAATGACAGAATCAGTAAATGAAATAATTGAGAATTTCGAGTAACATACAAGTTGCTACAGTAGTGATGAATCCCATCAGTAAAAGAATCCATCTATTCCTCTAATTGCTAGTCCGATCTTTACCAGGAATACCCGTAATAACAAACTTAAAAAATAGATATTTTATCACTAAAAGATTCGGCTTTCCAAAGCCTGCTTCATCTTAATAGTTACTTGAACAAGTAAAAGTTTTGTCTTGGTCCGAGTGCGAATATCATCTCTCTTCTGCATATGTCTATGGAGTTTTGAAAATAAAAATAATATCAGAAAATGATAGAGATTCTCGAACAAAGCGCTCTAGTATCAAGTAAAGTGTAATTATTATGAATATGAATATTTGATACTCCACCTAATATATATAATACGACAAAAACATTAAGTTGTCGATCTATTTAATGTACAAAATATTTTCCTTTTACAAATTTGCAATGCGACATAATACGACAACAATATTATGTTATCGATCTATTTAATGTACAAGATACGTTCCTATCATAAATGTTTAGTCCGACATCATACGACAAAAAAAATTAAGTTGTCGATCGATTAATGTACAAGATATGTCACTTTTGCAAATGCGCAATCCGACATAATACGACAAAAAACATTATATTGTCAGTAGTTATATAATGTACAAGATTACGTCACTTTTACCAATATGCAACCCGACATAATACGACAAAAATTGTATAAGATTACGTCACTTTTAGAAACATGCAACGTAAGTGAACTAACTCGATCTATAACTACATGTTTTCTTAATTATAGACAATTTAACGGTATCAAATTTGTTATAGTTTTAAAATACATGTATATAATAATTTTTTTCTTATGTATTTTAATCTCAAGGAATTGAAGATCCCAAACATGAAGTAGTCTGAGAGCGTCCTAGTTCCTTTGATATCAACATTATGAATTATAATCTTAATCTTGGATCGATGCTGATAATACACAATGTATTGCAATTTTCTGTGTTTTCATATATGTAACCTTACATATTTTAATCATCCAATTGAATTTATTATGTTAGGTCTGGACATTGAATGAGAATTTGTGTAATATGTTTGGGGATAGCATCAATTTTCCACTAGTAAAAGATTGTAATTCAATACGGTATGACTTAAAAATGAAAAAGAAAGCAAGAAGAGTTGGGATTGAGTAAGCTTAAATGAAGAATCTTTTGAAGTCCTTGTAATCTCCTTCCCACTTATGGAAGCAGCTTGCTTTCTCTTTTCTTTTTTTTGTTTTGGTCATTTCACATTCAAACATAAATTAAGGAGGATTTAGAGATAGACATAACCTTAGTTGTAAACTGACCAAATATTAATAAGAATTGTGGTGGGTGATGGAAATTAAGCTTTTTAAGCCCCGTTATGGCTGAGACTGAATTAATTTAATTTCCATCTTAGCACAATGCAGTCTGATTTTTCTGCCTATAAATAAAGTCCCTCTTCTTGTGTAAAATCACACACAAATTCCATTTGGTCTTTACTAATAGAATAGACGAAGACATGTCTCATTCTTCAAGTAAGAACCATGGAGAAAACTCTTCCACTCCTCCCCCTTCTTCCCCTTTGCTTGTTGATCCCCAAGCAAATGAAGAAGAAATCACTTCTAGTCCTCCTCCCCCTTCCCCTTTGCCTTTGCCTTTGCTTGATCATCCCCAATCAAGTGAAGGAAACATTAATCAAATTAACAATGAAGAAGAAAAACAAAACACTCCCACCCCCACCCCCACCCCTAGCCCTTTGCTTGGACAAAATCAAGTCGATGGTGATGATGATGGAAACTCATCATCATCGGTCGTGGCGGCCCCACCACCAAACCCTGCAGAGCCTGTAGAAAATGAGGGCCAGGGCCAGGGCCAAATCCAAGTCCGGGGCCAGGAGGAACTAGAAATATACGGTTGCAAGTATTGTAACAAAAAGTTTAGCAACAAACAAGCGCTAGGGGGGCATCAAAACGCCCACAAAGCAGAACGTCAGCAGGAAAAGAAAGCACTTGAGATGCGCGAGGCTGCATTGGGATACTTTGGGCCCAGTGGGCCTGGTGGGCCCTCATCACTTCCTCAAGTAAGTAATGCTGCTGCTGCTTTTACTGTTAATGTTAATTCATTCAACAGATCTCACGAGGCACTACTCAATCGCCCTATGCCTATGTCGGCGGTGTATCGTCCTATGCCTTATCAAACTCAACGTCCTCCAATGCACGTCGGAAATTTTGTTGCACGACCAATGGCTGCTGCTGCTACTGCTGTTCCTAATTATCCTCAGAGGCCTATGCTTCCAGGGCTCAACCATGTGTATGTCTGGAACGGGCCCGCCCCTTCCGCTCCTCGCTTTGTGGCTCCATCTAATTGGCCCATTCACTATCAAACTATGAATCCTAATCAATTTATGAATGCTCCAAGGTTTATGCCTCCTGGAATCAATCAAGTTGGAGGTCCAAATAACAATCAAGTCATGATCAATGGTGGAGAACAAGTTCAAGAAAATGAAGATTCAGACATAGATCTGACACTTAGGTTATGATTTAATAATTATTTAATTGTAAGCTCCCGTTTAATATATCTCATTGTGTTTCCAATTAATGTAGTAGTGTTATTGAGTTTCTTTTCTTTACATTGTATCATTGGAAATGAATAATGTATGAAGTTCATTAATATATTTTTCATTTCTTTAATTTACTGCTCCCTTTTCTTTCAATTAACATTATTTCATTTGAATCATAACATAAATAGAATTAAATCCCAAGTCAAGTAAGGCAAAAAAAAAAATGAAGAAAACCATGAATTGCACAAACATATCACATCCATGTTGGAAAATTTTACCTGTAACTTATCCATTAACGAAATTAACATAAGAAAGTGCAATTACAAGAAAGGACTAATTAATTAACAAATTAATCAAGTTTCAATTTATTTTTATATAAAAAATTTGATCTCAATTTTTTTTTTTTGATAAATTATTCAATCTCTGTTCACCAAATCTAGAATCTCTCTAATGTAAGTTTTTCTTCTAGTTTACTAGTGTTTGGTAGTAAATTTTTGTACTATAATTCGATTGTAATCTAATATATTTTCTGATTTATCGAAATTGATATGTAATGATTGTTTCACCAAAAAAGAAATAGAAAGAATAGGAAGTTAGTTTCATGATACTTAATCTGGTGATTGGAATTGTTCATTGACTTCTTTTTTCTAATTATACATCTTTTTTCTAATTATATTCTATATTAGATAAAATGAAATGATTTCAAAAGTAACTATAAGATAAAATTTGACAATTCGTGATATTAAATGTAATATGATTCTATTACGATAATACATATAATTGCAATTATGTTTCTTATTACATACATCATTCATGTAATTATGACTCGAATATATTTTGTCAATGTCTAAATACTATTATACAAGCATAGTTAAGTACTAGTTCAAGATATATCTAATCATTTGATATTGTGTGATTAAATTTGGAATCTGAGGCAATTTATTTGGGAAAAAAATAAACACCATTCAAAATGGTCTATCGATAATCTTATTACTTGTATATAATTAGTCAAATATGGTAAATTCTTGTTATTTTTATTTAATTAGCTTCCGGATACAAAAAATTCAAATGCATTAAGATAGCATCAAATTTTTATTATTTTTCCAAAAAAGAGATAGCATCAATTTAACTTGTAAATTATTATAATTTCATTTACTACTACATATATAGTATATATACATGACTTGGAAAAAAAAAAGTAACCAAGTTGAGTAGGGTGTATGGATGAAGTTTGAAGAATCGTTTTGAAGTCCTTTGTAATCTCTAAGTGTTGCCAACTACTTGTGTTTTTCTTCCTTCTCATCCCAACAATAGTCAATTTAATTATTACGTACCTATATTCAGACTCAAACTAATTAATTGACAAGGGATAAGATCATACAGACATATATAGTCACGTAATTAAGCTTAATAGTTGTTAATTAGCTGACATAAAATGAATACTATTCATGACATATACATATATATATATATATATATATATATATATATATATATAAGATTCCTATATTTTTAAAGCTCTTTAATTATTAAGGAATTCACCATTCAAATATTTCATTATATCAACTCATCACCCGATTCTATTGTTGCCATCCCACGCACCAGATCCTATTGGGTCATAGCCGTTATAAAATTTTATAAATACGATTATAAACCCTAGTCGGACATTTAAAATCCACAAGAAGGATGTCATTGTCATGGTTAAAAAAATGCATGTGGAAGTGAATCAATTTGGCTAATTTAGTGTTTGTCCTTCGTCTTATATATCCTGGATTAATTTTCCCTGATACTTTTCCTTGTTTATCCAATAAATCTCTGAATTATTCAATCGGTCTATGATTCATAGGGTCACTGCCTCAATCAAAATCAACAACAGTACTTAGGGATAATTTTCAAAAATTTGGATATCAATTACTGATCATGCCTAGTTTAATAAAAAAAAAATTGTATTTATATTTTTTTTTGATAGTATTGTGTAATGTGAATGAGTATTGATATATACAAAATTTAAGTTATTGTTACTTAATATGTAAATTGTAACAAATACAACATGATGAGAAAATTGCAATAATTTAGTTCTTTAGGCTTTCAATTACATCTTCTAATTACTTTTTTCCTGGCAATATATACTTTGGCCCGAAACTCAAAATTTCATCACCTGCAGCCACAAGACCCCTCAGTTGGGGATGCTGGACAAATATTGCCAGAAAAAGTAATTAATTAACGTAATTGAAAGTATGATTTTTAAAGGACTAAAGCCGAGAAACTATAATTAATTAGAGAACCAAAATCCCCGTCAAATAATGGTTAAACATTATTTTGAATCAAACATATTAAGCCCTATGTTGGTTACAAATATTGTTTTTATATACGTGACATTTTACCCTGTGATATTTAATATGCATCGATTTACCCCCAATGTTATACTCCCTCTGTCTCAAATTATCTGTCATTTTAGAGAAAAAAATTTGTCCCAAATTATCTGTCACTTTAGGATTTCAATAGGGGTGCACATGGTACGGTTCTGTGGTATTTTTTATAAAATTTGTACCGTACCAATTAGTGCGGTTTTTAAAAACTCTAAACCAAACTAGAGTTTTATGAACCATACCAACAAACTCGGTTTTGTGCGGTTCCGATACGGTACGGTAAGGTTTTGCGGTTTTTTTGAACAAACTTTTTTCGTGCAATTTTTCTTATATAATTGATTACATACTTGACAATTATATAATGGTTAATAATATAATATCTCACAAACTATTTTTTTACATTAAATAAAGCATTGGAAAGAAAATGTTCACAAATTTGACGCTATAGTTCGGCCTAATTGAGTAAAATTAATTGGTTAATTATTTGGTTATTGTTTTAATTATGTGAAGAAACTTATTATTTGGCATTTGTTGTCTAGAATTTTTGCATTTTAAGTTTTCAATATATAACAAATTTAATTTGTGCTAAATTAGATCATATCCCTTTTTAATTGAACACTAGCAATGTAGTAATTATAAACTATGATGGACTATAATATAAATTATAGATAATATAGTATTCAATAATATTTGAATTATAAATTTATAAATATAAATTTATAAAATTTAGTTGTAAATATAAAAAAATGAATAGTTAATTCATGTTTCTTTTCAATTTCGGTACGGTACGGTTTTTTACGGTATGAGAAGTCTGAAACCAAAGCCATATCAAAATACTCGGTACGATTTTCATCCATACCAAGGCCTACAATTTTGAGAAAAAATACCTAACATTCGGTACGGTACAGGACGGTCCGGTACGGTTTTGAAAACCATGTGCACCCCTAGATTTCAATACACATTAATTACATATTTTAGGTACTTTTAGAGAAAAAGTAAGAGAGAGAGTGTAAAACTTGAATAACGTGTAAATAGCTAACGCTGAAATAAATAAAGAATAAGAATATTTAAGGTATATAATTTATTTTTTCCATAAAAGTGAGGCTATGTAGTAGGTACCTTAATATGTGTGAAAACATCTAAAATGACACTTAATTTGAGATGGAGGGAGTATATGTTTTCACATTAGAATATGCAGGTCATGATGGGAGTGTGAGTTAAGTTAAACACTAGAAGGTAGGTTGACTAATTTTTTGTACAAATTCATTGGGCTGTACTTAAATTACGTAAGTACTGCGAGTATGTATGAATGTAAAAATTTTGTGATTAAGTTAATCCAATTCGACAACCTCTTTTTTTTCTTTTTCTTTTTTTTTTTTTTAATAAAGATGACAAAAATGTAGTCAAACGATTTGTTTTAAAATATTTTTCCTTTGGAAAAATCTTGTTCAAATTTGACTTAGTCAAATCCATTTAACAATTAAACAAGTGTATTCCACTTGCTTTGTGATTGATCATTTTTATGGGATTTACATCAAATCTCAATATAAGTGTATTATGCTCCCTCCGATTTCATATTAATGGGTACATTTGTCATTTTTTTTAAATTTCAAATTAATTGACATGTTTGGGTCTTCAAAGCTTTTTTTTTTTCTTTCAATTTTATCCATTACTCACATTGAAGTTGGGAAACGCAATGATCACCACTCACTGATAAAAAAAAAGGTTAAAAGTAGTCATCATTATTATAAAAGGGTATTTGAGACATTTTCCCATAAAAAAATGTAATGATGAAGTTTGTGTGAAAACAACAAGTGTGCCAATTAATGTGAATCGAAGGGAGTATTAATTTTGTTAATTTGGGTTTGGTTAAGCCCGGTTTGAAAAATTTTCCCCTTCCCTTTTCTAGAACACAGTTTCAGTATAAGTTTTGCGTGAAAACAACAAATGTGCCAATTAATGTGAAACGAATGGAGTATTAATTTTGTTAATTTGGGTTCGATTAAGCCCGGTTTGAAAAAATTTCCCCTTCCCTTTTCTAGACACAGTTTCAGTATAAGTATCAAGTATCAGTTCATCGGAGAAATTAAAACTTCCTCTTCCTCTTCCTTTTAAGAACAAAAATTGCAAATTAAACGTGTTTCAAGATAACTTTGCTTGCCGACTAACTTTTGCGTTTTCTCTCTCTCTCTCAAAACACGTAAGAAGTATTGTGTATCTTGTTTTCAGGTGTAATTTAATTACCCCGGTGGTCGGCCGGCCGGCCATTTATGTGATCAAAGTTAAGATTGAAGCTTGTTACCATTGTGAGGATCATAAGAAGAGAAGTAAATTCCTTAATTTGAATTCTTGCATGCTTAATTTTTTATTTTGTAATTCAAATGTGGTTACAGCTAGCTAGCATATATTATATGATGATAACCATGGGTAATTTTTTCGATCCCCTAGCTAGGGTTTATCTTGCTTTGGTAATCAAAATATTTAATTCCTGCATGTATATATATTCAGCTATATTAATTTTCTTGAATGTAAATTGTAATCTGATAAAGATGATTAATCCTGCATGCATATGTTTTCTGGGATTTTAGTTAATTTATACTCCTATATATATATATATATATATGTAGTGTGGAAGTGAAACCCAGTAAATCAAGATCTGCTCTAATGATTTAAAAAAAATCTTATCTTTCAGTTTGTGCATCAAAGTCTGAAAGTATATATATTTATTGCGTTAATTGGGATTTGAGTATCATTCAGATCTGCTGGTTTTCTAACTGTTTGTTAGTTGCGAATTTCATATACTAATTTATTTATTGACTAATTTATCTGATACCAGGTCCATTTTGAAGATTCAATTTTTTTATATGAATATTTTCCTTCAATGTATTTGTCTATATATATAAATTATATTTAAGGACCTTAATTTAGTGAGCTCCAATTTAATTAAAGACAATGATCATATTTGCAGAATGGATAGAGCAACAGGCCAACGGAATAAAAACCATCAGTTTGCAGCTGCATCGACAGTAAGTACTTAATATATAATTATCTTCTAACTTAATTAATTATCGCAATTTTATTTAATGTAGTCATTTGTAACTTGGTTGATATATAGTTTTTGATATACATGATAGTGCTATTCTTAAATTTTTATATCAGTTATATATATATCTATATCCATTTTATTGAAGATTGAATTACTTTTAAAGATTTACTCATGCATGTTTGTATTTTGGACCATTTGCAGTCGAATATTGGACCCAGCAGCTTGTATTCGAACTCAGTGCGTCCTTCAGGTAACAATGTTACTATGGCATACATTTGAAAGAAATTGCTAATTCTTTATCACATTTAATGTTTGATCAGTATAGTCATATATATGTATACATATTTATTTACAGAGATCCCTTACAATTCAGTCGGACCAAGTTACCCTTCTCAGATCGGGACATTATTGAACATGTTCCCACAGTTCCACCAACATCAGTACGTGCAACATGTAGCAGCTGCAGAGAGACCAAATATTCATCATTTGCCAATGCATCCCTATAATAATACGTATTTAAGGGATAAAACTCATGAGAGAAATCAAGGCTTGTTCTTTATTAATACTAATAATAATCACTTGAACCAAACAAATCCAGACATAAGATCATTTCAACAGATACCTCAACAACTGCATACGCAACAGCTGACCCGAACACAAACTGGTTTCGTCCCTCAAGGTGTGCATCTTGGGCCTTCACAAGGTAAAAAAGAGCTCCTATATTTGCTTTAAGGTTTAACATATATATATGATTTCTAATTTTCTAACTAGGCTAATGTTTTCCTCTTTTGGATATATATGTTACTACTACTTGACAAATACACTGTTTTCTTTAAATAGTAATGCCCTTTGTAGGTGTTTATAAGTATGTTTTATTAATTGCAACTGGTTGTTCAGTTTTTCTTATATAAAATAATAACCATCGATTGATGTCTATATTGTGCCGTCATTTTATAAGAACGAAGAAACTACATATATCTAACACTAAAAGAATAGATTGTTTTCTGTTTTTCTATAATTTTGTCTATTTGTTCTCTCCCCGTCTCAGTTTTATGAAACATTCAAATGGAATAGTACGTATATTCAACACTTATAGCTGGATGGTTGTACATTTAATACTTGCTATGTGCTAGGGATATATTGCCATATTTAGTTTGCCAATTGGAACTACTAAATCACAACTCTTGTGTTTTTTGAAGCTTTATCAGGCTCCACTCATCAAGTTAAATTGGCAAATTCCAGCGACTGGATTGATGCAGTATATGAGCAGGTGGATTCACTAACACCGTGATGAACTTTTTGTATCTTATACTTGATCTTAATTTCTGTTTAAGTGTACACATTTTAAAACTTTCTTCTGCAGTTTTTGTTGATGAGGCGGATGTATTTACCTGAAGTGGTCAGAATACACGAAAGAGCACTTGAACTGATGCAGGTAGCAACCGATCTCGAGAAATTAGCCAGATACGAAAAGATTAGAGCTAATGCACAAGATATCTTGAAATATCTGGAGTTGCCTAAATCTGAAATTTTGGGTCCTGGCGAAGAGAAAGCATATCAAAATATGAAAAATATCAAATTGTATATTGATAGCTTTATGCAGAAGCAGCCTATACCTACAAGTCAATCAACAACAGAGCAAAATGTAAATGTTCCTCAATTTTATGGTACTCCTACAAGTTCACAAAACGCAGATGATTCACATCTGAAAAGATCAACACCTCATCCTTCAGTTCAAGTTTCTCCGGGCAGTAATTTAAGTATCCTTCAGAACTCTGTTATAAGGCCTTCGCAGATAAATGCGCGTTTGGATCAAGAAACGAGCACACAGAATATGAAGAAACCTGCTCAGAAAACGAATGATGATACGAGGTTGAGACATTCAATTGGATCCAATAGTAAAAAATCTTTTCTAGGACCATCAAGTTCTTCTTCGAGTGTTAATGTCTCTCCTGAAAATCCTCGACCCTTGAATGATGTAAATTCTGAGAAGAGTCCATTCTTGCGCCTGGTTCAAGTGGTTAGTTCATCTTCATCTACAATATTTACTGTGCTGTATTATACGTTTAAGTGAAACTTATTCTGTATTTCATGTTGAAAAGGTGAAATCAATGGCATCCGAGAACTTGAATGCTTCTTTATGGGATATTGATGCTGTCACGAGTGCAACGGATAGAATAGGCATTCAAGGTTGGGAATCTAACAAGGTCATTGTCCAGGACTTGGCCAGTGATATTAGAAATTATGAAGATGGGAATTTTGGAACTGGCATAGAGTCGAGGATGAAGCGTCAATTAACCACTTCATCAACTGAAACTGAATTTTGTGATAGTTTTGGAATGAAAAGGCAGAAAAAAGAGGTACCCTTTTATGTTTATTATATTCATATTCAATTTGAACATTGAATCTTGGATTTTCTTTATTTTTTTTAAATTTATTATGGATATGGTTTCATTTGCATTTTAGTGATTACTGTTAATGCATTGTCATTACAGCCGAAAGATAAGCTGTTAAAGGAGATTGAAGAGATAAACCATAAGCTAATGGAAGTGGTGGTGGATGTGATGAATGTGAAAGAGAACGATGGTAAACCGGGAATTGATGAAGGAACGCGTATTAGGTTCTCTTATAATCCCATTGGCCTCTTTAGGAATAAAAGAATGGCAAGTAACTCACGACGTGATACGGTAACACTTTTAAGAATTTAAATGACATTTGGATTTGATATTTTGTAATTAATAATATTAAATGATTGTTCATCGGTTTTGTTGCTTATAGTTTCCCTACCTGATTCTTGAACTGGTTGTCAAGGCTGATTATCCTCTTTCCTCTCCTACTATACTGGAAACTGTACCACCTCGTTGTAGGTAAGAAACTATCATATTCATTTGTGTACAAGCAATCATATGAAGTCCATTTGTTTTGTAAGACGAACGGAACTTTAACATATTTCTACTACAAGTTTGTGCCTGATGCTAGACCATTTTTGTTCTGCAGTGAGGATAAAGAAGGGAAAGATATGTGGATTTTGGCAAAGTCGAAGTTTAGCTTATTGCTTAGAAAATTTTCAGAGCCAATATCACTCATGGATATGGCGAAAAGTTGGGATTTTTGTGCTCGGGAAGTATACCGTGAGTTTGCAGAGAGACATGGAGGAGGTCACGTTGTTTCGAGCTATGGAAAGTGGGAAATTGTGTAGCTTCTGTTTAGTTTTTGGGAATTTGTATGTACATAGTTTGTTCAATCGCTTGTTACTTTATGACTGGATAAAAATGTTAAGAGTTGTTTACATATGTTGGTTCTTGATGTAGCCTAAGTAAGTAACTAGGTTTAATTCAAACCTTGCTTTAGCTTTCATTCTATGCTGGAACCATTACTCAATCCCAACATAACATTTCTACTACACTTTAGTTTACATACACATCCAAATTTAAATTGTGTACCAACAGTTTATTGTTCACATCTCTAGTCTAGTGTAGTGTAGAGGTAGACTATACCACCAGAGCTCGAAAAGCTGCACAAATTTCAAGGAAGATAAACGGAGCTCCGCTTAGTAGCTGCAAGTCCAACACATACAACTCTCCACTTGCTTTGTAGAGCTGGCAAAAATAATCATAATATCAAATAATTAATTCAGATAGATAAGCACCATCAAAAGAGACGTGATGATCAACTCGCCTGAATTTCAAATTTGATAGCATCACTTGATCTGCTGATATGAGTTTCTGTAGTAGATAATGAACACCTTGAAAGTGAAGGCACCCACAAGCATTTCATATTATAAATTCCTATTCTCTTCCATTTCACATTCAATCTATGGAAAACCTTCAGAACCCACAACATCGTTTCACGAGGACGTGCTCGAGACTTTAAGATACATACCAATTTAAAAAAAAAAAAACAAAATCAAGTTAACATCCTTTCAAAGTATGAATAGAAAAGATATCGATTTCAAGGACAAAGATTACATTGAAGCCAAGGGTCCAATAATTTTTGCCTAGAGAATCTGACTGTAAATATGTCCGTACATGATCCATGCATTCCTGCGTCGTCCCACAAAATTGAATGTAATTGACGTACGTAAAAATAATACAGTAAAAAATGATTTTAAGCTGTAAGATATTTAAACTCACTAGAGCTTCTAGATTCTCATTGTTGTGACTGATGTGTCCTGGAGATCGGCTATGCAGTAACATAGAATATGTAACCGTAGCCTGAAGTATTGAACCATAATTAAGTGATACTACTAGATACTATATATATATATATATATATTTATCTTTTCTAATATCCTAATGTAAGATAGGTTCAATACCTCATTTTTCACCTGATTCCGAAGAGATCTAATGACTTCATTCACATCAAACCCCAACTTATTCATATCATTCACGATATTCATATCAACCTTTTCAAATCTCCAAATAAGGTCAGAATCTTATCAACAAAATCGACATTAAACTCTTACTTTACTGGCATTTTCCAGGGGATTTTACGTACTAACCTCTTCTCTTCTGTTAAAAACACCATGTGATGGGATAGAAACATACGGTGGAAGATTCTTCTGAAACCATGGATGAAGACGTATTTCACGAATTGATATACGTTTCATAGGATCGAGAACAATTATTCTTGAAATCAAATCTCGCGCACTCTCAGACAAGTGTCTTACAATGGGGCGGTATATTCCACTCTGTTAGGACAAAAAAACTTAACATTATAGATAACTACTAAAAGATGGAGTTCATTACAAATTAATGGGAATAAAAAAAAATGCCAAATTTTAAACCACCCTTATTTTGGCGCATACGCCAGGGATACTCTCGTCTTCAAAAGGAAGCCTCCCACATAAGAGCGCGTACAAAATAATACCACAACTCCAGACATCCACCTCAGGACCAGCATATAGTTGTCCTTTAATGATCTAGCAAAGATAATGTCGTTCAGCCTCGAAACTATAAGTTAGTACTAGGAGACATGCATCAAGTTATGTATACGAGTTACTAAACCTCAGGAGCAGCATAGTTTGGGCTTCCGCATGATGTTTTAAGAAAATACCCGTCACGCATACGATTCCCTAGACCAAAATCGGCAATTTTGACCTTATGTTCCGAGTCCAAAAGTAAATTCTCTAGCTTGAGGTCACGGTGCACTACCATGTGCCCATGACAATATTCAACACCTGAGATAATCTATAATAACATGTCTAATTAGAATAATATAGATAATTTTTATTTACATTTCTGCTATTTGTACGACATCAACATACCTGTTGAAAAATATGGCGAGCTTCATCCTCGTGTAGTTTATTTTCTATAAGATATTCAAACAATTCACCTGAACTCATATACTCCATGACTATATAAACCTTTGAAGGAGTATCTATAACTTCAAACAAGCGAACTACGTGAGGATGACAAAGTTGTCTCATTATGTTGATTTCTCTTCTCACTATAAACGTCAAGGTAAAATAATGACAATGATGTTAGATATTTGACATGTACGTACATCGATTGCCTATACTTATTTCCAAAATAAAAGTAAAAACTCACTCTTTTCTGCTTCAGTGTTATCTAACGACTGGCGATTGAGTATCTTTATCGCAACATTAAGTCCCGTTAAGGTATGAACCGCTAATTTCACTTCGGCAAATGTGCCACTGCCAAGAGTCTTGCCAAACTTGTAGTGCGGTAGAATATTTCGACCTAAACTCTTTCTTTTACTAGCTTTAGAATCCATCTTACAACTGGCAGTCAGTATAATAAGTTAGGATCAATGATAATTAAATGTGGAGATATGATTTTTTGTCAGCTAAGTCCAAGAAAACATCAATTAAATTCAGCTAAAAAGATTAAACACTAGATTTTAAGACTTAGGAACACAGCTTCTTAGTAGAACCGAAGAAATTATATTTAACAACATAAGATTCTATCGTTGCCCAAAAATATTGCCTATGCTTTGCCTAATAGGCCAAAAAAAAATTGTGTTAATTTTATTAGCAAAACTCTTTTGTACTATTTTTTATTAGCCAAAAAAAAAAAAAAAATCTTCCAAACCCCTTGTTAACTTTAAAAATTGACAATAACCTCCCCTGTAAACCTATGAAGGAGCTTTAAATGAGGTTTTTTCCTAATGAAAAAAAAAAAAAAACAAATGGGAGTTTTTGCTAATAAAATAACACGGTGGGTTTTACCATTTAGGCAAAGAACTGGGTATTTTTGCATTTAGCTCAATTAATCACTTTCCTCACTTGATAATATGAAGATACCAAAATTAACAAGCATCAATTGCATTTGCATATATATATATATATATACAGCTATTCTATATTCTAATCTCTATTCAAATTACCATAAGATTGTCTTAATTAAGTTTTCATCAAATGAATTAGAAATTATTCATGATCAACCCCGAAAATCCGGTTCATGACAACCATCCTATGATGTTCCCGAGCAATCAGACAGTAAGTAACACAGAAAAAAGAATCAGGAGACCAAATCAAGAACTACAGTTCACCGAAAAATCAATGGTCAATCCAAAGAGTTTATCAATTTGAAGATATCAAATACACAGTACAAATTCATAGATAGCATAATCCTTAGGCAATTCAATTGTTCTTCTTATTACATTTAAACATACCGAATTCGGAGAGTGAAACAGTAGCAGGAAACACAGAGGAACACTTTCGATGAAAACTTTTGCTGACTTCTCCTGTGTGCAATATTTATTGGTGCATGCTTTTACTGATTCGGAAAGGGTCTTTGTTAACAACGTAGCAAGCTTGCATAATACAAAAAGGGCCAATGGGAAGAAACCCCGACAAATTGATGAGCAATTTGCATTGGAGATCCTCAAATTTGGACATTTGTTAGTATTTTCACTTTCACCCAATGAGAAAAAAGGTAAAGGGCCTTTTGGTAATAAATAAAGGGTTTTTGTTTCTTTTTTATAACATTAGTAATAAATAAATTGCAGTTTTTTCGTTTTTTTTTATAATTGCATGATATTTTAGGGTCTATTTGGATGGGTTTTGGCTCGGTTTCGCGGGTCTCGGTTTAAAAAAATTGATTTGGGTGATTTCGATGAAACCTTTGAGACTTCATTTGGATGAGTTTTGGCTCTTGGATTTTGTGGTTTGAATAAGTTGAAACCCCACTTGGATTGGGTTTGAATGTTGGGGTTTAGGGAAAAAAGTAGGTGATAGGTGTCAAATCAATGTCTTTTTTAGTGAAAGGGGGGGGGGGGGGGGAGGAAGTAGGTGGTAGGTGTCAAATCAATGTTTTATATTGAAGAGTTTGAGTGTAGGTTTCTGCATAGGTTTTTTATGGTTTTATGGGTTTGGTGAAAATTCATTTGAAAGGGTTTTGGCTCGGTATCACGAAACCCGCGAGCCCGGGCCAAAACCCATCCAAACACGGCCTTAGGTTTTCCACTCAGCTACCATGTTTTTGGGCAGGGAGAAATCTGAAGAGTGAAAAACATTGGTTAAAGATTCTTTGGCGTTATTGAAGTACTGTAAGGGCATCTCCAATCATAAGCCATCAAAAGGGATAATCAAATACTCGTTTGAGGACTGCTACAGTGTTTTGGGGTCACTGCAAATGTTTTATATTTTAATGCACAACCATCAAAATGGAACATCAATTTTTCTCATTATTTAAAATTAAGTCAAATTAATACTAAAATAAAATTAAACCTATTTAAAAATGCAATCAATAAAAACGAGACTAAAGTGTATATTACAAATATTATATCTTGTTAACTTTTTATATTATATCATATGATAAAATTTAAAAATGCCACATGTCGCTTTGAATTCAAATATCAAGGTATATGATCAAATTTTTTATCCATATAATATAATATATTTTATATTATATCAAGATAGATAAGATTTTCCGATGCCATGTGTCGAATTTTAAGCAGCCATCAAGATAAATTTTTTTACATTTTCTTCCTCTCTTTTCGATTTAAGATTTGAATCTTTGTAAATTTTTTTTTCCTTTTGTTTTAATTTTCTGTATTTTTCTTTTTATATCTAGATCTGTAATTGCAAGTGTAATTTTTTTGTTGAAAGTGATTTTTAATTTATACAAAAAATTTACAACGGACCTTTTTCAAAAAAAATGTTACCGTTGTTCAGTCTCAAATAGCCGTTGGAGTGTGAAAAGTTTCCTACCAAAATTTGGGGTCAAGAAGAATTAGCCCTATTTTTTATGGCAAGAGGTTGTTGACATCATTTTGATGGTTGAAATAGGACCTCCATTGGAGCTCAACTTTTCTGATTTCAGTCCCCAAATTGGAAGTTGATGGGTTTGATGACCCATATAAGGTCTCCATTGGAGATGCCCTAATGGAGTTGCATACAAATGGGTTTCCTAAATACAGTAGGATGATTGAATTGATGTGGAAAATTAATTGGTTTCTGTAAGATATTGTAAGTTAACTCCATGTGATATATCTAATGGACAATTTACCTCCATATAATATGGAAAATAGACAATTTAGCTTCTTAAGATATAAAATAATGAGCAATTTACATTCATGTGATATGCGTAAATGGGCACTTTAACTCCATGTGATATTTGCATAATGAACATTTCAAGAGGAGGTATTTTACTATTTTATTTATCACATAGAGTTAAATTGCCTATTAAAATAACACATTGAGTTAATTGTTATTCACTCATTGTTCTGACTTTAAATTCTCTTAGTATTTTTTAATTTATTAGTTTCTCACAATTTTTTTTCTCATAGTTTTTAATGTTTATCTAATTGAAACATATACTACTATTGAAAACGGATGATGCTCGGCTCTAGGAGTGGCGTCGGGTTCGGATAACCCAAATCCGTCCCGTTCCGTATTTTACTATTTTATTTATCACATAGAGTTAAATTGCCTATTAAAATAACACATTGAGTTAATTGTTATTCACTCATTGTTCTGACTTTAAATTCTCTTAGTATTTTTTAATTTATTAGTTTCTCACAATTTTTTTTCTCATAGTTTTTAATGTTTATCTAATTGAAACATATACTACTATTGAAAACGGATGATGCTCGGCTCAAGGGGTGGCGTCGGGTTCGGATAACCCAAATCCGTCCCGTTCCGTATTTTAAAAGATTCGAACGGGATGGGTATTTTCGGTTTTGGGTATCCGAACTTGAAATATCCATATATTGTTATGAGAATACGGGACGAATTTGAGATTGGTCTCTTCAACCCCGAATATTCAAACCCACGTATAACTTTCTAATTTTATATAATTTATACACTTTATTTAACTACAAGTACGAGATTATCTAGTTATGTAATTGACACTTTTCAAAGAACTCTTCTACTTAAACTTAATATTTTTTTTTTAAATCTTACTAGTACATACATTATTACTTTAGATAATTGTTTGGTATTTGCTAGAGATAATATGAATTTGATTTTTTACGGAGTCATGTTTTAAATCGTATTTTGATATTTGTTTGTTATATAGTTTTAAATCGTATTTGTATATGTTTGAAATAATTTTTAATTTGTTGTGTTTATGTAAATATAACTATATAAGATAAAAAATTATTCATTTTAGCAAAAGAAAATGGACGATAAATTGATTATGTATTTTACTTTTATTAAATTCGTGGAGAATTTTTGTGTAAGAAAAGTATGAAACTTACAATTTCGACCCGTAATAATTTGGGTACCCGAGAGCAAATATCCGTATTATTACGGGACGGATTTGAAATTTAAAATGTCAATCCCAAAATTTACTATGTCCATGTCTCTAGCCCCAAAACAGTCCTAAACCCGTCCCGCACCTACCCCTACTCTAGCTCAACGTACAAATTAAACTGAAAAAGTGCTGAATTCAAATCAGAAAAGATAATGAAGCTGGACTGAAGTAAAATCAAGGAGTACTTTTTGAGATGAAATTTACTAAGAAACTCCCAAAAAAATTATCAAGAAGGTACTCTTTTGGTCCATCTAAAATGAAATTTTGAGGGGTGGAGGGTATCTTGGTGACAAGTGTCCCCCTTAAAATTTAAGTTATAATAATTTTTTTTTCAAGACAAATTTATCATTTTTAATGAGTAAAATTCAACGACACCTCCTGGGTCTTGTCTAATTAAAAAAAAGGTTTTTTGTTATTTTTATTAGCAAAAAATATCCTGTACTTTTTTTATAATTATTACCAAAAAATATTCCTCTCAATTTGAAATGACAATTTTACTCGATCAAAGGATGAAAAAACACCCCCTTAACTTAAAGATTACCAATAACCCCTCGTAGCTTTAAAATTTTGCAATAAACCCTTTTTTTTTAAAAAATTGACAAAAACATCCATGTGATTTATGAAATCTACTTTATAAAATTGACAGAAGGCATATCCCCCAAAGTTACAGATTGTGGTACTTTACCACCCATATGTACAAATTTAGCACTTTACCTTCTCAAATAATTTTATTTAATTTTTGTTTGATGGAAAAAATACATGTGCCCCTCACATGAATTTTCAAAGTTAGTCACAAGACTTCTTACAAGTCCAACTACTTCGCTTATGTAAATATTTGTTTTCAGGTGGGGAAGGGTTGGGCGGTGGTTGTGGTGCCGGAGGTGAAGAAGATAGAGGGATTGGTGGCGGCAATAAGTGCAATTACCCCTCCCAAATTTTACTTTTTTAGGTACTTTTTGCCCAATTGCATATATCTCCTGCAGAGATAAAAATGGTGACTTAAACGGTGCTTGACTCGTGATCTTTTTCATCCAAAAACTAACGGTTGAATGAAATGTAAAAATAGTTGTTTAATTTTTTGTACGAAATGTGTCTTTTTGAAAATGTTGGTATGAAAATAAATAAAGTAGGCAAAAGTTTGGTATGGAAAATGTAATTCTCTTGGATTTTTTTTTTGGGAAAGAGATATGAAATTAATTAGAGATTTGAAAGTTTTTTTAAACAAATTAATTAAAGGGTTAATATGTAATTTAACATATATTTAATTTTTTCTAAATGTCCGATGACACTTCATCATTGGACATTTTAACCATAAATTGTGATTCAGATTTATTGTTGACCTTTTTTAGTGGTTGAGATGGGATATCTCTTATACACTTTATGTTCTATAAAATTTAATTTTAGGAAAACCCTACTCTTTTGCTATTTCTCAGTTTAACTAACTTTTGGGCATCCTTAATTGATTAAATTCACGGGTGAATCACATTTTTCAATTTTTTTTCCAGTATGCCACCGTTGGGCCTTTCGTGCTCTTTATCAAGAAATTATCAGAGCCTGTTTGTTTGGCGTTTCCCAAAAAAAAAATTGTGTTTGAGAAATGTCAAATAAACATGTTTTCTATTTTCTGAAATAAATTTTTCATCTCTAAATTTTCTCAAACTACTCTCTCAAAACCCAAACAAACAACAATTTTCTTATCTCTAAACAAAACATATACAAACTCTACTATCATTTGACATAAAGTAACATATCTCTTACTCAATTTATCTCACAACAAACATGATTTGACATAAAGTCTTACACATCTTACACCTACAACCCAACTCTTCCCAAAAAACCTACACTTTATTTCTCAGACCACTCTTTCAAAACTCAAACAAACAACATTACGCAAATCGAGATTATTTCACAAACTTCCACTACTCTCCCAAATTATTTTTCCAAACACCAAACAAACAGTCCTGAGTCTTTCTTTCAATCATTTTACAAGGGGAACCCATGGTTGGCACAATTTTGCAGTTTCACCTCAATATTTATTTTTATTTATTACTATTGTTTCTTTTTGAGAAGCCAAACAAACAAATAAGTCATTTTATTTCCCTCAATATTTATTTTTATTTATTACTATTGTTTCTTTTGAGAAGCCAAACAAACAAATAAGTCATTTTATTTCCAAATACAAGTTTCTCATACAATATTTTATGTATCAATCTTACAAAACAATTTCATTTAGTTTTTTATGAAAATTTTAATAAATTCTATTTTGATCTAACATTAAATAAATAACTTATATATTTACCATACTTTTTCTATTTTTTCAAAACTTTTAGAAATGAAAATTAGTATTCATTTATTTTCTAAGGATAAAGAAAAAAAATATCTTCCAATGTATGAGAAAATTCGTACAAACACGTCATAATAATTAATTAATATATATATTTTTGTTTAATTTCAGAGCAGTAATGATAGTGAATAATTTGATTTTCTGACGAGAATGAAGAATTGATTTGAAATATCTCTGCACAGTACGGAATCATTCCTCCCTCAACACGAAACCCACCTCCCCCTTGCTCTCTCTCTCTCTCTCTCTGTATCATTTTTATTTTATTAATTCCCTTTCTTTCAAACAAACGGAAAACACACACACACCACAAACAAACAATGGCAGTCACTATTGGAGGAATTACGTCGACCGACATTGAAGAAACCTACGAGGTCTTCTTCTTCGGCGAACTCATCCTCACCACCGTCACCCACGACCATACCGCCGTCTCAGAATGGATCTCTGACCGTGAGTTCTTCCACCGCCGTCGCCTCAACCGCCTTATCGTCGGCCTCGACGTTGAGTGGCGACCTTCCTTCTCCCGCCAACAAAACCCGGTCGCAACCCTCCAGCTCTGTGTTGGCAGCCGTTGCCTCATCTACCAGCTCACTCACACAAACTATATTCCCACCTCCCTCGTCGATTTCCTCTCCAACGAGAACTATACTTTCGTCGGAGTCGGTATAAAATCAGACTTGGAAAAACTCGACAAAGACCACCAGATCGGAAGTGAAACTAACGCTGTGGATTTGGCGAAACTGGCCGCGAATGAGTACGATAGGAAGGAAATGAAGAGTTGGGGTTTGAAGGCTCTGGCGAGTTTTGTGTTGGAGAGAGATGTGGAGAAGCCGAGGAGAGTGACGTTGAGCCGGTGGGATGAACGGTGGTTGACGGAGGATCAGGTGAAGTATGCTTGCGTGGATGCTTATGTGGCTTTCAAGATTGGGAAATTTTTGAATGCATCCGACTACAACTACTAGAATTAGACTATAATTAATTACCAAAATGGACTTTAATAGTTGGTGTTTATTCTGAAATACTATATATATATTTCAATTTTCAAGTATGAATCTCGGATTAATAGGTTATGTCGGTGAAGTTAAATTCTTCGAAATTTTACTTATGTTTGTTCGGGTGTAAACAGTGGTTTCTTCCTGCATTTTTTTTTTTTGGTTGCTAATGATTTTTGGTTGATTTTACTCGGCTCATCTCCATTACATCAAATTCAATTGAATTTGATGAAAAACATGGGGATAATCATGGGAGATGCGCAATTCAAATTTGAATTCAATGGAATTACATATTGTGAAGGAGTGAATGTCAAATTACCTTTTGTGATATGTTTAAAGCGAAATTTATCCCCCCTTGCATTAATTATATAAACTAAAAAACTCATTACCATTTTGAAAATAATTTTAGGACCGTCTTTGATATGTAGTTCAAAACTTGAAGCTAAAGTCGCGGGCCAGTGGTGTGGGTTCACTTGTTTGGATTTATTCTTTAAATTTATTTAGAAGAGTTTAATGGTTTTATTTTCTGTT
Source organism: Penstemon barbatus (assembly GCA_003313485.2). Lineage (NCBI taxonomy): Eukaryota > Viridiplantae > Streptophyta > Magnoliopsida > Lamiales > Plantaginaceae > Penstemon > Penstemon barbatus. The sequence goes on from CM064879.1 coordinate 1,330,387, forward strand.
AAAAGCAAGTCTCAATTGCATTATAATATACAGTCTTAATTATAATTTTGTACTTTTGAACCTGATTAGTTTTGAGCCAATTAACAATCTAGATCATATAAATCAATCCAATTAATGAATGTGTCGTTCGGTTGTAATCTTGTGTTAATTTCAATTTTGGCCCAATTAATTATTATTCAGTTCGGTTTATCCGATTAACCCGAAATACTATTATGCCCTTACTGCAAAAAGTTCTTGCATTTGTGTTACAGGAAGAAACACAAATTTCTTTATGTATTGTTTAGTTATCGGGAAATTGAGAGAAAGTGAAGGAAAGTTAGTTTTATTTTCTCTCACTTGTTGTTTGGATAACAGAAAATAATGTTACTATTTTCCTTCAACTTTCTTGCACGAAAATTTTGTGAAGAAAATTTTTTTCCACCAATTTGATGGGGAGATCCTAGGAAAATCTTGGGAAAATTTTAGAGTAAATTGCAAAACACCCCTTGTACTTTGTCTAACTATTAAAACCTCTTATTTGTGATTTTTTTTTACCAAAACCCCCTTTGTACTTATTTATTATTGCCAAAAAAATCTCTCTCAAGTCACAATAACAATTATATCCCCATAAAATATCGCAAAAGCACCAATTTCAGACGCAAACAACCTAAAGAAAATATAATTCTTATCTTGAAACTATAAAAGTGCAAATATCAAAAGACAATATCAACTAAATTTTACAATATGTTTTACAATTTTGAAAGTTTTTTTAACTAAACGGAGATATTTATAAAAAATATTACTTCTTTTTCTAAATTTTCTTGACAACCAAACATATAGAGGAAAATGACTTTATTTTCATTTTCCTACAATTTTCCCTCACTTTCTGTTGGACATATTTTAAGTGGAACCCACTTTGAGAAAAGACTCGGGCTTTACGGAATTATATTATACTCCGTGAGTAGATTAAAACGGTAATCGGAGTACGGATGAATGAGAAATTAAAGCTCAAAGTTCACATATGTAATGGGGAAAAATGAAAAGAAATGAACCTATCCCACATTGAAAATATGGTAAAGAAAACTTGGGTTTATATATGATTTCTAGACCGTAAGGGTTAAAAAATTATTGCGGGGGGAGGGGGGGGGTTCTTGGCTCGAATTTACACCCGGCCCTTCAAGACCTACGGACACGAATATCGTCCCGAAAAGCCTATTTGGACAAGCCCTATTTTGCGATTTTCTTTTTTAGCCAAAGAAGGAAAATGATTTCTTTTGGAGGATAATTTCTCTTCGCCCATGTACATCAAATCTCAAAGGCCCAATTTCTGGAAGGCCCTCTCGAAATGAAACGAACGAAACATTTTTGTGACAGACCGTAACTCTCGAAACGGAAATCTCATTAACTTCATTTTATTTCGATTTTACTCTCACTTCCCATCCTATAAATACTGGCTCATTTTATCTGTTTAGACACACAAAACAGAACCACTTCTCTCTTCTTCCTGTATGTTCTAGAGTTCAAAAGTTTCAGATTGCTGGAAATAGCTTAGTGCGAAGCTCATTTGCTTAATACCGTTGAATTCTGGGAGACGAACGTTCGAAGAACATCAAGCACGAACCAGAAAGGTGAAGGAGCGAATTTGTCTTAAGGACACTGTATTTTCGCACATGCCTCGATTTGATTTATTTTTCAGTTTCTAGCAATTATGTTTGTTCAGTTTCTATTGAATTTTTCGTAAAGTTTATATCATTGTGATATTTCATTTGTTTGTAATGTTTTCCTATACTTAAGTTGTAACTTTCCTTTCAACCAAACAAAGTATTTAGGAATAACACAAAAAGAATCTGACATGTTGAATAATTCAACGGCTTTTTTCTGTAAAACCAGGCCTTACCACAACCATCTAACTCTATTTTTTACCAATCTTATAAACAACCATAAAAATAAAATTTCCAGCAAAATAAACAACGGTCATTCCCAATTTGGATTGGGAATTAGGTCACCGCGTCTTTAACATCCGCCATTGATGAACTTGAGCTCAAGGTAAAATCCAAATTGGGAACAACCGTTGTTTATTTCTTTATTTACGGAACCATAAAAATTCGCAAAAATTGGGGTCAATAATGAAATATCACAAGTAATTGCAAAGATGAGAACTTAGATTGAAAAAAATTGAGAGACAAATGGCGTGCTAGAGTCGGGATTTTCACCTGTGATCGCGGGAGAAGAGAACTGAGGGAAGAAGATGGAATTTTTTATTATTATGTGACATCCGATTATTAGTGGCAATTTCGCGTAAATATATGTAAACTCCGGGGGCAATGTTGAAGTTTGTTATGCAATTTGGGCTACATAATATAATTGCTGGGTTGGACCAGCAATTATAATAGGGATAATTAGAGGGGCTGGCCCACATTTGTCAAGATTAACCCAAGCTGTGCAGTTTAACTGCCTAAGCGAACATACATGGGCCGATTAACATAATTTGGGCCTAATCATGGCAACCGAACTTAGCCTTATTACCAAATGTACCCAAGACCAGTTCCATCTGTTGGCCAGCCCGACCTGATTAAAGATCCATGAAGCAATAAGAAATTTGACCCAAATCACAATTCGTCAATTTTTACTTTCCCTCCCTTCATAATTCCTGATGGACTCCACTGTGACAACAAGATTATTTTCTCTCTTAAAATTATATAGCAACACAAGATCATTGCGAAAAGTTGAAACAATTCATCAAAAAGTCATAGCATTCGGATTACAAAACAACATAGCCTTATGCAAAAGCCTCATCAATCTATACATCTCATGCCAAGAATACAAATCAGCAAATTTAGTATTCCACAGTATAGGAAACCCATTAGACATCACGTTATGGAATGGGTTGATGGCAGCATATACAAAAAACTACATGTTCAGTGAGGCTATATCATTGTTTGAGAATTTGTTGCAGTTCCCTTATTTAAAACCTGATAGTTATACATACCCAAGTGCGTTGAAAGCTTGTAGTGGGTTAAGGAGAGTAGATTATGGGGAAAAGATTCATACACATTTAGTAAAATCTGGATTTTTATCTTCTGATGTTGTTATTGCAAGCTCTTTAATCAGCGTATATGCAAAGTGTGGATTGTTTGGGTCAGTTGTGAAACTGTTTGATGAAATGCCTGAAAGAGATTTAGCTTGTTGGAATAATGTGATTTCTTGTTACTATCAGAGTGGGCAATATGAAAAAGCATTGGAATATTTTGAGGGGATGAGGAGTGCAGGGTTTAGGCCAGATTCAGTGTCTTTGACGACTGCTATTTCTCTGTGTGGTAGGCTTTTGGATTTGGAAAGAGGGAGGAGAATTCATGAAGAAGTTGTGAGAATTGGGCTAGTGTTAGATTCTTATATCAGTTCTGCTCTTGTGGATATGTATGGGAAATGTGGCTGCTTAGAAATGGCCAAAGAGGTTTTTGATGGAATAGAGAATAAGAGCTTGGTTTGTTGGAATTCGATGATTGGAGGTTATAGTCAGATAGGGGATAGCATGTCATGTATTAAACTTTTAACTGGAATGAATGAAGCAAAAATTTGGCCTAGTTCAGCGACTATAAGCAGCTTGTTAATGGCATGTGCCAAGTCAGCACAACTGCTCCATGGAAAATTTGTCCATGGTTATATAATAAGAAAAAATGTAGGGGGTGATATCTTCGTAGAAAGCTCGTTACTCGATTTATACTTCAAATGTGGAAATGTTCCCCTAGCTGAGAAGGCTTTCAAAACAATGCCAAAATCCAAGGTAGTTACTTGGAATGTAATGATTTCTGGTTATGTATCAACCGGAAATTACTTTGAAGCATTGGGCACATACGATGAAATGAGGGAAAAGGGTATAAAACCCGACTCAATAACGGTCACTAGTGCCTTGTCAGCTTGTTCGCAATTGGCTGCCTTAGAAAGAGGCAAAGATTTTCACAAATTCATCATTGAAAATAAGTTAGATTCCAATGAAATAGTAATGGGAGCCCTTTTGGATATGTACGCCAAAAGTGGTGCTGTCGAGGAAGCTGCTAGTGTATTCGATCGATTGAGTACCAAAGATTTAGTTTCGTGGACTTCAATGATTGTTGCCTACGGGTCTCATTGTCGAGCATTTGAAGCTCTGAACCTATTTGATGAAATGCTGCAAACCCGTATAAAGCCAGATAGAGTTACCTTCTTGGCTGTAATTTCTTCTTGCAGCCATGCAGGATTAGTTGATAAAGGGCGATATTATTTTAACTTAATGGTAAATGAATATGGAATCCAACCGACCACAGCAGAGTACTCGTGTCTTATAGATCTTTTGGGCCGGGCTGGGAGATTGGATGAAGCATACAAGATGCTTCATAAAAGCCCGTACATTAAAGAGGATGTTGAATTGTTAAGCACGTTATTTGCAGCGTGTAATATGCATGGGGAACTTGAGTTGGGGGAGAAAATTGCAAATTTACTCATTGAGAAGAGTCCAGGTGATCCATCGACTTATGTTGTCTTAGAAAAGATTTATGCTTCTACTAAGAAGTGGGAAGATGCACGTAAGATTAGATCTAAGATGAAAGAACTGGGATTGAAGAAGAATCCAGGGTGTAGCTGGATTGAAATTGATAAGAGAATTCAATCTTTTTTGGCTGAAGATAAGACATTTGCAGAAGTGGAATGTGTTTATATGTGTTTGTTTTTATTGTACGGGCATATGGAGAAGGACGAAATGGTGATCTTGGATTGATAGAGTGATTTTAAATGTAATATTGTAAAATGAACAAGGATGTCTCTAGTCTAGGATATAGGTATGATTCAAATAATAATTTTTTTTTTTTTTTTTAATTTCATTTCACTTTAAATATGTATCAATAAGGATGAAATAATTTAGAAAAGCTTTGTCAATTCATAAATCCATCTTGTTTTATGTACAAGTTGTTGCATATTTCGAGCCCGCTAAGGTGCGCCTGGCTGATGGTCGAGCCATACCCACGCCCATCCACGCTCAATGCCTATGCCTTAGCCGCATCCACCAAAAGCCCTTGCATCAACTATCAGACGGGAAATTCTTACTCAAACCGGGTTTGGCCAAACCCAAAGCAATTACATGGCAAGTGTAATACACTTGCTTTGAGATTGAATGTAACTCCCAGGAGAGTGATCAATCACAAAGCAAATGCAATACACTTGCTTAATGATTGGATGAATTTGGCCAAGCCAGGCTTGGACAAGAATTTTCCCTATCAGACATGTCTCAGGCAGGTCTCGTTGAGATATTGTTGTTCCCTGCCAGTAAAGCTTTTTTTTCACGATACCCTAGCTCATGCCACAGTTTTGCCAGGTGCCACTTAACAATAGATTATTTCGTGCAACGATTTCATATGATTTTGTATACCATCCACGGTGAAACTAAGATCCTGAGGGAACACTATTTCCCGTGCAAGGTTATAATCTATGCTAAGAGGGTCGGATCGAGGACAAGAGGATTCAGAGAGCCACATGATTTGCACCGATGGAACCCTCCAACGTATCTTGCATCCTATAATGATAATTCGAAAGCCACCACATATTGTATAATAATATATGTCTCTTTTTAGTAAGTTAAAGGGATAGATACAAAAATATTACTACTATTAAAATACGTCAATAAAATCTACTCATAAGTCTACATGAAACGACCACAAAATTACCAAAGATCAAATATCCATGCACACAAATTTATTCCAAAAACACTTCACCAAGAAAGACCGTTGGATTTCCATCACAAACAACCAAAAAGTAAGTAAACCCTAATTCCATTTACCAGTTCTTCTAACTAAAATAGGATAATATTCCCATCCGAAAGATCAAAAGTCATTGGCGTTCAAAACCCTACCAATCTCAAAAGACATGAAAGCATCAATACAAGCATATTCAACCTGAGCGTCCGTCAGCCTCCTATAATCCCACCGACTCATAGTCACACTAAACGGCTTCTCCATTTCCTTGTCCAGCACAACCATAGCCAACTGCTTCAGCCCCGCATTCTCCAAATCCTTCCTCCCATACCTCTCCGCCGCCAAATCCCCCAAATCCACCGCACGTGTATTCTCGCTCCCTCCAAACTCATATTCCTTTTCGAGTTTATCCAAGTCGTGCTCGATTCCGCACCCTACGAACGTGTAGCCTCCGTCGGATAAGAAATCGACGAGTGATTCTGGGATTTCGGAAGTGTGGATGAGTTGGTAAATGAGGCAGCGACGGCCGACGCAAAGTTGGAGAATCGCGACTGGGTTAGTGTGATAGCGGTTGTTTGGGCGCCATTCTACGTCGAGACCGACGATGAGGTGGTGGAGGCGGCGGCGGTGGATGTATTCGATTTCGGAGATCCAGACGGAGACGTCGTCTGGATCGTCGGTGACGGTGGTGTGGATGTAGTCGTCGTAGAACTCGATTATATGAACGTCGATCGTCATTTTTCTAATTTTCGGTTATTTGTGTCGGTCGCTCTGTTTTTGTGAATATATATAGTGGTGGTGAGGGTCTGGAAACTGAAATGGAACTTTGAATGTTTTTGGCAAACCTTTTGCATTTCAAAAGGTGTGATTCTAGAAGTTTCTATTGAAAATGAAATTAAGTGATAGTAGTATAAATGAAAGATTAGTGCAACCATTCTTATTTCCTAGACCAAATTATCCTCCCGTTATAGATTAACCAAATTAGCACAATTCATTTTAATTTAATTTTTTGGTAAAATAAACTCTTGTAGAGTAATTTAGATATGACAGATGAAGGAAGTCACAAAAACGGTTTCTGTTTTTCTTTCTTTCGATAATTGAAGTCACAAGTGAGGTTATTAGATGTTGCTGAAACTAATTATACTCATATCATTTATGATGGATAAGAACAAATTTAAGTAAACAGACCCGTTTGATATATTTAGTGGAGGATTCAGGATATATAACAGAAATTCTTATTATTTAGGATTCAGGATATATTCAGGATTCACAATAAGTTAATTAATTAGCGATATTTATTATAATATTCTTATTATGTTAAAAAATTCCTTTGTTATTGTTAGGTTACTTAAATACTGAAATTCTTGTAAGGTTTTCAACAAACATATCCAGAATTTTTTATTTATATACCTTAAAATTATATTAATTAAAAAGCGCTCTATATACACGTATATATATAGTAGTATATATTTCTAAATGTAACACTAATAAAGTTTAACAAAATATTTTTTCTATATTGGAACTTAGTATGTTATGAAGAAATTTGAACACTTCAGATAACTATAATGGAAATGTAACTTAAATATATTTGTTGTATAAAAAGTATTAGTGAGAATTTTGCAAATAGAAATACTATTTGATTTAAAAAAGATTTGAGATTTGACCAAATTCATAATGAAATCCGAACTTGAAATCTTAGATCCGATCCAAAAAATGTTGATCTGACATGATTTGGGGGAATCAAGCTCGGATGCTTAACAAAAGATGTTGATCTACATCAAGGAAGAAATTGCTCAAAATTATGGCAAAGATATAAGTATAATTAGTTTCAGCAACTTCTAAAAATTAAATTAAAATGAATTGTGCTTTCTATGTGCATGTTGATCTACATCAAGAAAGATGCTTGTCTCATTCATGTGTATGTCCAAGTTTGTTTCCACGTTCTTATGTCTAATGACATAATGATTGTTTATCTCATATAATTAGTTGTTCCATATTGTGTGATAGATTTGTAACTTTTTATTTGATTATTTACATTATTCATCGTCAAAATTTCCGACATTGTTCTATGTCAATTTTTAAAGTTAATAGGAGAGTTATTGGTAATTTTGTATTATTTGGTGGGTATAATTGTCACTTCAACTTGGAGGGTTTTTTTCTTTTTTGCGAACAAGGGGATTTTTGCATTTCACTCACTATTTTTAGGTAAATGATAGAGAAAGATATCAATAATCTTCTATGAAATGGTTAGCAAGTAGTATATTCCTTTACACCTTTACTTCCAACTTCCATCCTTTATCCTATAAACCCAAACCTTCTAAATACAGAGCAGTTGGAAACATAATTCATTCTCAGCCTAAATGGTTTTCTTATACAGCACAGTGTCATTACAAGGTCATATGTGAAAAAAGTTAATTCTACACTAATACACAATTGTAGGATCAATAGAAAACAAAAAGAATTAAAAGCCAGCCAAGAGGCCTACTACAGAAAGGATGGCGTATTGCCTATCACTTTTCCTCGTACTATATCCTTAATCTACTACATCCTATGTGCAAGTCATCTAGGTTGTTAGAACTTGGTATATACAAAATATATTCTTCAAAATTCACAAGAAGATCCCAACCTTTGCTTCGACAAGCCCATGGATTTTCTTTCCTCAAAGGCCTGAGGCAAAAGTTTTTCAAAATTCTCCAAGAACAATCCCCACTCCTCATCGTTCATTTCTCCAAATGAAATGCCTTGAATTTCATGATTATTATAATTTGGTACAGGGAAACTAATACTCCTCATTAAGCCACCCGACTTGTGATTATCATCCACATTATCATCACAATCATCCAAATTTGCGTTTAAATCACCATCATAAACCGAATAGCTTTCATATTTACTCAAAGAAAACAACATATTCATGGATGAATATCTTGGAATTTGTGATGGCTTATCTTTTGTGGGGGAGTTCTGCAGGATCTGATCCAACTCTTGATTGGGGTCAGTGTCATATTTATCATCAAACTGGAACATTTCATCAACTTCTTCATCTTGATCACTGTTGAAATTATCATCACTCAGCGCATAGTTCATGTTTGCCTTAGAATTTATGCATAATTTCTCTAACGAACTCCAATTTTCTTCTCCTCCATGAAATTCCCTAGTCATCATTTCACCTATATCAGCAAGGCAAAGCCCATAATCCGTTGCTTGCTTTAAAAAGATTGTGCAAAGCACAAGAACTCGAATTGAAGACTCCCTCAGTGATGGAACCTCAGTTCTTAGCAGCTCTGCATCTTTATATGGATCGAGATTGGTTATGTAATCAACTTCAGACTCTGAAAAGGGTAGTGAGGCCTGTGGCCAGTGAAGCCATTCAAAATAAGGATCATCGAGGGACTCAGGTAAGCAAAATCCATGATCGATAGGCACTAGCTCAGCTTTTCCCCCAGCATAACTCTCTTGTCCTTGCCTCACAAGAATGTTCCCTGCATGTCTATCAAGATTCATCAGTCTTATGTCTAGTATACCTATATGGTGTACAGAAGTGACTGAAAAGCTTGAAGGACCCAAATCTCCTGCATCAGAATCATGATTCACAAAACGTTGAAGGGACGCGATCTTAGAAGAGGGGTATGAGTTTAAATCTGATTCCGAGCTGTTTAAATTAAATTTGATGTGAGAGAATTTGACTAATGCTGTTGGAGGGACACCGGAAAAACTGTCATGGTCAAGGAGATAAGCAGCTGATTCACGTAGACCAGTTTCACCTATCCTGATCGAGCTTTTTAACCCCGGTTGGCCTAGCATTCGTCCAGCAAAGCATTTTGGATTGTTGAATGCTAGAGGCTCCTCGTCTATGGGTTTTGCAACAGCTAAAGTATCACCATTTCTAGCACGTAAAAAGTAGGCCCCGCCGAGCCCACTTGACGCTGGCTCAGGATTGACACCAGAGGCCATAGCTATGGCAACTTCAACAACTAGAGCACGTACTGTTGGCGCAGCATGGCCAATAATGATTTCAATTCGTGGATTGGTATCAGAATCATCTTCTATTTTTGAGGGATGAGATAGGCATGGAGTGGAGAAACTCTTATGGAAGTTAGTGAACTCAAAGGCATGTTCCGAGGAATGTGGGAGCTTGGATTGACTGAAGTCAAGCATTTTGTAATCAAGTTGAGTGCAAGAGAGTAGTTTGCATCTTGGGGGTCGGGCAAATGGCTTGAATCCATGACCTTGATCAACGGCTACTGCCATGTTGAAGAGTCTTGTGCAGGAGAAAATGGCTATTATACATGCTAAGGTGCTGCTGCTTCTCAAAGGCTTTTTAAAAGGTTAGTCTGCACTTGGGAGATTAGACATCACATGTCTGCAATCAAAGCAGAATTCTTCAATTGAGGACCAGAACGACATCAAGCATTTAGATGCACAAATGAATTTCTTTCTGACTGGCATAGAAAACGAGGACAGTTAGCTCAAGCTTGTTACTAAGCAATGTTCTTCGCATGATTAAGATTATCGCATGATAAACATATTTTATTGATTCTCAAACATCTAGATACATCGTATTTCTATATCAGTCATATCTTTTTTACAAGTTCAAAGTCATCAATAATGAGATTTGACAGATTCATATCAATGGAGCATCAATATGTTTGACCGAAGTTTCTCTTAATATATATGAAAATAACAACTGAGGCATTTAGATTCAGATCAGTTCCCTGAGTTTTACCCCACAGTATGTAATCTTCAGTTTCCCTTATGATATAGAATGAGTTTCATTAATAAATAATCTACTGGCTAAGAAACAAGATATGGGGATAATGTAACATGAAGTAGATAGACATCAAGAAAAAAACATCTTACTTGAATTTCGCATATAAAAGGCTGCCAAAGTCAACAACTAGTATCACGGTGCTATTCTAATCTCCGTACACCTGCAAATATCAAACAATTAATCCACAATTCATTATATTATCTGGGTCCTGAATACAAAGAATACGGGTTTAGTACATAACATACTAGAAAAGCAGGACTGCTTTAATCACATTACTTAATGGAACCTACCATCTTATAAGACCCTCGCTCCTCCGCTTAATAGTCACCAAAATGGACTGCAGAGAATGAACAAAAAATGCGATATGCCATTATTCATGATTATGTACAATTGAAGGTGACACTAATCAGAAAACAACAGCATTGTCTTATATACCTAAACTATCTATTAGTCCTTAAATGTTGATATAGCAAAATCATTGGTTGAAAAACCAAAAAGTAAAGCAATCTATACGAAAACCATTCAGAAATTTAATCATTATCAATAAATTAAATAACAGAGATAAATACATAAATAAGAAATTCATCAAGAACAATATATCATATTTCAGAACATTTATATCCATAGAAAAACCGATGCATGTAATGGAAATAGGGAAATTTACAACATAAAATGTATAAAATATTCGTAACATTCAAATTATAATGGAAATGTCAGAAAATTCATGTTACAAACAAAAATGAAGTTAAATTAGGAAATAAGAGATGCAACCAAGCATGCAACTATATTACATTTCAGAACAAAATTATATTATATATGGAAGAAACAAATGCATCTAATAAAAACTCGAAAATAAACATCATAAAAATGGATCCATAAATTAAAAAAAGTGTTAATACAATTAACAAAGTGATACAAAAGGAATGGAGATTTGTACCCTGAAAACTGGTGAGGCATTCAGGGATACGAACCGGCAACGGGAGAGCGCGAGAGCGAATTATTCCGTCACCGAAAAAATCAAAAACACGAAAAGTGCCTTTTTTTTCAAATTTTTTTATCGTTTTGAAATAATGCCTTCACTCAGTTTCCTTTTTAATGAATTTCTCACTTCCCCCCTTTTTTCTCAAAAAAACTTGGTAAAAGTACACTCTCTCTCCACCGAAATCCGATGTTTGTGCCCAACGGTTTTCTTATTTATGGTAGTAGAAGCAGCAGCATTTATTTCATTATTGATGAAATTTAATTTGATATAGGAAAAAAATTAATTTATGAAAACATGCATTATTGTTTAGCCTTGTAGATATGAAAAGTTATTAGAAAAAAAAGTAATAAAAAAAAAAAAAAGGTACGAAAAGTTAAGTTAGCTATATGGGCCAAACTCACAATGGATTTGAATTCGACCCAACTCGATCAGATTTTATTCCACTCCATTTGTTTAAATTAAAATTGAATTGAATTGGGCTATAGCCTATAGGAAGTATGTCACATCAAAGAATCGACATTTTTAAACAAATCTATCTTTTTGTTTAAAATGGTCCATCTTTGAGATTTGAATCCCAATTTTTTATATTTGCCCAAGTTAAAATGAATTGAAAGGGGCAATACAGTAAGTTGTATGACACCTTAATATCAAAGAATCAAATAGCATAAGGGTAGTTTAGCTTTAGCCTAGAGGTTTGAAAAATAAATATAGTATAACTAATTTTATTATATGAATTTTGACAATAGTTAATCATAATAAAAACTAATAATAAAATAATTATATTTGTATAATAGTTTTTGCAAAAGTAACACTTTAAAAGCTTCTAACATAAGTCGAGTTTTAATTTCTAAAGATTCCAAAAGTGATTATGACATTGGAGGTCAAGCACCATGAAAATCATGATTAACCAAATATATTTTTTATAATTAGGACCGAACACTTTAAAAATCACAATATAAATCTGAAAGTGCTCCCACCGCTGGGCCAAACTCACCCTTACTCTTAGACCTTAACTTTTCTCGGACCAAATTGTTGCCCTCCAAATACTAGTACGTAAGTATACGATCGTTACAACTTACAGTAATAAAGTGATAAATGAGTGTCGAACCTATGAATATTTATTCAATTAATTAGCAACTATTATTTTGCTACTTCTACTTGAATTCATAAATTAAGTTAAGTAAGCTGATGGTTTTGATATTAAAACTATGGTGAGATGATTATAAGTGAATTAAGCATTTAACTAACACTTGAGTTAACAATAAGAAAATGCTTCTAGGACTTTACGTCATCTAGTTCAATTAAAGTCAAATGGCTCGACAATTGATAACTTATGCTCGTGTTTGCTATTCAAAGATTTAAGGATGTTCATATTTATCTTTCGAGTTGCATACAAACCTACCGAGTTATACTATAATCTAATTTATGTCTAAATGGACTAATTCTAATCGAAGCATTAAATTCAAACCTTAAACGAATATGAAATGACCTAGGTATATATGTCTATCATAGGATCAAATCGCAATTCAATTTCATAATCTAATTATCGAAATCACTATGTTTAGCAATCAAGAACCAATAAATTTCACATCACAATTGGTCAAACCCTAAGACGATAATAAGCACGAAATCGGATTAACAAACACGTATAAGCATCATATCAATCATCGATTCATCATTTAATCGTGTATCAAACATAGGATCAAGATATCCATATTTTTCCTACAAACACTCAAAACACAATGAGAACCAACAAAACACACACAAAACCAACAAAGGACCAAAAATGCAAAAGCAAGTAAGTAAACTCGAAGCAAAGCAAATTGTTTTGGGCTTAAGAAGGCACGTAATTACGATGTTTTCATGCGTTATCACAAATTTGAACGGACCAATTTTTTCTTAATGTGGTCCATTTTTTATCTGATTAAATCTAGATTCGACAATTCCAAAGGGTAGTATCTTATCTCAAATTCTCTTTTAATTTTCTGCAAATAGATATTTATTTCTAACAATTTAATGTTTTCTACATTTCACCAACTATTGGTTTTGTAGTTCTAAAAGAAATCCACTGTGCTTTTCTTAATAAATTACATTAATTTTTTATCATTAATTACAAAATTTTCAAATTCAAAAGAAACATGTGATTCCTCCAGCTCTTCCTAATAAAGTCATACTCATAGAGTATATATATATATATATATATACTAGGGGTTATGCACCCTGTGCAATTGTGTATCTATTTTTATGTAATAATTGTGAAAGTTGAGTAATAATGATGTTAATATAACTCCAACATATTTAAGCGTAACAAAAAATAAAGACAAAGATAAAGAGAGTTGAGGCTCCAATTGTTCACTACAAGTTTAACATTATGAAAACATGAGGTTCAAATGTGAAGACCACGGCTTAAGACTCGAATAAAAGTATGGGAATATCTACAATGAAAGAGGGAGCCATTTAAGTGTATAGTACAAAAATACAAATTCAAATTTGTGTCAAGGATCAATACCCAAATTCAGGGGGAAGGGGGACTTGAATATGACAGTGTTGAATGTGGCCTTAAGACGGCAAAATCAATATGACAGACTCCGCTTGAGATGCTGCAGGAGTAGCAACAAACTGGAAGGAGTTTTTATTCAAGAAACTGATAATAAATTCTTTGAATCACACTCTTTTCAACACCTTGCATTAAAGTTTGTTCCGTTTTGACACTTTGAGCTATTGGCATGCCATCCATTTGACAAATACCGTCAAGGGGTCAACCTACATTACTCTAGTCAGACAAAAATCAAAAGACCAACAATAAACATAACCAAAATATTGCACTGCAGCCATGTTCCGTAATTATTGCATAAGATGCACCAGGAAAAAAAAGAATATTGCATAATGATAGTCCAAATATATATCATCCTTAGGCTCAGGGCCGGCCCTAAGTTTTTAGTGGCCCTAAGCAAACTTTAAAACTGTTGCCTTAAGTTTTCATGTACAATTAATAATGTTAATAACTAATAAATTTTTTTTTTTTGTAAATTAACATATTAAACTAAAAATAATGAATCAAATATAATCTCGTTTTGTAACAAACATCGGTAATTCAACACAATTTTATTTAATAAGAAAATGATTTTATTTGTGAGTGAATGTTACATAAACACATAAACCCTTGGTAAAATAATACTTATATTACTCTCATAACATTTTTAAAGATAAATCACTAATTACACTTGCATAATTAACCTTCTTTACCATATGTTTTTCAATCGACAATATGGTTAACTGATTCAATATCTCTTGTGACAATGGTTGATCAGAGGTAAGACTCAATCAACTTTAACTTCGAAAATGTTCACTCCGCAGCTGCAACTGTAACGGAAATAGTTAACAATATTCTATAAGTAATCCATCTATTTGAGAAATGCAATTCAAGTCTTTTAGTTCTTTTGGTAAAATACATCTCAAGACTCTCAACTCGGAAGATACGTCCATCTCATCTATATTATAAGTATCATTCTTCAAATACTATACAAGTTTGATACAATAAATGCAATAGATAATAGATTTTAACATCATCAAGTTGAACAAAAGATTTTGATATATTCCTATCATCTAATGTATTCCTTGGTTGTACGACTCACAACTCCAAATAAATTTGAAATCACAATATAAAGATTTTTTTTCTTTTTTCTACTTTTTAATTTAGACAATATTTATCTTAATTTATGGATCAAATATCTAAAAAATATGGGGTTTTATTGAATTAATTGTGAATATATGAGGCCTCATTTATTTAATAATGCCTTTGGATCATATAAAAATCTTAGTTCCACAAACACAAATGAAGAAAATAGAAGTTAAATAGTATGTGGGCATTCAGAGATTCGAACTCCTTACCTCATGCTAATTGGATGAGGGCTTTACCAACTTTGCCATATGGGCAGTCGATACATTGCACACACACACGCGTATATATATATATATATATATATATATATATTATTTTTTTAGAGGCCCTCGGAAATTGGTGGCCCTAAGCGGCCGCATGTGCGGCTTACGCTCAGGGCCGACCCTGCTTAGGCTTATAATTAGTCAATTTATTCAAAAAATAAGCCAAATACTCACTCTACCAGACTTTTGAAAATACTTACGTGGTTTGCAATATCATAATTGAAGTATTCTCCAGAAAATGAATGTCCAATTGAAAATGTATGGAGATGCACATATTAGTTTGAAGAAATAAGATATGAAGTAAAGAAATATCATGACATAATAAATTGCGATAAACAAAGGTATGAAAAGTTAGTATCAGCACATACCTCTTGGTAAAGTATTAACATGTGCACTTGTATGGGTTGTTTGAACTACAAAACCAAAAGAGAGATATAATCTAAATTACATTTCAATCTTCAGAGCTAGTAAAGTACATAGAAGAAAATTCAAGTAAAGATGGTAGACGAATGCACTCACCTTTACAGAGTGTGGGGGGCAACGAGTCAACGAATCTCTTTTAAAGAGCTAGAACTGATATTTTCTGTATTCTCATCCTTATGTACTGAAAAGGACAAGGAAGTTCGGTAAAAACTATAGCTACCAGTTTACCTATATAGATTCACGCAAATCCAAGAAGCCTAATGTACTGTTTGGTTGTCGGGAAAGTGAGGGAAAGTGAGGGAAAATAAGTTTTTTTTTCTCTCATTCTTGTTTGGATAGCAGGAAAGGAAGTTTTTATTTTCCTTCAACTTTCCTGCAGGAAAATTTTATGAAGAAAAAATTTCCCCACCAATTTGATGGGGAAATCCAAGGAAAATCCGGGGAAAATATTTTAGTAAATTGCAAAACTCCCCTTGTACTTTGTCTAATTATCATAATTTTTCATTTGTGATATTTTCCTACAAAAAACCCCTTTGTGCTTATTTATTATTAGCAAAAAAATACCCTCTCAAGTCATTATAACAATTATACCCCCCACAAAATGATGCAAAAGCACCCCTATTACCTAAAATATTATCAGTAACCCCCTGTTAACTTTAAAAATTGATGATAACCCCTTGTTAATTTAAAAATTGATATAAATTCGGTGACTAAAAAAATACAATAGTGTCAAATTAATCTATATATTATAGTTAATATAATTTTTTGGTATTAGTAAGTGGACTACCACTCCGAGCCGGGTCGCTGTTTACGGAAAGCTCTCCCCAAGGGATTCTTTACAGTGGAGGGGGTCGAACCCTTGACCTCCCTGTGGTTCTAGCCAGCTTTTATCCACTAGACCAAACCCCTTTGGGTATTATAGTTAATATAATGAAAACATTATTATTCATACAATATTTATCAACAAAGAAAACGTAAATCCTATCTTGAAATAAAAAAAATACAAATAATAAAAGACAATATCAACTAATTTTACATAAATATATATACGTGTAATGTAGATATATGAAGATATATTTTAATATATTTTATAATTTTGAAAGTATTCATAATCAAACAAAAATATTTATCAAAAATATTATATTTCAAAATTTTCTTGACAACCAAACACATGCAAGAAAATAATTTTCCTGACAACCAAACATGTAGAGTAAAATGACTTTCTTTTCCTTTTCCTTTCCTTTCCTTTCCTTTTCCTTTCCCTACAATTTTCCCTCACTTTCTTGACAACCAAACAAGCTATAAGATTTTATATAGATTACTCTGTAGTACAAGCAGTTGAATGAGATTTCCATAATCTTTATAATTCCTCACTACAGATGCCAATAATATTATCGGTGATTCTAGTAATCCCTAACTGGCCGGTTGCAGCCATTAGTTTTAAGTTTTAACTATATATACCACACCTGAAACCACCATTAATTTGTATATCAATCGAAAAGACATTAAAAAAAGAAGTTCTAATTAGTATCCAATGGCGGGTGTCAAGTTCCTCTGTATCATTCTCTTCGTGGCATTGATCATGTGTGAAGGTATAGATACTGATCCACCTAGCTCGTTCGCTCGTATTAATAAAGTAACAATTTATTTATTTTAAAAGGGAGTAGTTTTGGAATAAAATATTTAATACTATACTATACCAAATAGGGTAAATGTTACACTTATTATTTAGGGGATAATTGATACCAACTCTATACTTTAGGGGTAACTGATACAAAGCCGATACTTTAAGGGATAACTTTACGATCCTATGCTTATGTATTATGTTGTTATTGTGTAGATAATCTTCTTCTTTTCTTGAAATATACGCGAACATATATAATAATTTAATGTTCTACAAACTTGGTATGTACCTAATTTTTTTTTTAATTATTCATAAAAAGGTAGATAATTAGTTAAGCTAATTTGGTGCTTATTATGTATATATGAATCTTGAAAGTCATGTTTCTTTACTTCATTATAACTTCTAAGGTCATCTACTCTCTTAAATTTCAGTCTTTTATTATACACTTCCACTTTTTACTTTGCACTCCAACAACAGATAGTTTATATTTTAAGAGACTAATCTTTAACAGCCATAATATTTCACTCCAACAGCTAATTTATATTTTAACAAAT
Source organism: Penstemon barbatus (assembly GCA_003313485.2). NCBI lineage: Eukaryota > Viridiplantae > Streptophyta > Magnoliopsida > Lamiales > Plantaginaceae > Penstemon > Penstemon barbatus. The sequence continues at coordinate 1,348,385 of CM064879.1, forward strand.
AACTTTAATTATTATTTTATATAAATAATAATGATATATTTATAAAACTAATTGATTTTATTTCATAATAAAAAATAGTTCTTTTAAAACAATATTAATTTTTATTATTGACATTTAGCGATGCTCCAAAAATGATAAGCAAAATATTATCACTAAATCACTGTGACAACATTAAATATCGCTAATATGTCGCTAAAGAGGTTTCGCTAATTGTCAATAGTGACAAATCTCTTATGATGAAATTCAAATTTGTATGAATTTGAATTTAATTAGCATGAAATTTAATTTTGTCCCAAAATAATTTATTGTTTTGCAGGAAAGTACAAAGGTTTTTGTACAATTGTAAATAGTAATTTGTATTTGGCCATCCAAACCTATAAATTTTAACAACACATAAATTATACGTGTGCTCTTGGAGAACAATTTATATAATAATTTTAACAAAACTCTTATAAGTTAAGCTGTTGGAGATGGCGTAATACAATAAAATGAAAAGGCAACGGTTGACCCGACCCAGTGGCCAATACTAGTTTTATAACGGTTCAAACCATTTTGTCATGATACTATAATGGCAGCATGGCGATCCAATTAAACCCAAACTCGGCCCAATCCACCAACTGTCTGTCCTGTTATTCGTTATTGACATTTAAATTGGACTACATGTTATTATAGTATATATATCCTCACAATATATCACTAATGAAAGTAAGGTTTTAATTAATGCAGAGACCGGCTCGGTTCTTGCAAAATAAGATATATATATATATATATATTCTACAAAAGAAAAGAATATAAATATGATTGGAAAAAAAAAAAAAAATTTAATTCCAGTCAATGATTACAAAAGATTCTCATCTCCTTATTCCTTGAGAATTTTATCCATTTCAGGACTTGGCAGACATAAATTAAGTAGTATATATGATATTTGCAAAATCTTGATTCTCTTCATAGATAAATCATTATAGGTAAAAATCGTGAATTAATTCTTAATATATTTTCCTTATTTGTTTGTTTATTTTAAGGAATTTATATATACATTCCTTTTCCTTTTCCTTTTATAAGTGGTGGCAGTTATATATAGAGTAGTAGTATAAAAACATATATATATATAGGTGGTACTGGTACATTTTGTCCATCCCATGCATCTTGAAAACAAGAAGGAAGAAAAAGAAAAGAAAATATAAAATTGATTAGAATGGGAGGCATGATGAAGCTCTTGTGTGTATTATTTTTTATCTTTGTAGCAATATTCATTAGCCAAGGTAGAGCACTATATTATATATTAATTTAATAATTGTGTATTTTAATTTCTTGTATTATTATTATTATATAGAAAGTATTTTGATTTGAATTTAGTGAATAATTAATTAATTGTTGATGGACGACAGGCAGAGCGCAACCATGCTCAGTTGAGGATTTAGAGATAAGACAAAGAGCAACAGGAAAGACGGTGAAAAACAGGAAAGAGTGGAATGTGACGGTGACAAACAGTTGTATTTGCTCTCAGCTAAATGTGAAGTTAAATTGCAAGGGGTTTAAGAGTGTGGAAGCATTAAGCATCCCCAGATCAGGAAATGAGTGCACCCTCACTCCTGATTTCACTCCAATTTTTGGATATCAATCACTTAGCTTTACCTATGCTTGGCATACCAAGTTCCCATTCACCCCTATTTATTCCGAGATTGCTTGTTCTTAATTTTTCAAATTAATTATTATGACTCATCTCCAATAAATTTATTTACTCATTTTTTATCTTTTAATTGAATTTCCATCCTTCAATTAAGTATATCAATCAATATTTATTCAACTATCAAAATGTTATTTTTCCATCTTACTATGAAAGAATAAAAATTACTTACAACATATCTAATTATGTAATTTTATTTTTGCTAGAATATAAAATATGAAAAATATTCAATAATTTCAAGACATGCATAATCTCTATGTAATTCTTTTCGGAAAAAAATGGTGAAATTCATGGAAAATGTTAAAATAGATCAAATATAATCATTGAAACATGTGAAATCAATGAAAATTCCGGTAAAATTGATAAACTTGGCGAAGTTGATGAAAAATTGATTGAAAATGATTATAAAATAATACCTTTGAAATCGATCAAAATTCGTGAAAAAAGATGAAGCAAGTGAAACGACAACAATAGTGAAAAGCAGGTGTAATCGATGAATAAAGTCGGCGAAAATGTGTCAAATCAATGAAAATTCAAGTGATATTGGTGAAAAGAACAGGTAAAATCAATGAAAAAAATGTTTGAAATAGGTGAAAACGAGTAATATGATAAACACGTTTGAATCAATAAAAAAGTTTAACAGACAAAATAAGGTGAAACCAGTGGAAAATTAGTTTAAAATGAATAAAACAAGAGGACAAAATCGTAAAAACAATGAAAATAAATTATAACTGATAAAAAAAAATAGGTAAGACGATAAGAAAAACTAAACTGATAAAAATGAAAAAAATCGATTAAAAAACATGTCAAATCGGTGAAAAATGAGTTAAATAGTTGAAAAGGGTGAATTTACTTTATTTTATGACATAATACAATTAATTTTACTCTTAACTTACAAAAAATATGAAATTAACTAGACCGTCCAATGTACGTGCACTTTCCTAGTATATACATATATATATCAAATCTTATTGAACATGAAACAAGTAGATATCATATTAATTAAAAGTGACATTGTAGCAATATTTATTGACTTAATTTATGAAAAAAAGAAAGCATAGACGCACTGGGAAATACTGCACTCAATGTCATTAATTGGACTCATGGGGGGACTGTTACAGCTTTCTTGGGAATTCCATTTAGCTGATTCGAAATCGGGCCTTCTTCTTTCCCATTGAAGATCGGTTGCTTCGATTTTTCAAGTAGCAATTCATTGTCCTTCGAAGGAGGGTAAGATCTTCCACTACCAGAGACGAGACTTTTGATACTTGTCATAAGTTCTTTATCCTTGAGCAACCACTCTACTGTCACGTGGACTCCTGCGGAAAATAAAAATAAATATCAATGAAACTAATTCTTTCAAAATTCAAGGAAACTAATAAACCATTGGAGTATGAACATACGATAACGCCAGTAGTGTTTTGGATTTGTTGGGTCGTTTATTGTCTCCTCTACGGCTGGCCTTGTCGTGTAATCTTCTTTCAGTGCTAGTAAATCCTGTTCAAACGTCAAAAAATCATGAATTGCTTGTAAACAAGTACTACTCACTACAAAGTATGTTGTAATAGTTTGTATGGTTGAAATACCTGAATTGGAAAAATCGCCCACATGGATGGAGATTCGACATGCTGGCGCAAAATGAAGTGTGCGATTTCAGGAGTACATGCATCGGGTGGTAGAGAATCGGAGCCCACTACTGTCTTGAAAAATCTTCGTCTTCTCTCTTCATCTTCTTCCCACCATGCTCGGAGGGTAGAACAGTCATGACACGATGGAGCACACACCTAAAGCAAATAGGAATGTAATAGTCTAATAGATATAGGGACCGTGATTCCGATCATGCTCAATCTGGATCGGCTCCAGATTTAGTGGATCCGATCCACTTTAAGGAAAGAGTTCATAGAGTACTAATGAACAACAAAAGTAGGAACTTACGGTCATGTAATCGTACTGAGAAGGAATACCAAACTCCTGACCGGGTTCATTGGGCATTCGTTGTATGCGTAATCCAAGTAAACCAAGTTCTTGCATGACCTGCATTAAAAATGGTCCAACACAAATTAACATTTCAAATTCACTTGAAATTTAAATAAGAGGTGGGCAAATCGAACATACTGGATGAACACAAGAAGGAATCATCCCAAGATCTTCTCCACAAGCCAACATATCTGATGAGTTCATGAGAACAGGTAATGTCTTTAGTGCATTTTGACGCCACATTGTTTCTTGCCGTTGGAAATAGTAATCATAGTATAGTCTTTTCAGGACATTTTTGCTGCATCATTAAATAAAAAAAGAAAATTATATATTATAATATTCACCATAACTATGGAGTAGTTTTTTTTAAAACAATGGTATTAAATAGGTACCTGTGGTCATCTAAATCATTAAAGCTTGATGTATCTTCAATGTTGAAACGGGGGTAAAACTTTTTGGAGTCTTCTGGATCTCGGATAAGGACTATATTCTGCCATAGAGAATAACAATCAACCATGAGGGCATACAAGGGAGCTTTACTAATAAATACATACATACCTAAGAAAGTTTAACTAAAACAGCTTTCGAAAATTAAACACAACAAAAATGGGGTTATTTTTTTATTGTGTTTCACCACCTTGGTTTTACCTGCAGAAGATCAAAGAGGTTGCGTCTAATTCTTTCTTCACTCTCCAACAACATGGATTTTTCAAATAATGACTTCAGCTTGGATGCAACTTTCTTTTCAGTATTGCTGTCCTCCTTGAACTACGTACATAAACCACCCAAATATGTCAACATCTTGGCAGGCTAAATGATTTAGGGATCGACAGATTATCATTTTATAATTTATAAAAATACAATTCCAATCATCAAAATGCAAAAACAATATGTGTTTCCTCTCGAGTATGTATCACCTCGTATTGGCCTTTCTGATATTCATCAAGGAAATTGGAAGCAATTATAGTCCATGAAGCTCCAAACTTCTCCTGCAAATATAGAGTTGAGCAAATGAAATAAATTAAACTCATATGAGAAGTGTGTTTAAAATTAATAGCAAAATTGCATTTTTAGTCAAACAGGACTGGACCCTATGGTCCCCTTATTTTATGAAATTGCACTTTTGGTCCCAATTCTCCTAATTGTGCACCTTTGGACCCATCAATTTTAAATTTTGCAATTTTGGTCCCAATTCTTTTTATTATTTGCACTTTTGGCCCTATCCCCCCCCCCCCCCCCCCCTCAAGATTTGGGACCAAAAATGCAAAACTAGACTGTCCAATGGGACGAAAGTGCAAAACAGAGAGAGACTATTTTATCGGACCAAAATTGCAAAATTTTACAACTTTGTAGAGCACGGGAAGAAAATAGGTTTAATCTTGTGGGACTAAAACTGCAAATTTGGCAATAATTAATCAAGTATAAAGAAAATAAATTAAAGGGAGAAGTGATTATACCAAACTTATTACCTGCAACATTTCCTGCTTAATATATGGTTGGCACAAGCGATTAAAGTCCCATATTCCTTCTCTTTCAAGTTCTTCCTACAATACAAATCAGTAACTTATATTCGAGCACATATAATGTCAAAAGAAAATCTTAGGAAACTATACAAAAAACAAGGCTAAACCTGGCTTAGAGGGATAGATGGTCGAAATTTCCCACAAAGACCGGTCACTGCATGATCTGGAAGCTCCCAGATTCTAAAAATACCTAATACGTGATCGATCCTATATGCTGTGAAGTACTTTGCCATCTGTTATAAAAACCACAAATCAAGCCTTTTTTCTAGAATTATAAAAGTTTAAAAGAAAAGGCCTAATAAAGATATATCAAGGTAACCTGTGTCAAACGAGCACGCCACCAACCATAGTTGTCTTTGGACATTTCTTCCCAGTTATAAGTCGGAAAACCCCAATTTTGTCCATTTTTATCAAAATAATCTGGTGGTGCCCCTGTCGAGGTGTTCATACGGAAAAGATTTGGATATACCCAAGTATCCACACTATTCCTATCAACTCCAATTGGGAGATCACCTTTTAATACCACACCTTTCTTTCTTGCATATTCCGAAGCTTCAGACAACTGTTATGACCAAAAAGTACTTTATTTCCACTCTGTAACTTTAAATAAAATAAAAATAGTCAAAAGGTAAAAGTAACATAACAACTTACTTGCTTGTGTAAATGATATTGGAGATAGTAATGAAAGCGAATAATATCGTATTGCACGCTGTCTTTTGAGATGAGTTTGTCAAGCTGAAAATAGAGGAATGTGACTATTAGATTTAATGAATGATAGTAAATAATTTGAAGGGGAGCAGAAGAATAATAAATGCTATGATTCATTTACCTTGTCTTGTGAAAAAATAGAAAAACTACCCCACTGGGTGCGATCAGATGTTTCAAAAAAGTCCCTTAGAAAACAGAAAGCTGCGTATGGTTTTAACCAATCCTATCTCAAAGAAAACGCCAATGTAAATTTCACACCAGAGTTGATTTTGAGTCAGTAAACTTAGGATATTATTTTGACCTGATTCTCGGAAAAGTAATTCTGGTAGGCACTCGAATTAAATATGACTTCCTTCTCCTGAGAATATATTTTCTTCGCAATTGAAAGCTTTGCAGCCAAGGTAGCCTCGTAATCCACATCCTGAAACATATACGAAATTCACAAAGGAGTAGAAACAATTATCTAAAGTTTGTCAACACAAACAAAGTTGATGTAAACCGAAACGAGTACCTTCTGGTCGAGCTCTACCCTAGCCTGTTGTATCTCTTGCTGCAGAAAAAGAACAAAGTAATTATGGAATTTGAAATTTTATGCATTATTTCATTTCCAAGAAATGATGCAGTTTAGGCATATATTCTATTTACTTTTTGTACTAAACAGAGTTAACAAAAAAGCATACCATGATATCTTCGGGGATGTTTTCTGAAAGGGCCTGCACTCTTAGGTACAATGGGTGCAATGCAAATACCGAGAGAGAGCTAAATGCCACAAGAGATTTGATTAGTATCAAATGTCATTCAATATGATACTAGAGTCAAGCCAAAAGATGTCAACTTAATTAGTATATGATGTTAAAAAAAAAAAGGATTACCTATAAGGATATGAATCCCACCACATTTTATGTACAGATGTATCATTGATAGGCAACAACTGAACCAAATGGAAGCCAGACTCAACTGCCAAGTCTACTAGTAACTTCAAATCGAGAAACTCCCCAACTCCCACATCAGCCTCTGATCTGACGGAAAACATAGGTATAGCTAGACCAGCACCTCTCCAAGGCATTTCCTGTAAAAAAAATCAATCCTTCAGGAAAAAAAATAATAGAAAGGAAAATTTTAAAAGTGAATTCTTATAAGATGCTTACTCGCATCAAGCCATCAGAAAGCACAATGTACTTAGGTTGACGAGTAGAGAAATCAACAAAGAGTTCCCTGTTAGCACCAGTTTCTAAAGCTATGTCGTTAGCTTTCCCATACTTGCAATATCTGTATGTAATCCATTGTTAAGGTGAAAGACATGGACACGCACACACAGAGTATTCAAGTGAAAAAACTTGCTCGTTTTAAGGATATTTTATAGGAAAGTCATCCTTTTGCATCACAGCTTCAGCTTGCCAAACTGATTCACCAGCATGAGTGAGTTTAAGTCCATCCTGAATCTTCCACTGCCCCAGCTTTTTAGGACTACCAATCACGTAAATCTTCATACATACACAAAAAACATCAATAATGAATTAAAATCGAAATGTAATGAACTCCCACTTTGTAGAAATGGTGGAAAGTCACTTAAAAATGTGATCTTACGGATGCGTCTTTCTTATTATGAGGACAACAAATTCTGAATTGTACAATCACTGAACCTATGCAAAACAAACATCACCATATTAAACTCTCAGTTCTTACATCACGATTTAGGTGTCCAAAGTCAAATGTTAACATTAGAAAGAATTAATATCACCTTCCTCATGCAATGGACTCTGGATTGCTTCAAGAGGACTTTCGACTTCTAGATTCCAGCTATTACGAAAAATGACGTCTTTAAACGCACTCTTTAAAGGGAGATCATCAGAACCAGTCTGCATTTAGAGTACATAGCCCCAAGTTTTTAAACCAACAATATAAAGTGATTAGTAAACATTTCAAAAATGAAATGAATATATAATTGGCATATCGTGAAATAAGGAAACACACACACACACCTGCCAAAGGTCATGAAGTTCCACTTTGTCCCCATTTCGAGCACCATTGGGCAGTAGCAATTTTCTTTTCTTTCCAGCTTCCCATCTTAATATATTTCGTTTATCATCTACAACATAATAGCTGTACTCGAGTGCTAAGCCTTCCGGTAAAGGGAGAGTACCAGACCATATGAGCTCATCTCCTTGGTGAGAAGGAGTCAACAAAAGGCCTTTCTTCACATTCCATGAGCCAAGGACAGGTTCGGAACCACATACCAGAAGGTGTTGCCCCCAGTGAGTATAATAAGGTATTCTAAAGCTAACAATCACTGAGTTTGATGCCTTACTCGTAGAAAACAACCCCAGGCTCACCATATCTAACCAAGAATAGTTTCGGCAACGAAAATAGATGAGGCTACAATAAACCTAGCAAAATCCAAATATTAATAGTTAAGCTTTTGCATATTATAGAATGTTCATAATCTTTGGACGAAAAAAGACAAACAAATTCCACGTAAAAGAAGTTCGGAGAGTTGTGTTGTATTGAATTGTACACAAAAGGTTGAGACTTTTAACAGGATAGATTGGATATTTACTAGAATTCGGATCAAATTACAGAGAAATTCTAACGAAGGAATAGAATATTGGCAAAAAGGAACAGAATCTTGATAGAAAAAGTTGAGATAATTGCACAAGTAAAGAAAAAAGGTTGAACATTTTCAAGGAAGGAAGTGAGGAAATAAAATCTTGAAAAGAACAAAAAAAACTGAATATTCACCAGATTCTGATCAAATTGCAAATAATGTAACAAACAAATTCCAAATAAGAGAATAAATTCTTGGATATCTTGAAGGCAAAAACAAAATCTTGATAAAAAGAGGTTGAGCTAGAGAATAGCACAACAAAGTACACACAAGGTTGAAATTTTTCCAAGAACGGAACTGGATAAATTCTTGAAAAGAACCCAGAAAATGTAAACAAGAAAGATTGAATTTTCACCAAAATTTTGATTAAAATGCAAATAAAAAATATAGAATTATTGTTATATTCAATTAACACAGTTAAAACATCTAGATTCAATATCAATCTTAGAGTTTGAAGATAACACCTTTGCTTGCAAATGCTCCAAGAAACCAAGAGAGAGATTACAAGGGGTTCTATCTCTCACATTCACCAAGGGATTTTCATTTTTTTATATCTGGTCTGGGGTCTGACATATGGAAAGTGTGGTGGCGGTGTGAGATATTTTGCCTTGTGAAGAAGTGAAGCAAAGTAAGTGAAATTATAAAAATGTAAAATTCGATTCGATGGAGAAAAAAAATGGAGTGAGCTCAATCAGTCAATCCCCCAGAATCTGATTATTTATTGATTTTTATTATTATACTGTATCTCTCTAAAAACGGAGTTGAGCTGACATTGTCACATTGCCCTCTCTTTCACAATCACGGATTTTCGTGAGATTTCGTACTTTCTTTCTTTAGTTTTATACGAGACGAATTATGGGATTTGTAGGTTAAGAAAATTAGTCCATGAAAGATTCCATTTTTAAGTACAAAAAAATTATTGACGCTCGAACAAGAATAAATTGATTAAATTATAAATCACATTATTTAATAATAATCTTACATTACCATAAAAAATAAAAATGAATCAGATCCACAACGTAACATATGTAAAATATTTTTTGAGGAAAATAATAAAAGATTATTTATGGTCCGAAGGTATGATTTTTTGGCAAATTTATGTTTTCCTTCATTTTCCTCTTTTCAGAATCGGTGATAATATATTGGGCCTTTTGGCAATAGTCCAAAGCCTATTTGTATTATTTTCGTTAGAAGTTAGTACAAAAAATATGGGAAAGAAAAAATTGATTGCAACTCCTTAGTGACTACCATCCTCATATAATAATAATATTAATTAATAACAATGTTATATGAAACACATGAAATGTCTTGGACGCAAGGGTCAATTAGGTAAATTCACTAGGGTCGACTAGTCCATACTCCATATTGTATTATCTTAAACTGTTATTGATTTAGCTTATAGAATGCTCAAGTGACGAGACAATATTAAGAAAATATTAGCTCCAGCGATTCATTATTAAAAAAAATTATAAGTCCCGTCCAATTTTATAAAAACTTGCATTACCGGAGCAGGACACATGGTCACATATATATGTACGTACATACTGATAATCACATATAAAAACTTTGAAAGAATAGACATATTCACATGTATCATGACAGTTTTCAAAAGGTAATTAAAACAATTCATTTAAGAATTGCAACTTGTCTTTTTTATAGGTTTTCTTTTATGATTTTTATAGGTAGAACCCATTAGATAAGTTCCCACATTCACATGGTGCATATGATCATTATAAATACGTAAAACTAAAATCACAATCAAACTACGCACTCCTTTTATTTTAACTTACAAACCAAGAATTACATTACCAAGTAAATAATTAAAGCTACTTAAACCAAACCAATATTCGCCAGCTCATTGCTCAGTTTCAAGCACAAAACTAAATTTGACTGAACTCGGCTCATTTACACAAATATATACACTACTTATATACTATTTCCTCAGCTAAAATTGCATGTGAGTCAACCAGACAACCTCAAAATAGCTAGAGATCCTATATTATATTAGAAACAAAAAGGCAATGTTTTACACTTGTTGATTTTCCCTTCTTAAATTTATGATACATTATATATATATATCATACACAAACTCAGAAGCAGTCTATGCATCACTGGCCTGTCACCTATGTGACTTTGACCTGATGCATTTTTTAATCAAATATTTACAAAACAACACATATAATATATATATATATGCACTTAATCGTAAGGCTTGCCCTTTTGGCATCGCTCTCTCACTAGCAAAATTCATCCGGATTCCACAGCTCATTTTAGATGGACAGTATACTCATAAGCATACCTTTAAGAATGTTTATGTCTTACCCTATTAAAATGGTACGTGCTTCTTATTCACATCTTCTATAAACACAATACAAGTAATATGAACAGCGGTAGAGCAATTACATTGGAGGAAAGACTACCAGCAGAAGCTGCCAAAAAAAAAAAAAAAACTCTCGGTTAAAAATGTCGAGATCTAGAAAAAAAATAATGTTAATGAAACTCCAGAAAGAAAACTATATACTCACATGGAGAGGGCGAGGGTGAAACTAATGGCATTAAATCTGGTGGCCTTGCATGAAATTCACCCTTTGATGGGGGCTGGCTTTTAGCATAAGCTACATATGGCAATGGACTCTGAGCAGGGGCTGTAGATATTTTAGGTGACTGTGATGGAGCAGCATGTGGTGCATAAACCGGTGACTCAGTAGGTGCACCATGAGAATGCTTATTGTGCTTCCATGGAAACGTAAAACGACAACCAGGAGGCTCTGCTGCGTTATTATTCCCTGCCGCTGGTGCAGGCACGGGTGTAGTAGATGTAGGTGATCCTTTCCCAATTGACGGTGTAGGTGGAATACTCGGAGAAAAACTGGCTTCATGGTGTTGGTGGTGGTGGTGATGGTGGTGGTGGTGGTGGGATTGTGGAGGAGATGTAGAAGGTGATGGAGAAGGTGATGGACCACTTCCATCACCGCCAAGGGAGTGTTGCAATATTGATGAAAGACGAACTTGCTTCACTCGACCAAATACAGTGTTATTAAGACCAAGATTTTTCGCGTGTGAGCCGGTAATTGTTTGAGCCAACTGTTTTAACCTCGATTTCGAGGGATTAATACCCACTGCTAAGAGAACTTGTGACTGAATAGTAGTTGGTGGAGCCACCGTTGAGCCCTTTAGATTAGTCAGTCGTATGTACAAATTCTGCATTTTCCCAAAGATAAAAGGACATTAACAACTAAAAGAGCTAAATGCAAAGCTTTGCCTAATTGGCAAACCCCCCCCCCCCCCCCTGTTATTTTTATTAGTAAAATCACCCTGTGTTCATCTTTTATTAGCAAAAAAATCCATTTGAAATTCCTTCATAAATCAACAGGGAGGTTATTGCCAATTTTTTAAGTGTACAGGGGGGTTATTGCCAATTTTTTTGGTGAATAGGGGTGTTTTTCAATTTTCTGGTGGGGTATAATTGTCATTTTTCCTGCAAAATAAGTACTCCGGCTTGGGAGGGACTTTTTTGTTAATAAAAAATAGCACAGTGGGGTTTTCTGATGTAATTAGGCGAATTAACTGAAGAAAGAACAAGAATTAACATTTTACAGACCTCATATGGAGCAAGATGTAAGCCCATTTTCAGTTGACTTGTAAGCTCGTCAAAATTGTCTAAGCTTTGATCAATGGAGAAGTTTAAGGTGAAGTTGAAAAGGATTTGGACACTTTGCATAAGATATGCCTTTTGTTCGGGACTAGCAGTAATCCCTCCTCTGAATTTGAGCACCTCAAACAAGAAGGGTTCTCCGAATAAAGATGTAGTCAAATGAAGAAATGATCGATGTGTAATTAAAGATACAAAAGATTCTCTGATTAAACTTTGAGTGGTAACATCAGAGTCAACTGCAAACACAACCTTTGTAATGTTTGATCCAACTGGTGATTCTAAAGATATTATTTCTACCTGTCATAAAAAGATAACTCAATCAAGACTTATAGGTAAAAATAGAAAATATCGAGAGTGAGAGGATACAGGAAGTACTTTAGTATTGGAGAATCTCATTTCATCAAATATATCACTCTCCAGTCGCAAGGTATAGTCATTGAGAAAAGAAGCTGGTTTTTTCAACATAAAACTTGCCACTATATCATGACCTGGAAAATATCAATCAAGAACTATATTTGAGCAGGCTAAAAGTAACATAATTAACTTTAATGGACATACAATTTCAAATTTTATATTGTTAAGATGATATCCCTCGTCCTTGATATATATTATTGACTACCACAAATGTGTCGAATTTACATGTAGGGAATTCTAGAATGACGATCATAATATTAATATACAATTAAATGGCATGAATATATATTCACATAAAAGGGAGCAAATATGACCAACAGAAGAAGAAGAAAGAAAATGACTTAAGTTACTCTTTTAGCAAGTAGTCATTACTAGAGTCGAACTACTTTAGAAAGTAGTATATTATATTTATATGGAAGCTAGTAATCTATAATTATTACATCCATTCCCAACATTCAATACACATTAGAGATTCAAGTTTAAAATTAGCAACTTTAAACACTTAAAAAGGCTCAGAGGTTATGAATCCATGGTAGCAAATGTCATAACTCAAATAATTGAGTACGTGTATTAAGACATACAAATGGCACATATTTACATATCAAACTTTTATCATTATTTATAAGTGCGCCTCACCAAGTTCTTATTTCGACGTAAGACTTCTAATTTTAAATAAATTGAGCCCTATCTCGAATCCCTTGTGTCGGCAAAGAGAACAAAGCACGTGAATGATGACTTTGATAACAACAACCTTTCATTCTCATCCTTTCTTCTCCTACTCCTACCTCACCGATTTCTTATCCCAATTTAATATTGATAATAAATGTTATAGTAAATAAATCGAGCCTTATTACATTAAAAAAGAGAATCGGGCTTTTCCTTAATCTCTTGGTTATAAACTCTCTACGTAACTTCTATTCCACTACTAGACTTCAAATTCAAATATGAAACTCGAGTGAATCGCCATTGTGCATTTGCAAGCCACTCTTTTCAGATGCACTTTCCGAAATTCCATGCTACAATTTCTACGAAATTAGTTATTTGGCATCCCTCATAGAGTTCTATGTCCCCATAAGTTGAGATTAACTAGATCACCAACTTTTCCGCGTGCAATAAATGAGGCATCGTGAAATTCTAACACAAAAACATAAAACAAATATGATCATGCAGCCATGTAGTATCATCTATATAACTTTCAAAATCTATATAATCTGTCAGACCTAGGAAGATACACCTTCAAGAAATAAACATAGGACTTGGAAAAATGAAACTTGTTTAAAAACTCCAAGTTACAACCCCATGGCAAAATTACAGTTCAATTTACAATTCAGTAAATGTACATTAAGAAAGTTAATTTCAAAGAAAACTAATACCATTTCAAATGTACATCTTGATCTCAGCATAAATAATGCAATATTATATCATAAACTTTTCAAGAATATAAATTAACAAAATATGAAAACCAAGAACAGAGATGGGATTATCTGACTTCCAATTAAGTAATTCAATTTCACAGGGGACAGTAACAATTCCCGTGAATCGAAAGCACAAACTCAGAAAACATCTAAATCCACAATTAAGTTATTAATTCTAGCAAAATTAATACAAAATATACAAACAGATCTGCATGTACCACATAATAGTAACAATCACTACCCCAAAACCAAGAACAAGCAATTTCAAAATAATTTAAAAAAGAAAACACCAACCTTCATAATCCAGATCCAGATTTTTTTGATCTCCAAAGCGAAAGAAAGGCAACCAAAATACAGCAGACAAAATCACTGCAACACCAAGCATAAACACAAGGACACATCTGAAAGTAACCAACTTTTGAACCCTACAGCAACCCAAACAGCACCCATCACTGTTGCCACTTCTGCTGGTTGTACCCTGGGCATCAAGTGATGTACTTGGCAAATGCTGTTCATCCCCTGTTTTCCCCATTGCAGGAGAAACTCATCAATGTGGGTTTCTTTTCTTGTGGGTTTTTCTTCTAGGCTCCATTTCTGGTGTGGTTTGGTGAAACAGAGTACATTGATGCCTTTCCTCTTTTCTTTTCTTTTCTTTTTTTTTTTTTTTTTTTTTTTTAACACTCCCTCTTTCTTTTCTTGTTCTGCGTAGAGAGAGAAAATGGAATTTTTGGTGAGTGGTTAAGAGGTGGAGTAATGGAATATTATATTAGTAGGGATTGTGGAGTAAACTTCAGTAGATGAACTGTTTTTTTCTTAGTTATCTTTATGAGATAAGAAGACAAGTCTTTGTCTTGTCTTCTTTCAATTTACTGTGGTAATAAAGTGAAGAAAAACTATATAAATTTGGAGGATTATGTTGTTATTTTCCTGGGTTTTCTTCTAATAATACTAGCTTGTACAAAAACAGAAGTTTTTACTTTTTTGCCAAATGTGAGGAAAAAAGTTGTAATAGTGTCCAAATGGATAAGAAAGAAACATACATTATTCAGAAAAACTTTTGGTTTGTGTTTATGAAATTTAAACCTACATTTAGTGAACTGAAGTGTGCTGAGTATATGGCTAATGAGTCATTATGGTTAATTCAGGCATTTAATATTGCCGTAACAGGTAGGTTGGTTACATTGATATCAATGAGAACATACAATGTACTAGTATCAAATACTACCAATTAATTATTTTTTAAAAATATATTTTATTATCACGAGATGATGCAACAACCGTCTTTCTACAATCTGCATAAATATCATATGATATCTGAAATTTGAACCCAATTGACCAACATTAACAATAATAGTTAGTAAAATAATATTTGAACATAATGGGTTCACGTGAATTGATGATGGTTCGAATTTGATCTAATTTTTATTTTGAAAAAAATTAGTTAGAGTGGTTTTAGCTAAAAATTTTAAAATCCATTTGAATTTGATGTGAATATTGTAGTTTGAGGAGGAAAAATATGTGTAATTGTAATTAATACTAACTTGTATCAAGAAAATGAATAATGTAAATGTGAAATTTATATTTTTGTAAGTTTAAGATTCTATTAAGCTTATAACTGGTTGAAGGATATGTTTTATTAAACTCCAATCAAAACATTGTTTAGATTGGAAAAAGAAAAAAAAAGTTTATAAAATGGTTGAATGATAGTTTCATTGAATTCAAATCAAACATTATTTAGATTGATGTTGGTTTAATTTGCGATCTTAAATAATACACATATGCATTATGCCATTTTATGGAAATTAATCCGTTATTATAATCCCATACACTAAAGCCAACACTATTTTGCAATACAAGAAAAGGAAGGAGATAAATCAGGGAAAATATTAATTAGTCATTTAGTTGACATGAGAAATGTGTGGGTCAAGTATCATGCTAATATGTTTGATTTATTTCTCGTGCTAAATCAATATCGATTGGCACACCAAAATATAGAAAGTATACTACCATATATTAATAATAGTGTAACGAATAATGATAGCAATGTTTCATTTTCAGTTTGAAGGAGACGCTAAACCAACATATAATTACTTTTCAATTTAGTAGGATTGTTTTATGTATTGTGTATACTAAATTTGATACATATTAATATTTTATTTCAATGAACTTATTAATTAGTAGTTGTCATTATTATTCTCTCTTTATATATAATATAATGGAAAGCCACGAGAACTTCTTTAGCTGTGGTTGGTGTTGCTTCGGTATTACTTTTTTCGTTTTTTTTATTTGTTATTTTGGAGAATTGCACACGAATTGAGAAATGTTATAAATAATCAAATTTTTGAAGCAAAAATTTCAATATACCCTTTTAATCAAAGAAGTTTAGCATTAATTACAAGTATTAATACGAAAGTCAAAATTAATAAAAGAACATTAGTTTTATATTAAAATCCTAAAATGACAAATAAAAGTAAACAAATTTTTTTGCTAGAGCGACAAATAGAAAAAGGAGAGAGTAGTCAACATGGGAAATAGAGGTATAATAATAATAATTTATTCTACTATAGCAAATTAATAAATATGGTATAGTATATTGTTTTTGTTTAAATAAAAGAAATGGAATAAACATTGACCCAAGTGCTGAGCCATTCACGGGAATTCAAAGACTAGTCCATTTCGTGTGGGGTGCACCGCCATGCGCCCGTGACGGGAATTCAATTTCACTCCATACTCATGTGTGTTTGCCTACTTAATTAATGTATTTATTAATCTTGTCTTTATTACGCAATATGTCATATGTGTTATTTTTTTTTATTAATTTAAGCTTAATAATCAAATAGTATAAGTAGACCCATTTTTTTCGAATATCACAATACAAAAGAATGCATTGCAAAAATTGTGATATTCATTTAAATTTAAAATGATATATGGATATATTGCACTATTGTTATTATATGCTTCATTATCATTTATGTTTTATTGATTTAAATTTGATTTTATTCACGTCTGATTTTAACATTTATTATTTTCTATTCAATTGGATGGCATCTTGAATGTGTTAAGCATTTTTAAATTTGCATTCTTAAAACAACTGTTAGTTTTATTTTGAAGAAATTTATATTTGAACTTTTGTTGAATAAGATTGTGTCATTTAAGTACTAATTTATTTTGTCGATGAGGCCTTAGCCAAGTGGTTAAGGATGAGGCTCCATGACCAAGAGGTCATGGGTTCAACTCCCACAAACGTGGTTATTTTCTCTAGTTTCATACTAGCATTTCTCTAGTTTAATACTAGTAGTTAGTTCACTTTGTTATCATTTAAATTGTTTCGATTTTTGCACCAAAAAAAAAATTGTTTCGATTCGATATAATGTTTGATGTAACAATGTATTCACCATCTCGAAAAAAAAAATAATACTAATTTATTTTTCATCATTGCGTCAAAATACACACTAGGATATTAAATTCACTACCCAAGATATGGTGGCCCTAACAATTCCCTGCCCATTAGGCCCAGTTAGTCTTCAGATCATTAAAGGCCACTACAAGATGACCCAACCAGGCCCTATTTTTGTTACTATAAGGCCTGCTTACTAGTTACTACTAAAAAAGGCCTGTCAATGGGTCGGACTTGATCAGGGTCGATCTGGCTCCGAATTCAATTCTATTTGTCATGTTCGGATTCACTCTGAATTCATTAGAATCCTTCAAAACCCCAACATAATTCGGATCCATTTTTGACAAAAAACCTATCTCTTTTTTTCTTTTTTAGAAATGTAGCAAATTTTGTTTTGTGTTTTCCCACTTCCAGATAATTTTAGAGTTAGATGTTTGATAGAAAAAGAAATTTGAATCTTCGTGAAACTTGTAGGCCCAATATAAGTTAATTAGGTTTAAAAATATGAAATTATGTATGTTTGTGTTTACAATGTTGAGTGTTTAAGAAACATGCGTAGTCACAAGTCATCCATAATATAATGACCACATATGGATTGGTTTGTTTAAAGATTGACTCTAATGAGATCAAATGGATTCAAACCTCTTTTACATCTCGTCTCATTTTAAGTCAACTCAAATTTGATTTTAATCGATTGTAAAAAAAATGATTTCAATATGTCTCTCTAAAACTAATAAAACCTTGACTTGGTACTGTATAATAGTCATTTTTCGAATATGTACTTGGTATTATGAGGATATTTGGAAAACCTTTCCAAATTTGGACGTTTTCCCTTTTCTATACCCATTTCTCTATTAAAAATTAATTAGTGGTGAAGTTATTTTTTGTTTTAAATTTTGCTTAATATTGGGCCCTGGTTTCTACCAGCCATGGCCCATCTGGTTTCTTGGTTATCATTTAATTGACGAACAAAAAGAAGTCCACACAACCAGACCTAGGCCTCGTCCATTCGTTATTGTTCATTTTGCATCCATGACCCTTACTAATTGTCCAATTATTGTCCTGCAATGCAATTACTTTGCAGCTAGACACCCAATTATTCAGTCATCACTTACAACTCGGCCCCAAAGCCCGAAAATGCATCCCTTTTGTTTAACGTAACGACCCCCAGGACTAATGCATTGGAAATAAATAAGTAAATGACAAGAAATATTTTAACTTTTTCTATTCCAAAAAAAAAAAAAAATATACCATGGTTGGTGATGACTTCTTTATTCTTTGTTTAGCTTAATGGGTTGGCTTTTTTATTGTGGGTTAGGATCATAATTGATAAATTTCCAGCAGCCAAATACAACATTTTAGAAAATTTCAAAAGCCCAAATAATTTTGATTTTCTCGTACCAAATCAAATTAACTTTTTTTTTTTCTTGATAACCCAAATGTTCAAGTTTACATTAGACTAATCCTGGACCCTTAGAACCCTGATGAATGTAAATCGCAGGATGTGTCTCCACCAAGCATCGGAATGTAAAATTTTTGATTTGACAAAACGATACACGATTTGGAAAAAAAAAACTGAACCGATCTGGATACCAAATTTCGATATGACTTGGTTCGATTTTACCGTTTGCTCATGCAACATTTTAGAAAAGCAGTAATCAAACTTTAAAAATACGAAAAATACAGTTGAGTTTAATTTAATATCACACATAACATAAAAAGGACCTTAAAAGGAAATAAAGACATGCCAACAAGCCAATCCCTCACGAACACGTACACGTCCCACACAATACATCGACAGCAGGGTGTAATAACTCTCCTTCTTCGTTATTTTTTCCAAAGCACTTTATTTTACCTCTGATTTAATACTGAAAAAGAATATTTTTATTTGATCTGTTCATTAGTAGTAGTATTTTTATAGTGAGGGAAAATCAGAGGGTTTTTACTTTCATTAGTGTAGAGAGGGGCTCGACTCCAATTCTTTATCTTTCTCATTTTCTAGGGTTTTGTACTAGCCCTAAAATTATTTCCTGCAATTCGACATAATGGCTGGCAAAAATGTAATCTCCGACGATGAAGGTACAATAATCCGACAAATATTTCTCGCATTTTCGGGGAAAGCTTTATGAAGACTTTCTCTGTTTTTTTAATTTGCTTAAGCTTGGGTTGCTATTGTTTCTTAAATTTTTTCGTGGCATTTGTTTCCCCATAATATGAGCCCAGATGATATTGGAGTTGAGGAGGAAGAGAGAGACGAAGAAGGCTATGGTGACCGCACTGAAGATCGTGATGACGAAGACGACGATGAAGAGGATGGTATGATGCCGTTTATTTCTTCTTTATGCATATTTTCTTTAGTTAGTTCGTACTTGTGGTATCAATATTTAGCTATTGCGTTGTGGATTTGTGGGTTTTCTTGTACGTTGGGCAAATATACATATTTCTTAAAGGATTGTGTATCTCGTTTTGGTAGTGGAGGTGGGGGGTGGAATCTGTCTATATTTTAGCTCATGAATTAAGTTTGGTTGATGCATGGCTTAGGATTCAGGTGTAAGCAATTAAATTTCCTTTTTGTCTTCTCTTCTGACTATGAATGATTTGGTGTGTTCGTCATTGTGCCTTTCTCTTTTTAATTTGGAGCTTGCTAGTCAATTTGGTTGGATCAACTTCTTTTTATCACGAAATTCTCATTACAGTTTGATATTATCCTTCTTATTGATGTTGTTACTATGATCCTATCTGTTGGTTATGATTGTCTTGATCACCTATCTTTCACCATTTATGGTAGAGATATATGGAAATTTGCCCCGTGGCCAACTCGAAGGGGCTGAAGTTTGATGCAGAGCTTTTTGGTTGTTAAATTTATGTTTAATTTTTAAAAGTAGACACATGAGAATATTCTTGAATATGTGTGGAAAGAAAAATATTTTTTCCTTACCGAAATGCATCACATTATTACATTTTGATAAAGCACTCACACATATCTTTCATGATTAATGGGATCCTTGCTGTTTTCTTGCAGAAGAAGGACAAGATGAATACGAGAAAGATGGGTTTATAGTGGATGATATTGAGGATGAAGAGGAGGAAGAAGATAGAGCTGAAAGTGATGATGAGAGGCAGAAGAAGAAGAAAAGGAAGAAAAGGTAATGCACTTATTTGTTTTTTGTTTTCGCAACCATCAGGATTTCATTTTAACAGCGTTTCATGTTAATTATCATTAATCAAAGTGAGAATTTTTTTTTGCCTCATAATCTTCTGTATGTTCCAATATAGGGAATCTGAGAAGAACTATGTGCTTGATGAGGATGATTATGCACTTCTCCAGGAAAGCAACATTTCTGTTCCTCGTCCAAAACTTGTAAGTTCAGATTTTGCCATTTTTGTGTTTTTATGGCATTTACAGCTTGTTGTTACACTAGACACGACGCTTATTGATTTTTTTGGGACTTGTTTGCAAAATAAAAGGGAAGTAAGAAGTTTAAGCGACTGAAAAAGGCTCGAAGGGATACAGAAGAATCCTCTGGGCTTTCTGATGAAGAAGAGTTCGATGGAAGTGGAAAAGGAGGGCGTACTGCTGAAGAGAAGCTGAAACGGAGCTTGTTTGGTGATGATGATGGTAAATCTTGTTGGAATTGTTTTCGTCCATCTTCATTTTAAATAATCATTTATTTATTGACAGTCCTGGGAGTTCCCCTCAAATGTTGTAGGTCAACCGCTTGAGGATATTGTTGAGGAGGATGAACAGCCAGAAGAAGAGGATGATGCAGACATCGGTGAAGAGGATGAAATGGCTGATTTCATTGTTGACGAAGAAGAAGTTGATGAACATGGAGCTCCTGTGAGGTACATATATATACCAAGTATACCTGACATGTGGCTCTATGATTTGATTGTTGCTAGTATACCCTAACACATGTATATGCAGGAGGAAGAAACCCAAAAAGAGCAGGCAACGACCGGGTATTTCATCATCTGCACTCCAGGAAGCTCACGACATATTTGGTGATGTCGAAGACCTTTTGAGGATTCGTAAGTTGGAAGCGAGAGGCGATGAAAATACTGAAAGGACCCTTGAAGACCAGTTTGATCCCAGCGTTCTTTCTGAGAAGTACATGACTAGTAAAGATGACCGGATAAGGGAAATTGATGTCCCCGAAAGAATGCAGGTTTGTCAAACATCTAGAATATCTTTCCCTTGTGATTTTCCAGGCTGAGGTTTCAATTTTTGATTTATGTTTCATTCTTCTTTGTAGATAACTGAGGAAAGTACTGGCCCCCCTCCAACAGATATTGGTAGTATCGACATGGAGAAGGAGTGGATTTATAACCAGCTTGTCAGTGGTGTGGCGCCTATATTTAAAATGAGTGGTGCCACACACGACGAAGTGGATGAACTCAAAGACCAAATTTCAAAATTTCTGGAACTAATGCATGTTCAAAAATTAGATGTATGCCTTTTTCTCATGATCTGGTGCTTAATTTCGTAATGACAGTATACCCTTCCCTATTTTTTACTTGGATCTTTTTGCCTTCCTTACAGGTTCCCTTCATTGCTATGTATCGGAAAGAGGAAATCTTGAGCCTATTGAAAGATCCAGATGATCCTCAATCTGAGAATGAGAATGATCCTAGCCAGAAGCCTAACTTAAAGCGGCACAAGGTAGTCATGTTGGATTTACTTATGTATCACACTTAATTTTGTAGACATTTGTTTTTTGCGTCCATCTTTGCTTGAATTGTAGTCAATATTGTACAGTCAGATGGTGGTTTTCTACTGTGTAGTTTTTATGTATTTTGGCAGTTTTCACTAAAATGTTGTGAGGATGTTTACATTTTAGATAAAAACTGCTATAGATGGGTGCAATTTGGATTGGGAAATTTTCCGTTTTACCTTAAAACCTATTATTACATTCAATCTTTTCACTGAGTTATTCAATCATTGGTGTTATTCAGGTACTTTGGACAATCCAGGACTTGGATCACAAGTGGCTTCTTCTTCAGAAAAGAAAGAGCGCACTTCAGTCATACTACAATAAGCGGTTTGAAGAAGAGTCGCGTAGAGTATATGATGAGACACGTCTCAATTTGAACCAACGCCTTTTTGAATCTATTACTAAGTCTCTTAAAGCTGCTGATTCAGAAAGAGAGGTTGATGATGTTGACTCGAAATTTAATTTGCACTTCCCCGCGGGAGAAGTTGTACTTGATGAAGGGCAGTTCAAGAGGCCAAAGAGGAAATCCCATTACAGCATTTGTAGTAAAGCTGGCCTATGGGAGGTTGCAAGCAAGTTTGGTTATAGTTCTGAGCAATTCGGTTTGCAGATTTCTCTGGTGGAAATGGTAGGGCTTAGTTTGATTTCTAATCATCCTTCTTTTGAACTGCAAAATTGATTGGTTTATGTTCTTTGCAGAGGATGGATGAGTTGGAGGATGCAAAAGAAACACCAGAGGAAATGGCTTTTAATTACACCTGTGCGATGTTTGAGACTCCTCAAGCTGTATTGAAAGGCGCAAGGCACATGGTATGCTGCAGTTTTTTCCTCTCAAAATCCCTCTTATTCCGATAATTTGAAAAGGCCTTCTATTCTATTGGCTAATTTTTCGCTTCATGCAATCTAGGCGGCCGTTGAGATCAGTTGTGAACCTTGTGTCAGGAGACATGTTCGTGGTATCTTTATGGATAATGCTGTGGTGTCAACTAGTCCTACTGCTGATGGAAATGTAGCAATTGATTCATTTCACCAATTTGCTGGAGTGAAGTGGTTGCGAGAGAAGCCACTAACCAGATTTGATGATGCACAATGGCTTCTAATACAGAAGGCTGAAGAGGAGAAGCTCCTGAAGGTTAATATCAAGCTACCAGAAACAGTTCTTGAGAAGTTAATAAGTGACTCAAATGACTATTATCTGAGTGACGGTGTTAGTAAATCTGCTCAATTGTGGAATGAGCAGAGAAAACTAATACTTCATGATGCATTTTACGATTTGCTCCTCCCTTCAATGGAAAAAGAAGCAAGATCCTTATTGACTAGTAGAGCAAAAACATGGCTGCTCTGGGAATATGGAAAGCTATTTTGGGATAAAGTGTCTGTGGCCCCATATCAGCGGAAAGAAAATGACATCAACTCCGATGAAGAAGCTGCACCCAGGGTAATGGCTTGCTGTTGGGGGCCTGGAAAGCCAGCTACAACATTTGTGATGTTGGATTCGTCCGGAGAAGTTTTAGATATACTGCATGCTGGATCCCTCAACCTTCGTGGTCAAAGTGTTAATGAACAGCAACGTAAGAAAAATGATCAGCAACGGGTGCAGAAATTCATGATGGACCACCAACCACATGTTGTTGTTCTTGGAGCTGCTAATTTGTCTTGTACACGGCTGAAGGAAGATATTTATGAGGTATCCATGGTTGACTTTTTGTGGTCTTTACTGTCAGTTTTATATGTCAAATACTGTATGCCTACTGGTTATAAATTTATGAATATTTGAGATCTTTCTTTGATGTTTTACCCCTTTTATATATCAGATAATCTTTAAGATGGTGGAGGATAATCCAAGAGATGTTGGTCATGAGATGGATAATCTTAATATTGTGTATGGTGATGAATCTCTTCCACATTTGTATGAAAATTCACGCATTTCAGTTGATCAGCTTCCTTCACAAGAAGGTAATAGTTTTTTTAAAAACTTGTTTTGGCAATTTATTTGGTGGTTATTGCTTTTCTGCAATATCCTTTTAACCATTGTATGCAATAATGTACAACTTACAATTTCTTATAATTTTAGGTATTATTAGGCGTGCCGTGGCTCTCGGGCGCTATCTTCAGAATCCAGTAGCTATGGTGGCAACATTATGTGGACCAGGTAGGGAGATTCTCTCTTGGAAACATAATCCTCTGGAGAACTTCCTCACTCCCGATGAGAAGTATGGAATGGTCGAACAAGTTATGGTGGATGTAACTAACCAAGTGGGTCTTGATATTAACTTGGCTTCAAGTCATGAATGGTTGTTCGCCCCTCTACAGTTTATTTCTGGGCTTGGACCCCGAAAAGCAGCTTCTCTTCAAAGGTCTTTGGTTAGAGCTGGAGCCATTTTCACAAGGAAGGATCTGTTGACTTCCCATGGTCTTGGTAAGAAGGTTTTTATCAATGCTGTTGGATTTCTGCGAGTGAGACGCAGCGGATTGACTTCCAGTAGTAGTCAGTTCATTGACTTGTTAGACGACACAAGAATACATCCAGAATCTTATGGCCTTGCACAAGAGTTAGCCAAGGATATTTATCGTGAGGATGGTAATGATGATGCAAATGATGATGATGATGTGCTGGAAATGGCTATTGAGCATGTTAGAGAGAAGCCTCAGTTGTTGAGGGCTGTGGATGTTCATGAATACGCTCAACAGAAAAACCGTCTGAACAAAAAAGAAACCCTTAATGATATAAGGTTGGAATTGATGGAAGGCTTTCAGGATCGGCGTAGATCATTTGTAGAACCAAGTCAAGATGATGAATTTTACCTGATCTCAGGAGAGACTGAAGAAGCACTATCTGAAGGAAGGATTGTTCAAGCAACAATCCGTAGGGTTCAACCTCAGCGAGCAATTTGCGTCCTTGAATCTGGATTGACTGGCATGATCAGCAAAGAAGATTATACTGATGATTGGAGGGACATCGATGAACTAACCGATAAGCTGCGTGAAGGTGACATTTTGACTTGCAGAGTCAAATCCATTCAGAAGAATCGTTATCAGGTATTTTTAACTTGTAGAGAAAGTGAAATGAGGAGCAACCGTTTCCAGAACCATCAAAATTTGGATCCTTACTATCATGAAGAACGCAGCACTTTGCACACTGAGAAAGATAAAGCTCGTAAAGAGAAGGAGCTTGCAAGGAAGCATTTTAAGGCAAGGATGATTGTTCACCCACGATTCCAAAATATCACATCTGATGAAGCAGTAGAGGTCTGTTATTTATATTCTGTTAGACTGTATCATGAATGCGCTTGTTGGTCTGCATGGCATTTGCTTCTTTTTTATATTTGATTAGAGAATGGGATCGTTTTCAATTTATATTAGTGGTGTGACGATTAACTTTCGTGTTATGGTGGGGACTTCAATGTGGGATTTCTGAACATCTTTGGAAGCTCTGCGCAGTTAGGTTTTGTTGCATCTTACATTCTGCTATTGCAGTAAAATTCAGACTTAAGTTGTTTTGTAATAGCATCTTGTCTGACATTTATAATAGTATTCGGTCAAAAAATTCTTTTTAACTTGAAAAATAAACATATGGTGCAAATGGACACTTGCTCTTTTGTGTTATGTTCTTTTACCTAAATTAATTGAGTAGACAAGCTTTACTAAATCTTTAATGTCTTTCAATGCTTTTTACAGTTTTTGGCGGAGAAGGATCCTGGTGAAAGTGTTATCCGTCCTAGTTCTCGAGGGCCTTCATATTTGACCTTGACTCTGAAGGTTTATGATGGAGTATATGCTAACAAGGACATATTTGAAGGTGAAAAGGAAACAAAGGATATCACAAGCTTACTTCGAATAGGAAAAAAACTTAAAATTGGAGAAGATACGTTTGAGGACCTTGACGAGGTAACTTTGATGCTTTAAATTGGAAAATTTTATTTGCTTGAAGAATGAAGTATGATTTAACCAGTTTACTGAAGAAGTTTCTGAGTATGAGGACTGGCAATTATGTACATAATATAACCGTGGAAATGAATCCAGATTGCGTTCTAGCTTGATTGCAAATCACCTTTAGAGGGTGTGGTTCATCTTGTTTGAGCTGGCCCTGCTTGCACGTTTCTGTACACAGTTATTACCAGTCAGTTGCATTTCATTAAGTTGATCGCCTAATCTTATCACAATATGCTCCAGAGAATATTATTGAAGCCTTGATGTTAAAGTTTTTGAATTTTTGATTAGTGAATTTGACTTTGAGTTGGCACCCAATCTCCATAATTGTGTTTTTTCTACCTAGCAAGTTTGATTGATATTTTATTTCGTGCATCATAAATTAGGTCTGGGTAGAATATGTCATTGTGCATCGCAATGAACCCAATATTCTTTATCACTTGCTTATTCTTCACTCAGGTAATGGACCGTTATGTGGATCCTTTGGTAACTCATTTGAAGGGAATGCTAAATTACCGTAAGTTTAAGACGGGCAATAAAACTGAAGTTGATGAGCTCCTTAAAATTGAAAAGTTAGAGAATCCAATGAGAATTGTATATTGCTTTGGAATATCTCATGAACATCCTGGGACATTCATCCTCACTTACATACGTAGTTCAAATCCACATCACGAGTACATAGGTCTGTATCCAAAGGGATTCAAGTTCCGGAAGAGGATGTTTGAGGACATAGACCGTCTGGTGGCATATTTTCAGAGACACATTGATGATCCACATGATTCTGCACCATCAATTCGATCAGTTGCTGCCATGGTGCCAATGAGAAGCCCTGCAACTGGAGGCTCATCTGGGTTTGGTGGTGGCTGGGGTGGTTCATCCAATGATGGTGGTGGCTGGAGAGGAGGAGATAGAACCCCTGGACAGGGTTCTAGAGGAGGTAAGCCTTAATTACTTCAATGTTCAGCCTGTGCTGCATCTTTTCTATGTGGTATTTAAATTTAGCCTTAGACTGCTGAAACATCATGTGTTTACCCAATGTAACCGTTTCCTCATCATGCTTCGATATGTTAATTATGTTTACTTGATATGTATACTCGGGTGCTCCAATATTTCTACGCATAGATGGTTAAGTATTTCTTGGTGTCTTTTGTTTAACAGAGTAATTCACATATTTTTGCTTGAAAATTAATCGCCTAAATTAGGACTCCCAATAACTTAATTGAGACGTGGTGTTGCTGTTATGTGTGAGAAAAGCGCTATATACCATGTGAACTTTATTTTAGTGAGGTAGGTTCTCAATCTACCACTGTCGGTTAGGCCCATTAGGGGGAGACCTCTCTTAAGTATTTGTTTTATACTAATAGAATTGAAGTTTGGCATTGACCAATTCTTTTCTGAGGTGTTCTACATACAACTTTTTTGAGTACTTGAGAAACCACAACTTTTGCCGAATGAGACATTTTATTATTCTGTACCTAGATCGTTACTTCTCCTTTCTGATTAGACTACGTCACTCTTTTTTTTTGAACTTCTGCATATGAAACTGGCAATGAATTGGACCAACGCTGTTGAGTGATTTGAATATGAAGATATGTCATATAGCTATTGGTAGGAAATGTTTGCCTGATTTGAATTTGGTTACAGGGAGAGGTGGCCACAGAAATAGTGGTGATCATGATGGGGATTCCAATGGAGGATCTAGACCATATGGTGGGCGTGGTCGTGGGCGAGGTCGTGGGCGAGGGCGAGGCTCCTATGGTAGTGACAGGGGCGATAGGCAGGACTCGGACCGTGGTGGTTCACAAAAGTGGAGTTCTAAGGATGATGAAGATGGTGGTGGTGGATGGGGGAGCTTTCCTGGAGCGAAGGTCCAGAATTCACCAGGTAGGGAAGCTTTTCCTGGTGGTTGGGGAGGCGGCGGAAGTGGGAGTGGTGGCGGTGAAAGTGGCAGTGGTGGTTGGGGAGGAGGTGATAGTGGCGCTGCTGATAATGCTGGTGGAGATGCAGGCAATTCGGGGTGGGGTGGTGGTAGCAAGAAGAGTTCACAAGAAGGTGAAGCTGGTGGATGGGGAGGCTGGTGAAACTTATATTATATATTTTACACCTTAGCTCACTGCTGTTTATTCACTTTAGAATGATATATTTTTAGATTTCTTCCGTCACTGATGTCTAACTTGCTTTTTCTTTTGATTGATGCTATGGATTAAGTGATTCTGGGTCCGTTCTTTCTCCTTTTCCCTTTTTGAATTAGTAAATTACAATAAAATATTACCAGAATATTTAAAGAAATGTAAGTTATCATAAAAGATAGTTATGACTGGAATTAAATATAATATAACTCAATTGAGTTCGCTAATAAATTTTCTTTTTTTTTTTATTATTTTGAAATTCGACTTCAGCTTGACTCGATCAGAAGAAGGGATATCATATGTTTAAACATACTTTAAATTTACTCAAAACAATTTGTGCACGGTTCAATTAAAGCTCATTTTGATTTCGATTTGTCTTATGGTCTGCTCAAATTTAGATCGGTTCCAAACTTCGTAGACCGCCTCAAACTAAATTTGAACTACGTTATTTGTCGTTCCTCGACTCGTTTACACCTTTACAAATAGCTTGAGTATGGTACTAGCAGAGTAGCAGTTAGGCCATCTCCAACCCGGGTTGGGGGGTGGGTCGATTTGGGCCAGCCCGCCAGCTACGGGTTGGAGAGGACACTGGGCGGTCCATTTGGACCGCCCAGGTCGATGGGCCATCGCCCCAACAATCCTTGGTGGCGCCACTTGGCGCCACCTGATGGATTTTCTTTTTTATTTTTTTAATGTTAAAAATTATTATAACAATTGGGATTTGAACACGAAACCTTTATAGTGAAACATGATTTTCTTACCATTTGAGCTACATCACATTTGTTGAACTTTTAGTACAAATTAAAATTTATAAATTATAGAAACTTGTAGCCAAATTTATTTATAAATTAGATGATTAACTCAAATAAATATTTTACACATTATGAATGAAAATGAACTCAAATAAAATTAGATAATTAACTCAAATAAATATTTTAAAATTATATATTTGTCTATGAAATAATAATTTTTTTAGCCACATTTAAAATTTGATTTGAAATTTTATTGACGATGGATACATCTACCTTCACTCCAGACACAAAAGCTTTATTTAAGCTTAAAAGGAAACAGATACAACAAAAACAACTTGCGAAAAACTTGTTTGGAGGAGGGTCGTCGAATCCAGGAAACAACCCTTTTGATTATTTTCCCAACGCCTAATGATTGTTGCTTCCATCATTGCATTTTTCTTGTTGTTTACTTATGTTGTATTTTTGCATTTTCAATGTTGTCTTCATCGTTGCAATTTCGTTGTTATTTTCGTGTAATCCTTGTTGTTTTTCTTGTCCCGAATGTAATATTATTATTTTATTATCATTGTCTCTAAAATTAATTATTATGTATTTTCATATTTAAATTAATATTACTTATTTTTAAAATTATTATTATTATTATTATTATTATAGATAATATAGGTGAGAGTGGGGAAGGCTTTTTTTTTTAATTAATTGGAAGAGAACCCCCTCCCGGTTGGAGATGATACTCAGGGGGGTGCAGATTCTCCAGGTGGAGATTGACACCCCAGGGCTGTAAATAGCCCTACGGGTTGGAGATGGCCTTAATGAACTTTTTGTCTTAATTTTAAGTTTTTTCTTATATGGAGATTTATTTTCATTTAAAGCTGAATCAATTTGGGAGTAAGATGGAAGTAAAAGGAACTATGTACACTTATTTTAATTACTCCAAAGAAATGCAAAATAAATAGGAAAAGAAAATCAACTTGTTTGTTAGGTGTTTGGGAGAATAGTGAATGTTGGTAAATAATTTCGATTTGTGTAATGTTGTTTGTTTGAGTTTTGAAATAGTGGTTTAAAAAATAAAGTAGATTCATGTTTTTTTTGGAAGAATTAGTTGTAGGTACATATTGTGTAATGTTGTTTGTTTGAGTTTTGAAATAGCGGTTTAAAAAATAAAGTAGATTCATGTTTTTTTTGGAAGAATTAGTTGTAGGTGTAATATGTATAAGACTTTATGTCAATTTATATTTGTTATGTAAGATAAGTTGTGTAAGAGAGGAGTTACTTAATGTCAAATCAATGTAGAAATTGTGTATTTTTTTTTAAAATAAAAAAAATTGTTATTTGTTTGACTATTGAGAGACTAATTTGAGAAAATTGAAAGATAATAAATTTAATTCTGAAAATAAAAATCACGTTTCTTTCACTTTTTTCAAACACGAATTAATTTTCGAAAACGTCAAACAAATAGGCTCAACCTGGTTTGACCGACGGTCAATTAAATTATTACTTCTATTTTCTTACAGCAGCCTCCTTGTTCGCTTTAAATTCTCCGTAGGTTTCTCACTCTAGGGTTTTGAACACTCTTTCTAATTTACTCTACTGAAATCCCTAACCAATTACCTTTTATTCTTCTCCAAGTATGACTCAATCACAAGAAGAATTATTGGCCGCCCATCTTGAACAACAGAAGATTGATGTAATTCCTCTATATCTCTCACACACACACACACGTTTGAATTATTTTGGGGTTTTTTTGTTGAATATGTTTTGATTTAGATTTCGTATTCACAAGTTTTTTAGCGCAATCATTTTGTTGGATTTTTGATAGCTGGTATGATTCATGTGGAAAAAACACTTCTTTAGCAAGATGAAAGGGCTACACGTGTTAAAAATATTAAGCAACGAACGGGTTTTTGCTATAGATTCTGTAGTGAGAGAAGATTTTTTTTTGCTATTAATGTAATTATAACGAAGTGGACATATGATTTATATGGAGATTCAGTAAAAAAGAGTTGCTTTGTTGAATTTCCGATGGATATTTTGTGAAAACTATTTGTTGGATATGCTTCTGTGCAACCTTTTTTTAATATAAATGTTGTAAAATTGGGTATATGCTGTGTTATTGAATTGACATTCTATGACTATTGGGTGATGCATATAGCATTTGAGAGATTAATAGAAAAGGAGGATAAGTGAATAATATATACATGATTATTGAGATGAAATCGTTTGATATGCTTTTATTTCAGTTGCACATGTATAGTGTGACTCTTGATGCCATCGTTAGAGAAAATAGGCAGTGTAAGCTATGAAAAAAAGGAAAAAATGGCACTCTTAAATGACAATTTGATGAGTTTAAATGTTTAATCATTGCTTGCAGCATGAGGATCCTGTGATTGAGGACGACGATGACGAAGAGGATGATGACGAAGAGGATGAAGATGATGTTGATGGTATGTGTATGACTTCAATTTAGGGTCCTGTTGTCCCTGGCGTGTAAATCTATCCTTTTTCTATCAGCTACTGAGTTAATAGATTTTTATATGGAGACATCATTTGAACAGGTTTTAAGCATCTTTGTTTGCTGGTTCTTGAGTTTTAGGATCTCATTTCAGTAGGAAAATCTGAACCATCCCTTATTCCCTATTGTTATTACAAATACAACACCTTCACTTTTGAACTCGACTCTGGACTTTCCTTAATTTCTAGTGAAGGAACAAAACTACCACCATCAAATGCATATGAATGGTTTTCCACTCAAATTGAACGATAAACTTTCCATTATATTACATTTTCAGTGTGCATGTATTTGGCCTTTCCTTTATAATTTCTTGCATGTATTTTGTTTGTGTTGGCAGGACCAGATGCTAGTGGTAGGTCAAAGCAGAGTCGAAGTGAGAAGAAAAGCCGTAAGGCAATGCTAAAACTGGGAATGAAGCCCATCCTTGCTGTCAGCCGAGTCACTGTTAAGAAGAGCAAAAATGTTTGTCTCTTCGTTTTTTCACTTTGAAAGTTTCAGATCAATATATTTTGATTATGATCTCATATACTGGGTGGCTCTTCAATTGTTTTTGACATGGCATTTCAGATCCTGTTTGTTATATCAAAGCCAGACGTTTTCAAGAGCCCAAATTCAGATACATATGTAATCTTTGGTGAAGCAAAGATTGAAGATTTGAGCTCACAATTGCAAACACAAGCTGCAGAGCAGTTCAAGACTCCTAATCTGAGTAATCTTGTGCCAAAGGATGAGCCAGCAGCTGCACCTCTGGATGATGAAGATGTAGATGACACCGGTGTTGAACCAAAGGACATAGAGCTGGTTATGACACAAGCTGGAGTTTCGAGAGCCAGGGCTGTTAAAGCTCTCAAGGATGCTGATGGAGATATTGTCTCTGCTATTATGGAGCTTACAAACTAGAGAAACCTATCACATTTAATTCTTGGGGTTACATTTTGGTTTGAATATGGACTGAGATATTGAATATCGTTGTTTGAGGCGGTTACTTTCTGTTGTTTTTCTGCTCTTTAATGTTATTGTGTACAATATCAGCTGTGGATGCTATGCATTATGGTTCAGGTCAGAATATTCACAGTTTTGCAGCTCCTTTTGATTCTTGGTTGTTAATCTGTGAGAATATTTCACTTTTGACTATTTACGCAAGACATTAAGCAATTGCAATGGCGTATGATGATATGGATGCTGAGACACGATGATATATTGATTATATAGTTTAATTGTTAATATTGAGGCCCAAGTAAAAGGAACTGCCTGTATCCATGGAGTGAGTCGTGTTTAGTTACAGAAGGTTGGCCAATAACCCAGATATATGATTGAACTAGTAAGAGAAGAGAACAAAACACAGATGAAGAATTGAAGATTAACATGTTCCATGTAAAATAAAGTTCTTTTCTGATCTTATAAAGTGAGTTTCAGTAATAAGAAACAACTCAAAAAAGTATCAAACACTTCCTCATCTTTTTCTTCAAAGAGATGCTAAACATCACAATCAAAAGAATCCAACAAAGCAACAGAATTAATCTAAACAAAAGGGCTTTAATGTTCAAAAGGCCAATGAGAGTGCTCGCTATAATGATGATCATCTTGATGGTAAGAAACCGAACTACTCGATTCCACCGTTGTTTCATTACGGCTAGGTCTCGAACTAGACGAACCAAAAGGCCACAAGAAAGACCACCGTCTCCTCCTTCCTCGATTCTCACTTCTACTTTGTTCCCTTGAGTTCCGGTTATTACATTCATTTGTTATCTCTTGCCTACAAACAGGGCAAGAATTCCTTTGCTCAAGCCACGGCAAAATGCAATCCGAGTGATACAAATGCTTACATGGGAGTTTTCTAACTTGAGAACCCAACTCAAAGTTTTCTTTACATACTGCACAAGTTGAATCCGAACGAACGTGTTTCTTAGAAATCTTGACTGTTTTCAATGCATTAATCGAGGCTGTTGTTGAAGCTTGGGGAGGAACACGATGGTCGTTATTACGAGTAACTTGTTGGAGAAATTCTTCTACTCCTGGTCCTACAAAGTAATCACCCCCGTTTTGTGGTCTGAATCCGAGAGTTTCGTTGAGAAACTCTAAGAGTCCACCTCCACCAGGCATTCTGACTGGCATGTCTCCACTGAAAACGAGGAAACCTCGCTCGGGTATTTCTCTTACATCGGACATGTTGCTTCTTACGGACATTTGTTGTCTAAGGAAATTTGAGACAGCTTCTATAAACCTTGGTCGACTTTGGTTGTTTTCTTGGGTAGTTGGGCTAATTGAATCATCAAGTTGTTGGATGAAACCCCCATCACAAGTGGGGCATACCGTGTTTTGCCTCTGAAGAATCACGGGTTCTCTACAAGTGTAACACCAATGAGTACCCATGTCGCTTGACATCTCCTTCCCAAATTAGGGATCCAATACCTCCTTAAAACTCTGCACAATAAGCAATACAAGAATTTAAAATGTGCAAAATGAAGTAGCATCCAGCCTCAGAGTAAAGTTGATACAACATCAATTGCTCGGTTCTTGAACTTGGTAACCCATGTTTATCAGTTGTCAGTTGCCACAACCCACTTGGATTCAGAAATTTCTTAACATTAGGAACAATGAGAATTGCCAAAACAGAGAAACTCAAAGTAACGTGAATAAGAAAGACAACATTAATTTCCCCCTTAAACAGCTAACAAAATCGAAGTTAACAATTTAATCCAATTTGCAGCATAACAACAAATCCAAGATTTCATAAATAAAAGATTAAACTTGTAGAAATAGAATTAAAAAAAAATAGAGATAATGTTCATACCTTTGATCCAGTGGGTAAAAGACCCAGATCAGATGATGGAGTATATAAATAGGGAGTAGTACATTAACATTAACAACTCAATTTTATATACTTATTCTATTGTAGGAAAGAGGAAAAAGTTTTCGTTGAGATTGGTGAGACTGAAAAGTTTCTTTGTAATAAATAAATCTCAATAAATTAACGCAGCACACACAAACACACACTGTCTTTTTAGTTAAAAAAATAAAGTAGTAAGTAGTAACTGATAGAGTGAGTGCTACTGCTGTCTTTATCTGTCATTTTTATTGTGGGAAGGGAAGGGAAGGAGGATCATTGGACTGCACATGCACCTTTAATGAATGTCCTCAAGAGCAAGTCTATCTATATCTATATAATATAGGGTTGATGATATGATGGGATTTACTTAAATCTTGAAATTTCTTTTACCTAGAAATTATCTACTGCTGTCTTTCCAAGCATATATCATATTCTTAACCACAAGGTCTATAAATTTCTTATACCGGTAAATAATTTCCTCTCAACTCCATATTCATATTTAATCCTCTAAAAAAATATGTATTTTATATATATAAATATATCTTAAGCATGAGATCAAAAGTACTGAGAATCTCGTTTTCTAGGACTAAAAGTGCAATATCACATCAAATCATAACCATAAAGGTTTACACAGAAAGTTGTTATGGAAGCAAGCACGAGGACAAACAACATCCTCATCACCCACGACACGATCTTCAGCCTGTGGTAGGAGTAGGACTCCAACTATTATATATATCATATCATGTCTCTAAACAAATGAGTGCATCTCTTATATATACCTATACCACGTTACTTACATGGATCAGCTTTCTTTCTTGGACCTTGAGCCACTAATCAATTCAATATTGAACATACAAGACTTTTTACGGAGAATACAAATACAATCAATACATGATTTATTTTCGAATACATTAGAAATCATACCCAAACGACTGTATCCAAAGGAAGCTATATATTAATTCAAAGGCTGGCTATGTTTGTTCTAGTAAGTAAACTGATGGGGAAAATCAAAACTAACACTTAGCGTTTTACTCATTAATTTCAAGAACAAACATAGCCAAAATGAACTTTCCATCGCAGCTAACTCCCTTCGCTGAATTGCTTTTGGATGTCCTTGAATGATACTGTGGCAGATCCTCTACACTTAGCTTTCTGTTGAGAATGGTGTTCCTTCCACCCAGTCATGAATATGACCTGAAAATTGGTGGTTTAGCCAAACTACAAAAAGATCCAGTAAAAACAAGGAAAACAAGTATCTGGGAGTAAAAGATAAAATTTATTGCATAGTGCCACACTCTTGTAATGCCCTACTCAAATTGCTTCATCATGCATTGCAAAATAGTTTTAACTTTTTCTTTTTGTTGGATTTCACTTTAATAATCAACATATAAAGAAAAAAAATATATAAATGAGGATAGAAGATTTGAACAATCAAACTTGAATACAAAGAATGATACAATTCACTAAGGCCTCATTCATTCTGATACGCATGAAAAACCCATAATTTCCTGTCATTACACTTCAGAGTGATAGATCACCTGGAATGTTGCTGGGATGGTGCCGTCTTCGGCAGCAAACATGGACTCATAAACAGCTGCTGTTGCAAGAGCCGTTTCTCTCTTTAAGATCTGATTAAATATTGAATGAATTATTGAGTGAGGATGAGATGGCATAGAACATTTTGAAACCGGGAAACACCAAAGAACAAAATATTATTAGAGCTCACAAGATAACTGAAACTGGAAACTTTTTACTTACATTTCTCCTTTGTAATAGAGCATTAGTTTCACCCATTGAGCGAAGATGCTCTATCAGCTCCAAAGCTACCTTGATGGAAAGACAAGTGTTACACTTGACCAAAAAAACATGTCCGTAACAAAATAAAAAATGTAATCTCAGTCTGCTTGCTTCATTGTCACTTGTCAGAACATTTACCCACATTGTGTTGGATAGGAAAAAAGTATCAAACAAATTGATACTAGAAGTATAATGTCATGATCAAAATGCTTTAGTAGAAATAATTAAAGTTGTAAATTAGAAGGCTGAAAGAAGAATGTTGTAAAATCATTAGAAGGGTAAAGCTCAAACTTCATGCATCAGACTGTAACCTATATAACGTGTACTCAGATGTCAATGGTACAATAGTTTTGCATGTCAGAATTTTTAGAGGCTATTATATGAGCAGAACAGTGTTGCTGGCAACACGTGCTATAACAATTTAAACATATTTTATCTTCAAACATTGTAATCAAAAGGCCTAATAGTTAGTACTAATAAAATATTTAAATAAACTAGTTTTAACCATTATGTTCAACGAGCAATGAATTTGGAAATGATTAATAAGGGAAGCTGAGGTTGCAAGTCTAGACCTTCTATAAGCATCATCAGATTGGATCTTGAAGCTATCAATTTTAAAATCAAAAGTGTTGTATAAAAATGAATAGTAAAGTACATAGGCAAATACATACCACTGTTATATCTCACAGTGTACTCATCAACATCAACTCCCGGAAGAGTGAAGCCTGCCCTAGTCAACAGATTGCCAGCATCACGTACCTATCAGACCACATACTATTTAGTAAATTTTTCGGTGCCATAAATTGTTTCTTTTAACACTAAGCGATAAACACTTTTAAAATCATGACAACACTATGGAAATCAACTTTACATGCAAATACATTGATATCACCACTTTTTAGAAATCAACAGTGTGAATAAACATAGTAAAATATCAACAAGTTGCCAATTCAACAAATTTGAGTATTTGCATCTTAATCTAAAGAAGTTACAATTACAGATAATTCAGGAGGATTACCATAATTCAAAGCAATCAACATATTCGGACATATAGGATTGATGACAAAATAATACACAATCACAATACTTCAATTGATTTTCAGATAATGACAACACTAAGAAAGGTCCACAACAGCTTTCTTACAAATTTTTCAGCTAAAATTATACGGCAACAGTAAAGCAACTAAGATATTTGTAACAGAAACACCAGTTCATTCAATGTCACTTTAGCTATTATCCAAGAGATTAGTTTTACAAGTATATAGGATCTCGCCTTGCTCAAACCTAAAAAATATCACACAGTATATACCAAAACCAACGTTAATGGTCAATAGCTTGAGATATGTAAAGTTAACATGAATTTTCTGGTCTTGGGATCATCTTATGAACAAGAATTCATGGCCCATTCTGATATGTTAAGATGTTAAACATTACAGCTATCTGAGAGCCTATTCTGCTTGCCACTAGGTTGAATTGACTGTCCAAAAAAGATTAATGGTGAAATTTGAGGGGTGATGTAGCCAAGACCCCTTTGGATGCCCGTCTCTTATAATAGAAATATGGTGTAAATGCAGCAAGAAAGCCTTCTTGCAAAGTGTTAATACTAATAGCACTGCATCACTGTATCAGATATCCTGATAAACAGCTCGTTTGAAATACTACAGGAGTTAAGAGGATACTTGTGCTAAAGGTGACAACCGAGGACTGATGCCTCCCTCACGTTCCATTTGTGCTACAGTGCATGCTATTCTCAGCTCCCTTGAAGAAAGACAGTGCTAAACAGTTAGGCCTTTCACAGGGTAAAGAGCAGCTGTACAAAAGTATACATACAAATATAACCTTAATGTTTCTCCGCCAAGAATAGCTGCCAGAAATAGCCCATCAGGCTTCAGAGCCAATCTACTCTGCCATATATAGAACAAAAGAAAATTATGTATTTGATAACAGAAAACTTAGTGTAATCCTTTAAGTGAAGCGCAGGCATTTTAAAATAAAGCACCAAACAAACAAATAGCAATAATGATAGACAAGAAAAATTTTGAAAACTGCTTCTGTTGACAAAATACGAACAAGCAGAAAACCTGGATCATGGCACCAGGAAGATCATTTGTCCAATGAAGTCCCAAACTACTAATGATCAAGTCCACAGAACTACACAAACACAATCACATTTAATGAGAAATGCCATTTTTAATAATAAAGAATTTGTACTAAACAACAATATGAATGATTCTTCACAATACCTTTCCTTCACAGGCAAAAACTCTTCATCACCCACAATAAATGATGTTTCAATATTTTTGTTCAAATCCTTTCCAGCCTTTTTACATAGTTTCAGCATGTCATGAGAAGTATCCATCATGATTAATTTTTCGATACCCCCTGAAAGGTAAAAGTATAACCTTGGTTATCTATAGAGTAGTAAAATCAACGAGAGATATTCAAGTACCTGCAAGTTACTGTAGGGATTTGGAGATTATCATGAATAACAACTTTACAAATACATGGTCGATTTCATGTGATTGCATCGATGGGAAAGGGTGGATTGTTAATCTTTTGAAAAGAAGAATTTGCAGCAAAGAAGGACAAGAAGAGAAGGGGGGCAGAAGGAATAGAAAGAAAGAAGCCAAGACAATATGGATTCCCTCGCAAGAGACAATGCAAATTCACACAAAAACACAGTATTATCTTCAGAAAATTCTTTCTTTACATAACTAGCCATGCTTTCTTGTGAATCATCAACTAAACAACATCACCTGATCATAACACAAGACAATCAATTGATGCTTTTCAAAACCTATAATTGCACAACTCTTCTAAGTGTTCAACCACAAAACTCCGTAGTTTTTATGCAAAAAATATTCCCACCAACAAATAAATTCATATGAAATTTTACCACGGTTCCAGATAGCCAAAAAGGTTCAAGCAGTACCCACCTTACTAATCCACAACTACAGTCCATTACTCTCCCTAATCCTAAATTTTTAACTCAGTCATCCACTACAGCTTTCTCTGGAACTTATGAATATCAAAACTTATCTAGGCATAATGGCACTTCTATTATCAACTTGGCTCAGTTATTTAATGAATAGTGCACATAACTTCTTTACTGAAACTTCTGCTGTTCAATAGAAACGGAATAAATCAATTTCCATCTAAAGATTTTTTCCATACAATAGAACATAATTCATCAAAAAAATTGCTTCCTAATTCTCAGAAACAATCCAAAGTATAATATAAATCATACCGAATGAACATATACAATGAGGGGTACAAACTTTAACTCTCACCACGCCCGTGCAACGAACGCATAATTGCTTCCATGGTACCCCCCATACTTAATGCTGTAGGAAATGTTTTTTTACAATCCTACAAAGAAAATTAAATGACTCTATCAGCTCATAGTATTCATAGGAAACTGCACACATTATTAGGGTTTAAAAAGAAATCCACCTCCAAACGATCCAGTAGATTTTCGGCAACAGCATCCACCAAAGAATCATTCGGACGCATCAACCACGCTGCTCTATCCCGCTGTAAATATAAAAATTTTGAAAACAAAAAACAATCAATCACGAAAATTGATGATTTAAGTAGCTTTAAGATCAAAGATAGAAGAACTCTAAACTTGTTTGCGCTTGAGATTGCGGTCAAATATTTTGACTCTTGAACTTTGCTCCGTACAATAAAGTCTACGGCTTCTCCATAAACCGCCGCATATCCTTCCCCGGCAAATATTTGCGGCGCCAGCTCCCATTATCTGAATCCGACGTAATGAGTTTGTGTTCGTGAATTATAGTGTGAAATTTTTCCACGTTTGAACAAATTCAGGATTTCTTTACTGGAAACGAAATAAAATAAATAAGGCAATTAGGCTCTCAAGATCCGCCAAGTACGACCCATCTCAAGATCCGCCAGAATACGACCCGTTGGAATTCACCGCCATAGTCCATAGATATTGAATAAGGTCCGGTTAAGTAATCGAATCTTCAATTAAATGTAATTCGATCAATTTAATAAGTTTGGGATTTTAATTCAATCAAAATTGAATTTAATCTTATATATAATGGATTTTAATTTAAAAATATGATTCATTGATTTGATTCCGGATATAAATTCTAAAACTTAGAAATGGGTGAAATTCAAAATTCGAAGAATCTTACAAAGAAGTTTTGGTTGGGTTTTATTACGTTTTTGTTCGAATATAGTTTGTAAGTTTACAGCGAAATTTTTTATTATTGAATTTAAAATTTTGAGATGTGATTATGGTTGAGATTTGGTTATTGGATATTGAGGGACAAAAATAGAAATAGTATGCATCTAAATTAACAATTTTTGGGATGTTAAATAGAGCTTTCATATATCAAAGCAATAATCTTTAAGTGTCTATTTGGATGGGTTTTGGCTCAGTTTCGTGGGTTTCGATTTAAAAAAATTGGTTTTGGTGGTTTCGATGAAACCTTTGAGGCTTCATTTGGATAAATTTTGGCTTTTGGGTTTTGTGATTTGAATAAGTTGAAACTCCACTTGGATTGTGTTTGGATGTTGGGCTTAGGTAGGGGTGGCAAATGGACCACCCGGATCGGATCCTTGTGGATCGGATCCGTCATGGAACCGTCATAAATTTCAGCCAATTTTTGGATATTGCAATTTTGACCATAAATTTTTGAAAAATCAAGAATTGCAATTCAGTCAAGTATTTTAAAAAAATTGAAAATTTCCAATCCGGACACTGATTTTCAGGAACAAAATTTGTACTTTTGGTCCCTCAATTTTTGGATATTGCAATTTTGACCCTAAATTTTTTAAAAATCAAGAATTGCAATTCAGCCCAGTATTTTAAGAAAATTGAAAATTTCAATTCGGCCCTTGATTTCTTAAATCCAAATTTGCACTTTTGGTCCCTCAATTTTTGGAAATTACAGTTTGGTCCCTAAATTTTGAAAAATCTAGAATTACGATTCAGTGTATTTCTGAAGATTAAAATTTTCA
This sequence comes from Penstemon barbatus, assembly GCA_003313485.2. NCBI lineage: Eukaryota > Viridiplantae > Streptophyta > Magnoliopsida > Lamiales > Plantaginaceae > Penstemon > Penstemon barbatus. The sequence goes on from CM064879.1 coordinate 1,389,420, forward strand.
TTTCGGCAGCTGATTTTCAGAAATTCAAAATTTCACTTTTGGTCCCTTAATTTTCAAAAATTGCAATTTGACCCTATATTTTCAAAAATTCCCAATCATGCCTTATGATTTGCTCTATGAGTTAATTCTTGTTGTTGATATCGGGATAAAATCACATAAATTGATTTGGGGCAAAATTATAATTTTTGAAAATTGAGGGACCAAAAGTGCAAATTTGGATTTCAGAAAATTTGGGCCAAATTGAAAATCTTAACTTTATGAGAATTTTGGATTGAATTGAAACTCTGGGTTTTTCGAAAATCTGAGGTCAAATGGCAATTTTTTAAAAATCAAGGGTCAAAATTGCAATATCCAAAAATTGAGGGACCAAAACTGCAAATTTGGATTTCTGAAATCAGGGGCCGAATTTTCTTAAAATACTGGACTGAATTGCAATTCTTGATTTTTCAAAAATTTAGGGTCAAAATTGCAATATCCAAAAATTGAGGGACCAAAAGTGCAAATTTGGATTTATGAAATCAAGGGCCGAATTGAAATTTTCAATTTTCTTAAAATACTGGACTGAATTGCAATTCTTGACTTTTCAAAAATTTAGGGTCAAAATTGCAATATCCAAAAATTGAGGGACCAAAAGGGCAAATTTTGTTCCTGAAAATCAGGGTCCGGATTGGAAATTTTCAATTTTTTTAAAATACTGGACTGAATTGCAATTCTTGATTTTTCAAAAATTTAGGGTCAAAATTGCAATATCCAAAAATTGAGGGACCAAAAGTGCAAATTTTATTCCTGGAAATCAGTGTCCGGATTGGAAATTTGAATTTATTAAATTCTGGGTTTTTTAAAAATTTGGGATTAAAATTGTAATTTTAAAAAATAAGTATTAGAGAGAAAGATTTTCACGTTCCAATAATAATTTTTTTTTTTTTGGATTCAATAATGGATCCATTAGTGGATCCAGAGGATCCATCACAATCCATTACTTGTATGTGTTGATCCAATATGAATCCAGATTTTATGAGATCCGATCCGAGTGAAAATTTAATGGATCTTTATGGATCGGATACTTTGGATTTGGATCGGATCTGGATCTGATCCATGGATCTGATCCATATTGCCACCCCTAGGCTTAGGGAAAAAAGTAGGTGATAGGTGTCAAATCAATGTTATTTTTAGTGAAATTTGGAAGAAAAAATAGGTGGTAGGTATCAAATCAATGTTTTATAGGATTGAAGAGTTTGAGTGTGAATTTCTGAATAGATTTTTGATGATTTTATGTGTTTGGCGAAAACTCATTTAAAAGAGTTTTGGATTGGTCTCGCGAGATCGGGCTAAAATCCATCCACACACACCCTAAATATTTTTGAAAACAAAAAAAATGTAGATCTCAAACAGTGTTCGGCAAGTCACGAATGGAGCTTTTTCAGGATTTGAGCCGAGGCCCATCCAAACTCTTTTCCAAATGAATATGCACTAATTTGGATGAGCTGAGACGGGGCCAGCTAATTTCCACCTATAATAAGGACTCGTAATTGGACTGGCTCAAGTGTCTGATTTGTATCATTTTTTAAATATAAACCTTGGCCTTCGAAGAATTAGATTTCCCTGAGATCCAATTTCTAAAGAATCTGAATCCAATAGCTTGGATTTCTAAGCCCAAAAGAGGACTCTTAGTTGGACCTGTTTATGGGTACGATTCGGGCCATTTTTAGATAACAAGATGCTTTGGGCTTTTATTTTTCTATTTGGATACCTTATCTATTAACGAAATGGTTGAAGTCCAATGTTATTTTCACAAGAAAGATTCTCTTCAATTATAAATATATATATAAAAACGATTATATATTTTGTCATAAATCTTAATGGACATAAATCTCAACCATCATTGCGGCTAATTTTGTCATACAATTTTTATATGATTTATATTTTTAATTATATATTTAAGTTAAGCATACGTAGTACAATAATTAAGATTACTTAGCAAAAGGTAGTACTAGAAGAAACTACATTTAAATTACATTAATGAAGCATGAAGATGTTAACTTATAGTTCCACTAAATTTGAGGGTTTGTCACTAATTTAATTAATTAGTTTAGGTGATGGACGTACAAAATTAATAAATATTCTATGTATATTTAGTCTCGAGTTTGTTCCAATTAGAAGGCTTAGGCGGTTAGGCCACTCTAAAGATTTTTGCACTTAAATTTGATGAGTGGCAAATGATGCCTTTAATGGAAAAAGGAAAGACAACTCTATCACCTAAAGCAATTATGCAAGTGCTTTCAGAATCTTCTGAAGATATAAATGAAAGCTATAGTTGCTTACACTTTTCTACCCAAAGAAACGTAAATAATTAACACCTTCTTGTTAATTTGTGTTAACATCATAGATCGATCTCCAACTTTTGTTTCAAAAGTTAAGACAAATTAATTTGAACTTTATAAATAAAAGTGAAGGGATAAGGAAAAGGAAATGAAAGTGGGGTAGTAGAGACTTCTTTTCACATTAAATTATATATATGATAATATGATTTGATACTTTATCCTTTTCTTGCATGATCGGAAACGGAATCCTTGATCAAGGCTCCAATCCCTAGTTAATTTTCCCTTCTTTATATCATTATTATATTTCCTTTTTCCTTTCTTGGGGCAGGGAAGGAAAAAGGGAAAATTATGGAAGTTTATCGTATATATTAATTCACGTGCATGTTACATTTTTTAATACCAAATTATACGTGCTTATTTATCTAGCTTATAATAATTTATTTATTTTATTCATTTTAACTTTCTTTTGTAATCCGCCATTGACTCGTTATTCTAGTATTAGAAAATATACGGATAAAAGATAAAATCATTACATCAATATTATTAAATGATAAATTACATTCAAATAACTATCGAATACCAGTATTAAATTAGAATTTTTTTTCTTTCACAATAATGGGATTGAACCCATGATTTATGGGTTCTTGGCCACAACCTTAATTACCATTATACTACGGTCTCATTGAAAAATATCAAGATAGATTTCTTAATTATTTGAATTGAAATTATTTCCACCCAACCGAAAGTAAGGGTTAGCAAAAGAACCTAAACTAAAGCTAGTGTAGTTTTATAGATTAAATAGCTAGCTAGGTAACAATTAGTCCAAGGTCATCTGTAATTAATGCTTATCAATTTGGTGGCGTGCACTCATGATCAGTAGTAAGTAGAGTCAAGGAAGCTGACAATCTACAAGGTTGGCATCTGATAAGTAAGTGATAGAGAAATATTCTAATTCTATTAATGGCAATTAACATCTCATGTAAATCTAAACCATACAAAATTCACCTAGAATATATATAGAAAAGGTAATTTTTTATTTTAGTGAAAAAGTATAAAAATTTCAATAAATCGAATTCATTTCATCAGTTCAACAAACAAAAATTCATTTGAATTGAATATATAATCTAATCCATGTACATGGATGTATTTTGTATTGAGGGAGGAAAAGCTATATATATATATATATATATATATATATATATATATATATATATATAAATACAAATTAATCTTAATCAGGTCGTAGCAATTGTATGTGAACACGACAGCCAGGGAAGGAGACCCATGCACGATAGTCCCCCGGCCCTATTATTAGCATATATATACAATCGACATGTAGACTTAATAGTTTAATGTAAGTTGGCCCACTTTTTCATAGACATTTTCATTCGTCATGTTTCGATTTACTCTATATTATTATAATGTAGCAAGATTGGTCTAGTAAAATGAACAAGTCCCTTCAAAGTGGCGAACTCAAGTTCAAATCCATGTTAAGAGAGATTCTCGTATAAATGTCGAACACGCCTCAAGGAATTAGATCCTTGAGAAAAAGAAATAAAATAATATATATATATATATATATATATATATATATATATATATATATCGAAATAATAATAGAACAAATTTTCTTGATTAGTACATTTACAGTAAAGACGGGCCTTAGCATGTAACACATTGATAGCCTAGCATATATAGTAAGATGAACACATGGGATATATCATGAAAACGAATTTTTGGCACTTATATATTAACACTGTAATTATCGATCATTAGTAGGATCATATATATATAAGATTGACCAATTTGAACAGTCAGTCAATCGATCATATGTATGTATGTATTTGGTTCACAAGATATTATTCTTAGGTTATTCCATCTCTTCACCCTTCATATTTATCATCCAATTATGAATTACTGGCCAGCACGTACCCTTCAAAAATCAGGTAAATTATTGTGAATGTGAGTTGCAGTCCTGGTCTGGGCCGGGTCATATAATTTGTTCAATGCTTGGATTCAGTTGTATTCCCATTGATTTTTATTAATCTATAGTCAATATTTACTGCTGACCCGAATTAAACAGACAGATTGCATAGTGAAGCACGCTTTCATACTTGTACTTGAGGAAACACGCAGTAGATGTTTGATTCGAATTTTCGAAACTAACAACAATATACTATTACTCTACTAATTAAGGTGCCTAAAAACGTGTTTCAGCTACAAACTTCTAGCAATTCATCATCATTTTTCCACTTTTTCCGTCATTGCAGCTTTCGAAATGTCGTAAATGTAAATATATATAATAGCACATCACATTTTGAATCTATATTTGAAGTTATGTTTTAATTGCCACCGAATTAAACACTAATTAATTGGCATTTATATACATGTTATATCTTGTTAGAAAAAGGGGTCGTACTATATAAATTCCAATGATTTATTTCTATATATCTGGATCAACTTTGAAAAGTAATTTGTTACCTTGTGTTAATTTGTTAATTATAAAATCAGAAGCAAAAATTCCTTTTTCAAAAAATAAAAAACCAAAAACGAAAAGCAAACCATCAATCGTTCAACATAGCACCATCATTCAAATTCGAAAGAATAAGAACTTCTCTCAATTGACCGGATAATGATTACATTGCGATAAACACTATTAAAATATAAAGACAAATTACAATTAGGATCGGAATAATATTAAACTAAGAAATTCCACATAATCATAAAATCAGTTGGATTACTACCATAGTATACAAAATAAATAAATTATCAAAACTAAATTTAAACTAAAATAAATATTTAGATTAATGAAATTCAAACCCAAAACTTCAAGATCAAGTGATTTCTTGAAAGAATAATTTCAAGATCAATTCGGATCCGTCCGAATCCGATCCAATTTGTTAGAATAGAGATTCGATGGACCTGATCACATTATAAGGGAGTTTTTTGCAAGTTAGCTCCCTGTGATATGTCTAATGGGTAATTTATCGCCCTGTGAAATAAAAATAGGCAATTTAACTCCCCGTGAAATGAATAATGAGCAATTTACCTCCCTGTGATATAAAAATAGGCAATTTACCTCCCTGTGAAATAAAATAATTAGCAATTTACCTCCTTGTGATATGATTAAATGAGCAATTTAGAGGGAGGCAGTGTGCTACTTTTATAAAAACATAGGGAGGCATTTTGCCCTTTTTCTTATCACAGGGAGTTAAATTGTCTATTTAGGATATCACATGGAGGTATTTTGCCCTTTTATTTATTACATTGAGTTAAATTGTCTATTTAGAATAACACAGGGAGTTAATTTGCTATTCACTCCATTATAAGGATCCGTAATTCGAAACACATGGAGCGAATATGGACTTAGGTCGATCCGATCCGTTAATTAAAGATGCGTATCCGATATTAAAAAGAAATATATATATATATATATATATATATATATATATATATATATATATATATATATATATATATATATATATATATATATATATATATATATATATATAGTTAATTTTTATATAAGTAAATATCATTAATGATATTTTACTGTCAATTTGTCAATTTAAGAAGATAGTAAATAAATTTATTTAAACCAATATTTTCATCTAAAAATATGAATTTTAATAATGGATGTTTAAACATGTGAGCTAAAATTAAATAAAATTGGAAAGTTAGGAAAAAATATTAATATAATTTTTTAGATGAAAATTTTATTAGATCCAAAAAATATTCGATATCCGGTCATATCCGATCAAGATCCATTTGATTCAAAAATATAAATCCGAGCACAATCAGAACAAGGTATGAATCCGACCTGATATATATAGAGTTGAATTTAGACAAGCCAGATCCGGGAAAAAAAAAAAAAGAAGGGGGGGGGGGGGGGGCCGAACCGGGTAAGCTGGAAAACTGGAAGGTCTTGGGCTGGAATAATTGCCCTCTCGTCAATATATTATCGTCATGCCACAATCAGATTGACGTCACAACGCCGCACCTAGCTCCTTCCCAATTTTGAGACTGAATTATTTATTGAAAACGACCAGGTTCCCTTCTAGAAAGAAAAATTAATATAATCCCTTGCTATGAACTAGAGTATTTCCAAATTTTATCCTCACCAGGTATCCAAGTTTTGGTGTGTTAATCCTGGATCAATTCGTAATTATATAAAAAAAAAAATTAAATAAAAGAAGAAAAAATATTTTTCTCAACATGATACATTGAATATTGTCTAATTAAAAATATGATAGTTGAAAGAAAACTGATCTATTCAGGACTAGTGACCTAGGTAATATAAAAAAAAAGCTACAAATATTAGTTTTATTTAAAACTATAACAAATTACTAAAATGATGCAGATTAAACCATCTAAATTAATGTGTTGTTTCATTAGATTTTATATTTAAATAATTAGATTCGTAATGGTTACATACACACTAGCTAGTATCAAACGTAATTAAGGAGTTATTTCGTTATTCATAAATTCCACCAAACAAAATGAAAATGTTGATAAACATAAAACAGGGGGTCTTACTAGCTAGTACTTGTTACATTGCAATAGAATACAACAATCATATATAATACAGCTAGCATATGCATAGCACCTTAATTAATTACTTCAATTTTTTAGTTCAGCTAGTGTAATAAAAATAAAACACGTCCGTCCGTCCGTATGCATCAAATATTCCCAACAATGGTCAATTTAGTGTAAAGTCAAAATATATACTACTGTATCACATATTCTATTCGATGGTTTGGCCATTCATTTTGAGGAAGGAATTAGACCATGCACAAACTAAAAGGGTTTGCTATATATGACGACTAGGAGTGGGACGGACGACTTAGGATTCTTCAATTCTCACCCAAATTAAATGCAGCTACCACAATTTTTGGCCAAATCTGTATATTTTGCTTACACACAAATAACATTCACTCAAGAGAAGGGCGCAAAAAAAAAGAAAAAAAAAAATGAACATATCTTTATCATAAAAACAGGAGAACCCTTTATATATATTATACGGGTAAAAAGCACAATTCAAAATATTCTCAAGGACCCACACGGAAAAATTAGGATAAATAAAGAGATAATGACATCCGTGCATCTACCAGTCTACTTTTACCACAATGGCCCCGCATAAATTAGATTCCAATTATCATCTACTTATCTTTACTAATTATTATCAATCTCTAAAGTGTGGGCAGGCATATAATTAATTTCTAGTTCATACTAGTTCTACAAGTGATATCATAATTTAAAAACAGATACTCCTATATTACAAGTGATATGATAGTGTAAAAACTGAGAGTTGTTTATCATTTTAACCTTTTTGTATTCTATAAATACTTTAATTCTATAAATGCAATAATAGATTCTATCATTTCGTATTTACATTTTGAAGTTATTTTATTTTTTTCCTTTTTTTGGATAAAACCATACTTCTAGTCCAAAAGGAAAGGACTGGACCATCGTCATTTTTTTATTACAAGCTTGCACTTTTAGTCTCAATTTTAAAATATTTTGCACCTTCCTTGAAACGTCACAAAATTGCATTCGTTATCTCAATTAATTAAAATAGTTTGAACTTCTATTATCCTAAAAGATAGTCTAGGTAGCATTTTTTGTTTCATAGAATTGTCTTGATTTTCTACCCTTGTTCTCAAAGGATTCGTGAGACTATAAACAACATTTTATATCCATTAACTGAATTGACTATCGAATCAAATTGGTTGATATTTAACTCCAATTTTAATGATAAAATTTTTGTTTGAGTTTGACTACATTAAAGTAATACGTAGTATTTATGATTTGATAATTTTAAAATTATCTTAATCTAGCTTTATTTTATAAAAGAAATACATTTACTCAATTGTAGTTTGAGAACAATCAATTTCATTCATATTCAAATTATACTAAAACGGATCTTCATATATTCTCTCTATTTTCTGCTTTTATTTCCTATTTAGAGATGTCCAAGACAACACTTCATGTCCTAAACAATAGATATTTTTTTTCAAAAAAAAAAAAATACTATTTCGTAATGACTTGATATCACACATTAATTAATCATGTGTATCACTAGGTGCTATTTTTAAGTACATATATACAATGTCTTAAAAGTAGGGCTGAAAATCAAACCAAGCTACTCGATACTCGACTCGAGCTCGTTCGATAAAAGCTCGTTTGAGCTCGGTTCGTCACACTAATCAAACAAGTTTGAACATCTTTTTTCGTTCGATAACTTTTGAAGCTCGACTCGATAAGCTAAAAATTAAAAAAATACATGTAAAGTATCAAGCTACTCGATATTCGGCTCGAGCTCGTTCGATAAAAGCTCGTTTGAGCTCGGCTCGATTGAAAATCAAACCAAGCTCAAACACAAAATTTCAAGCTCGATAAAAATCAAACCAAACTTGAACAGTGTATCGTTCGGTACTACTCGGCTCGATTACCGCCCTACTTAAAAGTTTATTTTATCAATTCTTATGCATACGTTGAATTCTCTATGACTAGCTATTTTTAAGGAAATACACATAAAATATTTAAAGAGTTTATTAATTTAACTTGTACATAAAATTGAAGGGGAAGAAAAAAGAGACAATGGAATACTAAGGAAAATGGTGATTATTTATTGTTACTCATTTGCCTTGTAGTAGCATGTAGAGCAGCTGGATATCTGGCAACAACGTTATAACAACAAAACCTGAAAATCACCAGAAAATTCAGAACCAATACTCTTGGGATTCGAGCAATAACGCGTAAAGCAAAACACGTACGAGCCGATGGCACATGCTTGACCGTCAAACACTGTAGCTACTTATCAAACTTAAATACGATTTTACAAATTTACAACATTAATTAATCACACTTTTACACTTGAAATTAATTGTATCTATCTACCATTTAACTAAACACCTAAAATAAAACCATGTTTAAATTCCGTACACTAAATACTGCCGCGTGTCCCGAGTAACGCGTTTCCCCTGGCCCCACCACACCACACCACACCACACCACACCACCGCCCTATATATCCCCCTCCCCAATCCCCACTTCCTCTCATTTTAATTTTCTCTCTTAATTCTTCGCCAAGCTATTCATCATAATTCACAATTACTATTATTTATAATTCCTATTTCCCCTCATTTCAATTTGTAGAAAATGGCTTCTGATCATTTGATGACGATGGAGCAACCGTGGTTATTCCGCTCTACATTTACAGACGCTAATTGGCTCTCCGACATTTTTAACAAAGAAACAGAGACTCTTACAAAAGCCTTGCAAAACTCATACGCCACGCCCACTTCCTCCAACGGCGACGTTTACTCAGCTGAATCCCTATTTGCTCAGCCGGATACGACGCCGCTTCAAACACCGACCGCTTCCGGCGCTTCGGAGAACGAAATTCCTTTCTCGAAACAGCGCAAAAGCCTCCCTCCGTTAAAAGGTAAGGTTACGAAACGGAAGTCACGCGCGACGAAGCGCGCGTCAACGACGACGTTTATCACAGCGGATCCGGCGAACTTCCGGCAGATGGTGCAGCAAGTGACTGGAGTCAGATTCGGCGGCTTGAATGGCTTACAGCTCCCTAGTGAGCCGAAGAATGAGATGCAGTTTGGTGGTGGCTTGCCGACGCTTGACACGTCGGCTTTTTTTCTCGACGGCGCGGCTTCGTCAATGATGAATCAGCTTCCTCCGCCGCCGTCGACGTCGGTGGCTGGGTTTGAGTATGAGTCTTATTGTAGCTTTCCCACACTCGAGTCGTGGAAAGTCATGTAATTTTTGTTTTAATTTGGGGAAATGTAGGGGCAGCAGGGGTAGAAAAGGAAGATCTTGTTAATATTTGATGTGGGGGAGGGGGTAATATGGGACTCTGTTCTTTAATTACTTTCTTCTTTCTTTTTCCATCATTTATTTATTATTGCGATAATATATGATGAAGATATTTCTTTAATGATGTGGTATTAGTATTACTTGCTTGGCCTTCCTTGGTTTTTGTTTTTCCTATTTAAGTGGGAAAAAAATTAACATTGACGTGCCCTTTGATTTTTTTCTAATTTCACTGAAAGCAATTCTTAATCTAATCAACAAATCTATCATGTTTATTTGAATTATATAACCAATTAACATACCTTCTCGAATTAGGTTCGATAAGTTGTGGACATTACTTCATCTTCATGACGTCATGTCAAAAAGTCGGTCAATTCAATGACGTATGTTTAGGTTAGTTATTTCATGCAAGATTAATTTAAAAAAAAAAAGGCCAATAACTATTATATGAATTTTCCGTAGCACTTTTAATTGGGTGAATCTTATATAATTGCATTAATATGAGCATAAGTTATAAAAGCATTCATTTGCACAGTTGGGGGGGTATAATTGGGAGGAAAGAGCTAACGAATTGCATGAAGAAGTTGTTGGTCCATAATCGGTAAATGAATCATCCAATGCATTCTTCCTATATTATGTTCATCGCTAATCCCATTTTTAAGTTCTTTTGGAAAGTTCACGTCACACTTCACATTCAAATACCGACATAAAGGAAAAGGCCGAGACTGATTTTGGACGCATTTAAGTATCCTTTGCCTATTTATTTGGCGTGGTCTGAATTATTGTTTTCATTTTTTTCTTTGAGTTGTAGCACATCTTCAAATAATCAAATTCCAAGTAAACACTTGGTGCACTTTTCTAAGTTTCCGTTTCAAATCGAATCAAATTACGCACGAAATTTTGTATTTCATAAATTTTTTGTTACTGTTGACCAGTCAACTAGACTAAATATATAAAAATTATAATAAATAATTTATTTAAAATATTTATTAATAAGTTGATAATAATATACGGCACCATATATATAAATATTTAAGAAGTTTGATACACCACAAATATGAAAATCTAATATGATAAGTTACTATAAATATTGAAAAATTTGATCGAATGATGTAACTAATGAAATAAAATTAATGGGACGGAGGAAGTATTAAGCACTATCCCTTCCGATTTCATCATCATAAGTCTATACTACTCCCACTAAACAATGAAATTGAAGTCAATTTGGAATTGCTTTTTTCTTTTATCTTTTTTCTTACTCTAAGTTGAAAAGAATAGGAGAGATCGACGTTTACATGACTCGAGCCAGGTCTAGTTTAAGAATGATTTACCGTCCTTTTGCTAGGAAATTGGAGTATATTTCATGCGTGTAACTGAATATACCTCATATAAACTCGTCCTTAGCAATTTAGCAAATACTCAAGTCATTCAGCTAAAATTAGGAATGTTTTATAGAGGATCGGAAAATTGAACTGCTTTACGGAGTAGCTTTTTTTTTTTTAATTGTGTCATGTTAAAATCTAACGGGACACAAGATTTAGATCAATAGGCTAGAGCATCTAGTTTAACGTGTGTTGTTTATTTATTTATTTAATTTAATTGCTTTAACGTGGAGATTAATTAGATTATTCTCTAAAATTAAATTTGATGTAGATCAAGAAAGATACTGCTACTGCTACAAATGTTTGCTTTAAGTCAAAAGTATGTCAGAATATGATAATAATAATCAATATTCTATATCATGTTGGCTATAACAGCATTAAGTTGACTTGGGTCTCGAGATTTCATTATTTTTGTCCTATGGATTTTTTAAACTACCAAAACTATTGTTGAAGGTTTGGATTAAGATGCCAGCGATGTCAAAACTTGTTCAAAAGATTGAGGTTCTGGAAATAATATTTCAATTCATATTAATTCTAATATTGTTTAATACTAGTTTGATGATTGATTGTATTTATAAAGATTTTTGATAATGTAATGATATTTAATGTGATGATCGTTTCTTTAAAAAAAGTTTGAATTGAAATTTAAACCCTCCTTCACTTTTATTTGAACTAATTTAATATGATAGTTTCGATTTGATATAGTGTTTGATGTAACGATATAATTAGCATCACAAAAATAAAAATAGAAATAAAAAATTGTAACAAGAATCAAATAAATTATTCATGATTTCTAGAGCCTTTATGAAGTAAACCTTGAGCTAAACCAGGGTCAACAAAACTTGCCGTATCCTAAGCATGATTGATATGTTCATTTTGAAAGAAAAAAATTTGATTCCGATTGATTTAGAATTACATTAATTTTGTAATTCTTTTAATAAATTTGAGTGTTGACCATTGGACTAACTTTTGTGCCTAATTCTTTTGCAACTAGAAGTAAAATATGCAGAGCTAGCATATCATATACGATTTATTAATAACTATATATAACCAAAATCAATTATTTCATCATTAATATTATTAAGTTAAAAGGTTGCTAATACTGTTATTTGATTACATCTTGCTCTTTCTTTAATGTTCTCCACTGGAATGATGGGTAGATAGAGTTGAAACATTCAAAAGAAAGAAAAGAGTCAAATAAGATATGCTGTACTTGATTGTACCGTCATCTTCTTTGGCAGTACTTTGGACTTATATAATAAACTATCAATTTATTTTCTGTTTATATTTTAATTTCTAGCAAATGGACATCTATAATTAAGCGTCAAATTATGAAAGTAAAATCTGAATTTGATTCGACAAATTAAGTTTATATGGGCTGCTGAAATAAGGATAGAAGATGGTAAATTTGGTTTCATATCTTATGAAAGTACTCCATTCGTTTCATATTAATTGACACATTTGTCAATTTTATTTGTTTCAAATTATTTGGCATGTTTGGATTTTGAAAATATGTTTTTCAATTGTACTCATTTCTCACATTTAAGTATGGAAACTCGAAGACCACCACTCATTAATAAAAAAAATTAAAAGGTAGTTATCATTATAAAAAGTATTTGAAATATTTTATCTTAAAGAAAATATATAATAATGAAGTTCTGAACCTATTTAAGTAAGAAAATTCAATAATCATCATTCACTAATAAAAAAAATTAAAAGATAATTATTATTATAAAAGATATTTAAAATATTTTATCATAAAAAAAATATGTAAAGATGAACTTTCTTAATAGAACAAAAAATGTATAAACTAATATGAAACGGGGACTACCAATTAGGTTTGGAACACATTTAATTAATTGTAGGAATTGGACGCGTGTGCAAAGAATAATTAAAACATCCACCGTCCAGTACTCCCCAACTCATCTACTTACTGTCCAATGTTGACTCTCCTTCCAAAAATATGAGTGTGATCATTTGCTTCTTTCTCATCTCTATAACTGTATATATGTATGTGGCTGGTAAAGGCATTACCGAATTTGATACAAGCAAATTATCAAAACAAAAAAGAAAAAGAAAATTGATACAAGCATAATTTAAATTTGATTTTTTATACTTTAAGTTTCATTTATTTATTTTTAGACGGAGTCCTAATATAATTACAAGAACTATAGATTGCAATATGTGGCATATATGATCCATAAATTGGTGTGGCCCAATTCAATCATTATTAATTTTATAATCAAATTTTCTGTTAAGTTGGATTGAATTAAAATTATACAAATTAAAATAAGTCAGATAGAAAACAAGCCAAATAAAAAAAACATTCGATAGGTAAAATTAGCTTACGTATAATTCATCTTTCCAAGTTTATATAATTTTTATAAATGTATCTAGGTCTCCATTTTTTTAAACTAATTATAAAATGCATTTTCTATTCAATTTACTTTCTTACAAGAAAATAACATATATAAGTTATAATAATTTTATTTGGGTAAACATAAATATAAAATTTTAAATTAGCATTTTCATGATTATCTTGCATGTTTCTCATTAATGTCTAATTAATACAACATATTATAACATTAGCAAAATTTTGAGAAATCGTATCAGATCGATAGAATTCAATTCAATCATCACAGACAGGGGCTTAGCCAAGTAGAGGCTAATTCAATTCAATCATCACATGCAGGGACTGAGCCAGGTAGGGGCTAGTGGGTTCTACAGCCCCACTCAAATATCTGATATATTTATTAAGCTATTAACCTTCATAACTATAATAGTCCATTGACTTGGTGGTATTGACTGAACAATCTAAATCTAAAGCATTTATGTTGCAAGCCAAGGCTCCTACGACAAAGACATGTAATTCTTTTAATAATTCTCTAAGGTTTTCAAGTCCTCTTTCCATTTTAATTAACTATTGTTCTTTTAACTTATTTTTCTTTCTTAACAATTATTCTATTAATTTATACTTTTCTTTCTTAAGAATTCTTTTATTTTTATTTATTTCTAAATAACTACAAATAAATTCAATTTTTTTCCTCTTTAGTCTTTTATTTTTCTTAATTAACAAGAAGTATTAATTCATTTTCTTTCTTTGTTCTTTTAATTTCTATTTCTTTCTTAGCAATTATTCCATTAATTTTTTTCTTTCTTAATAACTATCAATATAATTGATTTTTTATAATACTTCTTGTTATCTTTCTATTTAATATATTACTACACAAAATTTCGTGCCCCTAATAATATTGATCTAGCTCAAATGAAAAGTTGACATGGTCAATTGTGAATGTAATTTGTATCATTTGAAATTGTAATTAAGATACGTAAATGTTTTGTGTTCTTTTGGGTCATAACGGAGTATTATGTAATTAAAGTAACTTAAAGAGATTATTTTTGTCAATTTTCACTTATTTTGTATTTCCTCATAAATATTTTTGTGATTGAAATAGAATTTTTAAGTTTGATAGGTTGATTGATTTTTTTTTTAATATATTTCGATTATAAATTTTTTTCATAGAATCCCAACCCGCACTACACTGAATTCTAGAATCCGTCCCTCATCACATAACCAAGTCGAATTTATGGACGGGTATAAAATAACCCATAATTCACAGTCGAATCAGTCCATTTTCTAAACCTAGTAGCCAACTGAATACGAAATCTAAAACAACTATATCAATTTACATTTACATTTTTATTTTATTCCTTGGTAGAGGAAAGATTAGAATTAGAGAAAGGGAATATTTCGTGGGGAGTATGAATTATACTATCAATTTAGACAAGACAAGTGGGGGAGGTTGTTGACCTACAACAGTTTTCTAGTGTCGGGCCTCTAACCAGTGACATGGCGGTTGACTTTGCCTATCCCATTTTTTGTCCGAATTGAGGAGTATTAATTAAATTATATACTGTTCTGTAGGAGTATTTTTCAATTGTAATCACATTCTTTTGTTGTCATGCAAATTGCAACCTAGCTCATGCTTACCGTTTCATGATCTCATTATTATATATTTATTTAATTATTTAAACCATCTTTCTTCTTTTATTAGACCATAGATACTCTTTCAAAGCAAAGATTTGTGTATCATCCGGAATTTGCCGACAAATACAATAACATGTTGTCACTCACTCTATTGTTTTATATATATTTTGAAAAAAAAAAAAAAAAATGAGATATTTTATTAAAGGTATATATCTATTTTATATATATATATATATATATATATATATATATATATATATATATATATATATAGTGGGACTATATATCTAACTACTCCAACTGTTGATGAATAAAGCTAATTAGTTAATATGGAAGACTTGGTCTAAGAAGTACGAGCGAATATTATTTCTTCCTTTAAAAAAAAACTTTTAACACAAAAAAATTAATCCATTTGACCATCCCACAAAGTCATTCAAGTTTGACAAGCTAAGAAAGCATATCGAAAGTCTTACGACGAAATTAAATTAAGGACTTGCATGGAGTTTCAATTTGATATTAACTAAAGTTATTAAAAATTGAAATGGAAAAAAAAAAGGCTTCATTAAATATTTTTTACGTCTGTAATATCATTTTATTTTTTTGGGACTAAGTCAATCCATATTAATTTTTTATTAGAAGTTAAATGAATAAGACTATGACATCAAGTTTCTTGAGTTTTCCTTCAATATTGAATAGGGAAAATTGTTTTTTTTATCATATGATAGGTTAATTTGCAAATTTGGTATCATTGGATACGAAAATGTACATTTGGTACCATATGATAGGTTTTCATTGTAATTTTGGTACCAAACCTAATTTTTCTACAAATTTAATGGCAATTTACCCCATATGAAATGCATATTAATTTTTAATTTATCCCTCTATAATTTGAAAAAAAAAAAAACTTACGACCTATAAAATTTTTAATGAAGCAATTTACCCCCTTCAGTTGAAGAGTTTAACTCACTTCCGAAATTGAGACTAGGCATGCAAAGTATTTATAACTTAGGGGATTAATTGGTCACATTTATCATAACACAGGGGGTAAAATACCACATTATCACAACAAAAGTGGATAAAGTGACGCCTATACAAATATCAGGGAGGCGATGTGAACCTTTTACAAAATTTTAGGGGGTAAAATGCTCTTTTTTAAACTACGAGGGGGTAAATTGAACATTATGCATTTTATATGGGTTAAATTATCATTAACTTTGAGGAAAATTGGGTTTGATACCAAAGTTGCAATGAAAACATATCATATAGTATTAAATTTGTATTATTGTATCAAATGGTACCAAAATTACAAATAAGTATATTTTATGGTACCAAAAAAGCAATTTTTCCATATTGAATATTAGTCAATGATCGGTCTCTTTCTGGATCTTGGATGATTCAGTGACGTTTTTTAGCTTGTCGGATGAGTTCAACTGAAGAAAAGACCAAGTATATGCTTAAGAAAGTAAAGAAATCGGAGAGCACCCACCCATTGCACATAATTTTTTTTTTTACCTTGTATACGTTCTTATATAAAGATATTCAATTTTCAGATTTTTTTTAATATTTTACGTTGATACGTATACTTTTCCTAAATTATTTTATTGGTTAAAGTCAAACTTATATTAGCTAGTACGACAAGGTTGAACACAGTCCATAGAACCAAGACATGATCGACCCAATACAACTGTAGCTTCTCTTATTATTAGTATTTAGGTTGAATTAGATTTCTTGAGGGAATTTTGGCGAGTGGGTGGGAAAGATCTCACACCTGGACCAGGCTCAAGGCGATGAGACAATTTGCTGGACTACGCCTAGTATTTGGGCCTAACATATTAAAACAAGCCCAAATTTGGTTCCAGCTTCCTAAATTTCTCCTCAGTTTAAATCCTGTTAACATTTTTTTCAGTACATCGCTAAAACTTACAGGTCTGTAGACTTTTCCAGAATCATACGAGCAGGAAAGGATAATGATTCGTTCGATTTTATATACACCATTAAAGTTATACGTATCAAATTTCTCATAAAATTGGTAACTTTTTATAAGAGGTTTGGTCTACATAATTTAATTTATGATTAGTCTTTACTTTTGAGATTTGAGAGTAAAGACATTAATGCCCCCACCTTTTGACCCCAATCAAGTAATCATAAGGACATAAAATTAGAGAGTTACAAGGTCAACTTGATCATTTCCATGTGACATGTCTGACATTGGCTAGCAGACCCGTATTCCAGGCTTTCCAGCCCCTAATTCCATTTCCCCTCCAATAGTAAGTTTAATTGTGGGCCTCATTTAAAAGTGGGCCTTAAGAAGACTAATTTTGGCAATAAAACATTAACCAAACCTATTGTATTGTAGTTACATCCAGGCTTAGTTTACGAAAATCATGTGACAAATTTTATTTTCAACATATGACAAATGTAGCTCGAATTTGATTTGGAGAAGATGGATCGTCTGAATACGATTCTTGAAATAGAGAATTAACATCAAAACCCATTGCACAATAAAACTTACCAACGAACTAAGATATGTTTACCCTACACCTTTTACAAAAAAATTTATTTTACTTGTAAATGACAACCTGCTATAATTTGAGAAGAGGATTTGTTCTGTTCTTTGGAGATTAGGATAGTAAACGTTAAAGAAAAGAAACAACTATAGTGTGCTAGTCCGATTCTTCAGAGAGTAGCCAAGACGGGTAATGACGTCCAATATTCATACCAAGATCCGATTCACTAGGAGGAACGACCCTTTTGCACAACAGAGTCTCAATCTCTGGGCATTTTCTTTTCCTGCCACCTCTTGGCCTTGAACGAAATTGCTCATCTGACTCTAAGAAATCTCCCTGAACATATAAGCAACCACAAGGAGGAAAATCAGATTGCTTCAGTATAAAAGGTTGAGTTTTAATATTAGAAAATATTTTAAAAGTTGGCAAACCAAGAAAAAACTTACTGGAGTATAGATATGGCAACCACATTTTTCATGGTTGTCTGTCCCTCACATGTTTGAATGCGAACTTCATTTCACAATCACGAAAACTGCAGGTGAACGGTTTACGCCTCAAGTGTACAACTTTGATGTGCTGATTGAGATTTGATTTATGTAAAATAGAGGAAGATATAATAATTAATCTGGAAATATAATTTAGCAAATGCAATTATTCACAAAAATTGCTTTATGTGCATTAACTATTATTCAGACAAGATAATTGGAACTCTAAGCTAAAAATATGAGAAAATGGGTGCTGGAAGGAATGGACTTACAGTTGAAAATGTTAAGGAGCATCCCTCATAATTACACTCAATTCTCTCAGTGGAAATCCCAACTTCATGCATGCGAAGATGTCTCTTTATGTTTTTCTTCAGCTGTTTTGTGCCACATTTATCACAGACAATGCATTGATGACAAGACAAAATATGCTCCGTAAGACATTGCTTATTACTGAAATACTTCGTACACCCAGGCTCTAAACAGAGTGCCTCCACACATTCCAACTTAACTGCATTCAACAAAGAATGTTCAGTGGGTCAAAAGGTGGCAGCTAGTATACACATTTCCTGAATAATTTTAGTTATCTTAAATACAAATATACAAAAGGAAACTCAACACAATAAAGAACTTACCATGAGAGTCCTCGTGTTTAAGCAATTTGGACGCATATTTGAAAATCTTTCCACACCTGAGTACAGGACAAACGTATTCCTTGGGGTTCACAACATTAGGAGGAGCAGATTCATCGTGGTACTCTTTCATGTGACGCTTCATATTACCCTGAAAAGTAAATCTGCGTTTACAGTCCTCAACAGGACATACGAACGATTTCTCATGATGTTAAAGCATGTGTCTGGTCAAGTGGTCCTTCCCTCTATAACTGGTGACAATCATCCAGTGGACATGTAAAAAGCCTCTGCAATGGAACAATTCAACATGAGAAAAAACATGGACAAACTTCACCTAATAAAAGATGATAGTGAAGCTTTGCTCAGCTAAACAATATGCAGGAATTGTCAAACCTCAAAGACTTGAAAGCGTGACAGAGGCTTGCTTGAAGGAGCTTCTCAGGTAGTCGCCCACCTGGTACTAATCCATTCAAGATAATGTTTCTGCCTCTCGCATTTTGGAGTTCTTTTCTGTGGGATCCAATGCTTCACGCCCAATAATAAACATCATAGTTTTTATAGTCATCCAAGAGGACTCTGCGATCGGACAGTTTAACATGAGGAAAACGTTGCAAGGACTTCACCTATTACATGATAATAAAACTTAGCCCAACTACACTACATAGAGGAATCATGAATAGAGCTTGAGGTCCAACAATCAACAACACATATCATATGTGAAAATACAACTCAGTTAGACAATGTTATTATATACCAATAACTGATCCACATAAGGACTAGTGGTTACTACCACAGCAGTAGTACAGACACAAATAACTGAATGTCAATCTCCAATTTTAAGATAAATATAAAAAATTGTTTGAAATACCTGTGAAACTTATAATAAATACTAATTTGATTCGAATCCTCCAAAACAATTTACAATGTTATGAACTGGATGCAAACTATAATTAAATTGAACCGGACATAATGGCAGCCCCACTGAATACTAATTTTTTTAAAACATTCATGACAATATGGTCCACCGGAACTGTTCCATGAATTCAGATTTTTAGCAGAATAATACCAATGAATTGTTAAAATACAATAATTAACAGCAGAAAATACTACAACACTAAGACAACAATAAAGTAACTGATCAGGAATACTAACGTCTAGAGAATGACTTTGCATATGCTGTTTTAAATGAGCAGGCTTCTGGAAACTTGCACCACACTGTCCACAAATATTCGACTTCTCTCCGTTGTTTTTCACTTCAATTGATTCCTTTTCCTTAATTTCATCCTGTAATTCACACACAATCAATCCATATTTGTCGAGGGGCTTTTATGTCATTCAATTGACATCTTATAGCCTGTTTGGACGTCAGAAAAATGATAAACATAAATTGCAAGAAAATAAAAGGGAAAGAAAAAAAAAAGTAAAAGAGAATGATTTTCAATATGGGAAAATTCTTGTCCAAGCCTGGCTTGGCCAAACCCATCCAACCACCAAGCAAGTGTATTGCACTTGCTTTGTGATTGGTCACTCTCCTGGGAGTTACATCCAATCCCAAAGCAAGTGTATTACACTTGCCATGTAGTTGCTTTGGGTTCGGCCAAACCCGATCTGGGTAAGAATTTCCCTTCAATATGTTTGGTTGTCAGATTTTTTTTTTTTTTAAATGTGATTATCAAGAAAGTTTACTAAAAATATTACTTCATATGACCAGCAAGATTACTCCACATAACTACCAATGCAATATTGTTAGAGACTTAGAGGAGTAACTATTGTCGTGGAAATAATAATTCACATATTTTTAATAATCATACAAGCGAGTTTGGCATAGTCACTGAAAAAGCAATTGTATAAAAAGTTTAAAACTGATTTTACATAATTAATTTTGACCACAATTGATCCTAATAAAAGTTAATTAACAAAGAAAGTGCTCACCATTCATTTTTTTAGTCCGTCTAAAATAAGATTTTGAGGGATGGAGAGCATGTGAGATAACATTTATCTTGGTGACACGCGTCCCCTTAAAATGTTATCTCACATTTATCTTTAATGAGTGAAATTCAGCAATACCCCTTGAGTTTTGCCTAACTAAAAAAAATTGTGTTATTTTTATTAGCAAAAAATACCCTGTATTTTTTTATTATTATAAAAAAATATCTCTCAATTCGAAATGACAATTTCACCCTATCGAAAGATGAAAAAAATTCCTTTAACTTAAATGATTACCAATAACCCCTCGTAGCTTAATATTTTGCAATAAACCTCTTGTTCTTTTTAAACAAAAAAAAATTTGACAAATGCTTCCATATTATTTATGAAATTCACTTTAAAAAAATTGACAAAGATTTTATCCCCCAAAGTTATATTTTGTGGCACTTTACCACTCATATGTACAAATTAAGCACTTTACCGTCTCAAATAATTTTATTTAATTTTTGTTCAAAGGAAATATACATGTGCTTCTTAGGCCATCTCTAATGACTCATTCTATCTAACCCATTTAATAATTAATTTTATCCTTCTCTATTATTATTATTATTATTATTATTATTAAGGTCTATGTTTTAGTCGAACATGATTTCATGATTGTATCGTATTATTTTAAATTTTTAGAAAGAATTATTTTTGGGTTTAATGATTGTATCGTATTATTTTAATTTTTTAGAAATAATTATTTTTGGGTTTCATGATTGTATCGCATTATTTTAAGTTTTTAGAAAGAATTATTTTTGGGTGATAAATACAACCCAAAATTATTAAAATAAATCAATATTAAAATACTAGCGTTAATTTAATGAAATAAAAGTTATTTTTTTATAATTAAAAATAATTATCTCCAAATAATATACAAATTTTAGTAATTTTTTTATTTTTAAATAAAGATAAAAAATAACCAAATAAAACAAAACGAAATTAAAAAAAAAAATATAGCATGTGATGGAGGGGGCTTGGATGGGAGAAGCTCCCCCTCCCCCTCCTTCCAAGGTCCCTCCAGGGTCCCTCTAGTGGGTATACCCTCTCCGCCCCCCTAGTCATTGGAGATGATTTTTTTCCCCTTCCCCCCATATACCCTCTAGGGCATCTCCCCACTAGTCATTAGAGCTTACATGAATTTTCAAAGTTAGTCACAACACTTCTTAAAGTCCAACTACGTCGCTCATATAATGATATGTTTTCATGTGGGGTAGGGTTGGGCGGTGGTTGTGGTGCCAGAGGTGAACACAGAAGAATTGGTGGTGGCAATAATTGCAATTACCCCTCCCAATTTTTACCTTTTTAGGTATTTTTGCCCAATTGTAAATATCCCCTGAAAAGGTAAAAGCGAACACGTGCTTGACGCGTGACCTTTTTCATCCAAAAACTAACGGCCGAATAAAATGTAAAAAAAGTTGTCCAACTTTTGTACGAAATGTTTATTTTTGAAAAATTTAGTATGAAAAGTGTAATTCTCTTAATTTTTTTTGGAAAAGATATCTGAAATTAATTAAAGATTATAGAGTTTTTTTAAATATATTAATTAAGGGTTAATATGTAATTTAACAAAAAAATTTTTTCTAAACGTCTGATGCCACGTCATCATTGAACATTTTGATCATAAATTGTGGTTCAGATCTATTGTTGATTTTTTGTAATGGTTGAGATGAGATATCTCATATATATATTTTATGTTCTATAAAATCTTATTTTATAAAGATTTTAACAAATATGATCGCGTTTGACATAGTCACTGAAAAAGTAATTGTATGAGAATTGATCTTACCGTAATCAATTTAGACCCCAATGGATTCTAAAATGAAAAAAAAAAAAGTTAATAACAAAAGGAGGTGTTTCTAACTTTCTATATGAATCATCAAAAAATAACATTTTGTGGTTTTCAAAATAATTTGAATTTTTAAGTTTAAAAATACTTTTAAGAGCTTTCATCGTTAAATCCAACGCACCATAAATCATATTGATCAACTGAAACATGAGCTTTGCTCTATTTTGGCATATATTTTAAATTATTGTGATTAATAATGTATTTTAAAGTTTTATTTAATAATTAAAACTTAATCATAAACATCAAACGAAAGAGATATAATTTACAAAGAAAATCGCCACTCACACAAAAATAGGCATATGGAAATACTAGGATTCAAAATAGTAGTCTAAGAATGTTAAAAAATTAAATAAAACTATAACATGAATTTGGTTTTGTTGTACCGATTGACAAACTAGGTAATTTTTTTTGGTTTACATACAAACTAGGTAAATTTAATTATATATTTCTTCGTCCCATTTTTTCCTTTTATCTCTTGGTACAGTTGATCAGTCAATTTAACCAAATTTATAATTCTAATTAATATGTTTTACTAATAAATTAATAATATTAAATGAAATTATATATATTAATATTTAAATTTTTTAATACACTACAAATTAATATAAGTAATTTAATTATATATTAAAATAAAAAAGACAAAGTAGGTCAAATGTAAGAGAACACGCCGTTTCACTAAATTGCGTAGAATATTAAACCGATCTAAATTGTTTCGGGTTGGATCTTGAAAGCGGGACATCCGAAAGTCCAAACTCCAAACCGACTCTCATAGTCGGTAGCGCGAAGACATCGCATATTAATGAATCCAACTCTCTATCCCTTCATTATTATTTCTATCACGCTTCACTCCCACAGAACCAAAGATCCCCAACTCTCAGGTCAGTTTAATTTTTGCAAATTCATCACAACCCTAGCTCGCGTGAGTTTTGTTTTGTATTCTCATGATTTTTCTTTTTATGTGCCTAGTTATTTCAATCGACTAAGTATAATTTGCCGATTATTCTTGTGTAATTTCGGGGCATCATCGTTTTTACACTATTTGTTCTGCTTGAAGTAGGAGTCAAATAGAAAAAATTATTATCTCAGAGTAGGTTAGAAGTTTTGTCAAAACCCTAGCTCGCGAGATAATAGTTACGAATTGTTCTGGTTGGTCTTCTTTTTTGTTTTTAACTTTTAAGTTTATGTATGATTTACCTGTATTGAATTTCATGTTACGTTTGGCGGTTTAGTTTGAGTTTTTAGTATGTTGAGTTTTACTTATTAACTGATTTTTATTTATTGGTTGCAGGATATTGAAGTTAGGGTTAGGGTTTTGTATTTTCAGTTTTGAGGAACTTTTGAATTAGGAAAATGGATGTAGATTCAGAGATTCAGAAAGCCAAAGAGGAGAGGCAAAAGATGGAGAATGACATTGCCGCACTCACCTCTCTAACATTCGACAGAGATCTTTACAGTGCCAACAAGTTCGAGGGGTATGAGCAGTCAATTGCTGTGAATGATGAAGATGAAAACGCTGATGCCACCGAGAATGAGATTGCTCGGAAGATGGCATCTTTTACTGCCCCAAAACAGTTTTTCAAGGAACCTTTGAGAACTGGTGAAGAGGATGAGATCTCCGGGTTTAACAAGCCAGGTAAGATTATTGATAGGGAGGATGACTACAAGAGGAGGAGGTTGAATAGGATCATATCTCCGGAGAGGAATGATCCATTTTTGGACAAGACTCCGGGGCCTGAAGTGAGGACTTATGCTGATGTGATGAAAGAAGAAGCAATAAAGCGGAAGGAAGATGGGGTGAAGAGAGAAATAGCAAAGAGGAAGAAGGAAGAAGAGGAGGTGAAGGTTAAGGATAAAGATAAAGATAAAGACGTGGAGAAGCCGAAGAAGAGGAATAGGTGGGATATGTCACAGGATGAGAGTGGTGGTGGGAGGAAGGGTAAAACGGGTTCTGATTGGGATTTACCTGATTCGACACCTGGAATTGGGAGGTGGGATGCTACCCCGACACCTGGGAGAATTGGTGATGCAACACCCTCTGTTTCGAGGAAAAATAGATGGGATGAGACTCCAACTCCAGGGCGACTGAATGATTCTGATGCAACTCCTGCTGGAGGGGTTACGCCAGGGGCAACCCCTGCAGGGATGGCTTGGGATGCTACGCCGAAGCTGGGAGGGATGGCTACTCCAACACCCAAAAGACAGAGGTCAAGGTGGGATGAGACTCCAGCCACTATGGGTAGTGCTACTCCTGGTGCCACCCCTGCTGCAGCTTATACTCCAGGTGTCACTCCTTTTGGAGCTGTTGATATGGCTACGCCAACTCCGAATGCCATTATGCGTAATGCTATGACTCCCGAGCAATATAATCTGTTGAGGTGGGAAAAGGATATCGAGGAAAGGAACAGGCCACTTACTGATGAGGAACTTGATTCGATGTTTCCCCAAGATGGGTATAAGGTTTTGGAACCCCCTCCATCCTATGTTCCTATCAGAACACCTGCTAGAAAGCTACTTGCTACTCCCACTCCAATGGCAACGCCGCTCTATAATATTCCAGAAGAAAACCGGGGCCAGCAGTTTGATGTGCCTAAAGAGTTGCCAGGTGGTTTGCCATTTATGAAACCCGAGGATTACCAGTACTTTGGTTCACTGTTAAATGAGGATGATGAAGAGGAGTTATCTCCAGAAGAGCAGAAAGAGCGAAAAATCATGAAACTCTTGCTAAAAGTTAAAAATGGTACCCCTCCTCAGAGGAAAACTGCCTTGAGACAGCTCACTGATAAGGCAAGGGAATTTGGTGCTGGGCCGCTCTTTAACCGTATTCTGCCACTGCTCATGCAGCCCACATTGGAAGATCAGGAAAGACACTTGTTAGTAAAAGTTATTGATAGGGTGTTATATAAGTTGGATGAGTTGGTTCGTCCATATGTCCACAAAATCTTGGTGGTTATTGAGCCTCTGTTGATCGATGAGGATTATTATGCTCGTGTAGAGGGTAGAGAAATCATCTCTAATCTCAGCAAGGCAGCGGGATTGGCCACTATGATTGCTGCAATGCGCCCCGATATTGATAACATTGATGAATATGTTAGAAACACTACAGCAAGAGCATTCAGTGTTGTTGCCTCTGCACTTGGAATTCCCGCACTATTGCCATTTCTGAAAGCTGTGTGTCAGAGTAAGAAATCTTGGCAAGCTCGTCATACAGGAATCAAAATTGTGCAGCAGATTGCAATTTTAATTGGATGTGCTGTTCTTCCACATTTGAGGTCACTGGTTGAGATTATTGAGCATGGTCTTAATGATGAAAACCAGAAAGTCAGAACTATTACTGCTCTTTCTTTGGCCGCTCTTGCTGAGGCTGCTGCCCCATATGGTATTGAAAGCTTTGACTCAGTGTTGAAGCCTTTATGGAAGGGTATCAGATCCCACCGCGGGAAAGTCTTGGCTGCCTTCTTGAAGGCCATTGGCTTCATCATACCACTCATGGATGCCATATATGCCAGCTACTATACCAAAGAAGTTATGGTGGTTCTGATCCGTGAGTTCCAGTCTCCAGATGAAGAAATGAAAAAGATTGTACTGAAAGTGGTGAAGCAGTGTGTGAGTACTGAAGGTGTGGAGTCCGATTATATCAGAAATGATATTCTTCCGGAGTTTTTCCGTAACTTCTGGGTTAGAAGGATGGCCTTGGACAGGAGGAATTACAAACAACTTGTTGAAACAACGGTTGAGATAGCTAACAAAGTTGGTGTTCCAGATATAGTCGGTAGAATTGTTGAAGATTTGAAAGATGAAAGTGAACCCTATAGAAGGATGGTTATGGAGACAATTGAGAAAGTGGTTGCAAACTTGGGGGCATCTGATATCGATTCTCGCTTAGAAGAGCTACTAATTGATGGAATTCTATATGCTTTCCAAGAGCAGACAAGTGACGATGCTAATGTTATGCTTAATGGATTTGGTGCTGTTGTGAACTCCCTTGGCCAGAGAGTGAAGCCATATCTTCCCCAGATATGTGGTACCATAAAATGGAGGCTTAACAATAAGAGTGCCAAAGTGCGACAGCAAGCAGCAGATCTCATATCTAGGATTGCTGTGGTTATGAGGCAGTGTGGAGAAGAACAATTGATGGGCCATCTTGGTGTTGTGTTATACGAATATTTAGGGGAGGAGTACCCTGAAGTTTTGGGTTCAATATTGGGCGCTCTAAAGGCCATTGTCAACGTTATTGGGATGACCAAGATGACACCTCCGATCAAGGATTTGCTCCCTCGCCTGACCCCTATCTTGAAGAATCGTCACGAGAAGGTCCAAGAGAATTGTATTGATTTAGTTGGTCGAATTGCTGATCGTGGAGCTGAGTTTGTTCCTGCTAGGGAGTGGATGAGGATATGTTTTGAGCTGTTGGAGATGCTCAAAGCACACAAGAAGGGTATTCGAAGAGCTACTGTGAATACATTTGGGTACATTGCAAAGGCCATTGGGCCGCAAGATGTTCTTGCTACCTTGTTAAACAACCTCAAAGTTCAGGAACGTCAAAATCGTGTGTGCACGACTGTGGCAATAGCCATTGTTGCAGAAACATGCTCACCTTTTACAGTTTTGCCTGCATTGATGAATGAGTACCGTGTGCCAGAGCTCAATGTTCAGAATGGTGTTCTGAAGTCTCTTTCCTTCCTGTTTGAGTACATTGGTGAAATGGGCAAAGACTACATATATGCAGTGACTCCACTACTCGAGGATGCTCTAATGGACAGAGATTTGGTGCATAGGCAAACTGCAGCTTCAGCAGTCAAGCATATGGCCTTGGGAGTTGCTGGTCTTGGATGTGAGGATGCATTGATCCACCTGATGAATTACGTTTGGCCCAACATTTTTGAAACATCCCCGCATGTTATTAATGCTGTAATGGAAGCTATTGAAGGAATGAGGGTTGCATTGGGGGCAGCGGTTGTACTAAATTATTGTCTCCAGGGACTGTTCCATCCAGCTAGGAAGGTTAGAGAAGTGTACTGGAAAATCTACAACTCGCTTTATATTGGTGCTCAGGATGCACTTGTTGCTTCTTATCCGGTTCTGGAGGATGAGGAAAACAACGTATTCAGTAGACCTGAGTTGCAAATGTTTGTTTGATTTGGTGTGTGTCTTCTTGGCCATATGCTGAATTTGTTCGCGTATTTGGGATGTTTGCTGCTGTTTGGGGACATGACTCATGAAGACATGCTAGTTGCTCTCGATTTGATAGTAGTCGTCATAATGCTCCTATTTTTGTTCAAATAACAGCTTATTAGTATTTACATTTGTGTTGATTTGTATCTTAATAACTGCTTTCTTGGATTAAAGTGAGGCAATATTTTAGCATGACATGTATGGATTCCTGGATTTACATTTTCTTCAGATGTTACAAGCGGTTTTATTTGATGAAGAACAATTTAAATAGTGTTATTTGATTTTATTTTGTTGGTAATAATATATATACAGCCAAGCAGTTGATCGTTTAATCAGGTTTGCACTTTTGACTAATTCAGGGTCGACTTTCTCATAGCCTTGTTTCTCTCCGTAAGAAACTCATCTCCCCCTCCTCTATGGTATTAATTTTATAAACTGATGTCTTTGTCCCTATTTTCTTATGTTTGATATGTTCAATAGAATGGTGAAGTTTCAACCTCTCATGTAGACATCAGAATGTTTCTAGTAATATAGTACGAGGTCATTTCAAAGTAAATGATCCCAAGTGGTATGATGATAAGAACTAGGGACATAATAAATGAAAGCAAAACAGAATATACAGAACTTGAGATGAATGAGAGCAAAAATCTTAAAAATTAATTCAGAGATAGAACTTGTACTATAAAATCTGAAAATATATAATTATTCGTTAATTAGTCCTATGGGCTAATTGCAAAATAGAAACAAACTCCTATAAAATAGGAATGGAGTAATGGAAGTGATGGGGTGGGGGTATTGAGTGACTTGGATTACTTTTTTAGTGCCATGTTATAAGCTATTACTATCATTTTCTGAATTATCCAACATGGCTTTGATAAACTAAAACACCATGAAAGGAACATATCCTGACTTGGAATTAGAAATGGAGACTTTAGGCTCAATTAAAAATGAACACACACTTGATCAACTAGTTCTTTGTTTATCTATAATTTAAGTCTTCAAGACATCAAATCATTCATTGAATTAGAATTCTCATATTGCCACAACACATAAAATCACACAATACAGTTATCCAAGTTTTGATCTTCTGTTTGCTTTTTCTACCTGCACACAGTTTGCGTTTTGGTAGTCAAGCTGGTGATTTCTTTTTCCTCTCTGTCTGTTACCTCTTCCTGAAGAATCATACTTGTTAGCTCCAGTAGTAAAGAATATATATTAAAAAAAAGGTAGTTTTTGTTAGCTTTTTCTCATTTCTTACCTCTCAGATTGTCAGCTAAACTTAAATGTGTTTTTTCTGCTCTTGTAACTCCAATCATCTTTTTCAATAGCAACTTCAAAAAAAGCAAAAGAAAAAGAAAAATGGCTGCAGCAGCTCTACCACTTGTAGATGCGGTCCTGGGCATCGTGACAAAAGTTGGAGAATACTTGGCGCCTCCAATCAAGAGTCAATTCAAATATATGTGTTGCTATAGCAAAAACATTAAGGATATGGAAACTCAAGAAGGAAAGCTGGATGACGTGCAGACTGTAGCTAAACTGATGGTCGATGCTGCCAAAAGGGATTTACAAATTATTGGACCTGCTGTTGAGAAATGGTTATCAGAAGTTGATTTAATCAAGGAACAAACAAATAAGCTCAGGGAAGACACAATCATGGTTCCAAAAGGATGGATATGTGGAAGCTGCCCAAATTTGAAGTTACGTTATGTACTGAGCAGGAGGGCTACCAAGATAACCATGAAATCTATTCAACTTCAAGTGGAAGGAAATTTTGAGAGGGTGGGATACCCTCCATCTCCCGGGGAGAAGGTCCACTACCCTGATCCTCCACTAGGAATAGATACCAAAGTTACGACAATTCCAGTTGAGGTGGATATGGATTTATCATCTATAACTACGGAGACTGAAGAGCCTATTGAGTTAGACAACAAGCTTAGAAGCAGAAGGTCCATTGACGAAAAAATTATCGCTGCTTTACAAGATCGTAATGTCAACATGATTGGGTTATGTGGAATGGGAGGTGTTGGAAAGACGACAATGGTGAGAAGAATTGAAAAAATAATAAAAGAAAGTAAAATGTTTGACTTGGTTGTGATGGTTGTTGTCACTCAACAGCAAGATAGTGGTAAGATTCAAAATCAGATTGCTGAGATGTTAGGCCTCAAATTAGATGGTGACAATCTTTGGGCTAGAGCAAAAAGACTACATAACAGAATAATGAACGAAAAGGGGATTCTTGTTATACTAGACGATATTTGGGGAAGGCTTGATCTGATGGAAATAGGAATTCCAAATGGAATAGTCCATTGTCCCTGCAAAATATTGTTGACATCTCGGGCTCGAGATGTTTGTGTTCAAATGGGAGCTCATGAGAATTTCTCGGTGGATGTTTTAACTAGTGATGAGGCATGGATTCTTTTCTCGGAGGAAGCTGGCATAATAATCAATGACTCTTCTCATCCTTATCCAATAGAGAAAGAGGTTGCAAATGAATGCAAAGGTTTGCCGATTGCTCTTATGTCGGTAGCGAGGGCACTTAAAAGTAGGAGCAAAGCATCCTGGGAGGATGCTCTTGTACAGTTAAAGAGGTCTATTCCAACAAATATTCCTGGAGTGCTTGCAAATGTCTATCGACCATTGGAGCTCAGTTACTCTCGCTTGGAAGGTGATGAAGCCAAGAATCTCTTTATACTTTGTTCTTTATTTCAAGAAGATTCTAGAATTTGCATCGAGGACTTGGTAAGATATGGACTGGGGCTGACCATCTTCAAAAGCATACAATCTGTTAGAGAAGGGAGAAACAGAACTCATGCGTTAATTGACGTACTAAAAGACAGATTCTTACTACTAGATGGTAATAAAGAAGGTTATGTGAAAATGCATGATCTTTTCCGTGATGTTGCAATATTTATCAGATCAAAGGACGAGCAAAGGATTATGCTGAATGGCAACATGGAATGGAGGTCGTTAGGAGACTCGAGTGGGGAGTGTACTCATGCTTCAGTAATCTCATGGAAAAGCACCATTGTTCCAACCTGGCTAAATTTCCCAAACCTAGTGTTGTTACTATGGGAATGCAATAACCAGAGGATTGTAGAAGCGGAAAACACGTTCGAGAAGTTAAGAACACTGAAGGTTCTCGACATTCATCACTTGGATTTTCCAGAATTACCATCTTCAATTCAACAGCTTACAAATCTTCGATCACTGCATCTGTGCCATTGTAAATTGGGAAACATAACAAAGATTGGATGCCTGGTGAATCTAGAAATTCTAAGCTTTCGAGGTTCTGATATCAAAATATTGCCTGTAGAATTGAAAAGTTTGGACAAACTTCAGTTATTAGATCTGGCAGATTGTGCGAATCTCAAAGAAATTGCATCAGGGATTGTTGCAGGACTCATTCAGTTAGAAGAAATATACCTCACAAAGAGTGTCAAAGTGGACCTGGTTAGGGAACTTGAACAATTGTGTCATCTGACTACTTTAAGAATAGTAATAGATGATCGTATTGTTTTATCGCAAAACATGGACTTTTTAACAAAGCTACTAGAGTACGATATATCCATAGGGGCAGCCCCTCGAGGGTTGACAGAATATCACATTTCAGCAACTGGCATCCCCTTCGGATATGAGCCTTCTTTCGGGAAAGCTATGGCTCTCTTCCTTCCTACACCAATTCCTTTAGGAAAATCGGTCAATGCCTTGCTGAAGAGCACCGAAGATTTAAGGTTAGCTGGAGATGGTTCTTCAAATGTAATGCTCGAGTTGGGTTTGGGAAGCCGGTACTTGAAGCAACTGAGGATTCAGGACTGTGCCACTTTGAAATATCTTGCATCTACCAGCTCTCAGATTCTTCCGGTGTTGGAGTCTTTGTTTCTCTACAAGCTTCCGAATATAAAAGAAATATGCGCTGGTAAACTGCCCCAAAGATCCTTAGGTGAATTGCGATATCTGCATCTCCAAGCATTGGCGAAACTAAAGCATTTCATCTCTGGTCCAGTGCCAAATGTTTCGTTTTCCAACCTCAGATCTGTGTACATTTATGATTGTCAAAATTTGGAGTCTCTATTTTGTATATCAGTGGCTAGAAGCCTGTTGCAGCTTGAAGAGCTAGAAATCGCAAATTGTCAAGCGATGAAAGAGGTTTTCTCCGATGATAATGGTGAAGCTACTAATTATATTGAGTTTAAAAAGTTAAACAATTTAGTGTTGAGAAATCTAAATAAAGCCACTAGGTTAGTCACTATAGACAGAATCTTATATCCTCAGTTACAGCAATTGAAGCTGGAGGGCTTGCCTCGGTTCAAAGGGTTTTGTCCTACAAAAAGAAGCCTCATTTCCAGCAGTGACCATAGCGCTGACTCACAAATCCTGTTTAATGAGAATGTATGCTGCTCTTCTTCTTCTTCTTCATCACAAACAAATCATTTTTTTTTCTATCTTAGAGGATCTATGCGCATTTCAAAGCTACTATTTTAAATAATGCAGGTAGCTAGTTTACCTAAAAATAATGCAGGTAGCTAATTTTAAATACTAAATTACCTAAAAATAATGCAGGTAGCCTGTCCTAGCATAAAGAGATTAACCCTCGAACAGCTAAATGAAGTGTCGAAAATATTTTGCCACCAAGGACAAGGCTTTCTCCAGGGAATTGTATTCCTGAAAGTGGATTCATGTAACAGACTGAATACACTATTCTCTCCTTCTACAGCACAAGCTCTTGTGAATCTCAAAGAACTAAGAATATTGAATTGCGGGGTGTTAATGGAACTGATAGAAAACGAAAACAAGTCAAACACGAATCCATCTCTACAAGTCCAAACTCCAGGCTTCTTCCGCGAACTTGAATTCTTGGAAGTATGTGGTTGTTCTAAACTGAAAAGCATATTTCCACCTTCGTTAGTCCAAGGGCTCGCTAAACTCAAAGAAATGCGTGTAGTGGATTGCAAGGGTCTTGTGGAAGTGATTGAAAAAAATGAGCAGATAAAAATCAACGAAACTCCATTTCCTCAGCTGAGATCTTTGCAACTTACCAATTTACCAAGTGTCCAAAGATTTTGGCAGAGAAAATTGAAAATACCATCGTTGCATGATGTCAAAGTTGACAAAAATAGCCCTTTGTTGGAGACACTCTCAGAAATTGCCACGAATGCCAAACAAATGAAAGCATATCGGAATCGCTGTGAACTACATGGTGGACTGGTATTTCTTCTACCAAAATCGGAGAGCCTTTTTTTTTTATTTTCTTAATTTCAACATAAATATCCTCCAGACTACTTTTCTTTTAATTAGTTTGAACTTCTACACAGACTCTATTAAAAGTGAAACGGATTTTAGATTTGAACTGATTGTTTTACTTCTGAACTTCAGGCTTCAGTTACCAGCATAACACCATGTGCATATTGCCAGGTACAAATTCTTTATATATAAGCTATTTTCTTCACAACTTTTGTTCAAATTACACGTTTGACTTTACTACCATTAATCTTTTTTCGCCTCGGTATCTCGTTCGACACCCCTAGTGTCAAGCTTTTAACTGTTGTATACTTTTTTGACATGGAGAAGTTTCCAAAACTTAGATTGAAACTGAATTTTCTCCTTTTCCACAGGCTTCTACCAGCAGTACAGCATATGTAACTTGCAAGGTGAGTTTTTTTTTCTTAATTTAGTCATCCTTTTACTTATATCCATTTTTTGTGAACTTGTACGCTAATATAAGCATACACATTTGGTTACTGGTTGATTTATAAAAGTTTTTTTCATTTAGAACCCCTTTTTCCAGAAGCTTTTCTCTTCTGGTTTATCAGAAGGTTCCTGAATGACACTCAAGTTGGGAGTTTTAAGTTAACAAATTATGTTAAAGTTTCATGTGATGAGTATTATCATAGAGTCAATACATGTGGAAGCATTTGAACCTTTTAGAGCATACCTTTAGTTCCCATATTCTTATGATATTTGCTCTAAATTATACATTATGCTATAAGCACTAGCTTTTCGGTTGCAGTCTTATATCCGCCCGCACAGAGAAGAATGTTCATTTGCTGACGATCAAATGAAAGAGGAAAAATAAGAATTTCAGAGTAATGATACAAAATGCCGATTACTTGATTTAATTGTCTGTTTACTGACGATACAATAGAGAACAGATTTGTTTGATTATTTAATAATCCCATTAAGGGACTGCTCCGTTCTTGAATTCTTACTCCTATTCGTATTTGAGGATATCCCTGAACAAGATTCTGTTTCCTAAAATGAAATTTCATGACAAATCCAAAATTTCACTAATCATCTGCATAGCTAACTTCCTTCTTTCTCATATAAGCCATGGAGCTCTATATTAGACAAATCACGATCACAATCGCCATTAATGCGAGAACAACCCTCTAAAAATTCAATAACAAAATCACCATCTCGTGGTCCACCTCGTCTTTCGCCTCTATTCTCATCAATCACAACATCTAATCTCTCTTCTTCACCTTTCCCTTCCTCTCTCAACTCTCTAGTATGACGACATCCCAACAACAAAAGATCCAACATTTTCCTCCTTGCACCATAAACCATATTCGACTCAACCAAACAACCCTTACAATACGCCTCCCTCAGAAAAACAAACTGACTACTCCCTCTAGTCGATATATAAAAAATCCCAGGATGCTTTAACAGAACCTCGCGCAAGTTAACCACAATCCCCAAATCTTTCCTAAAATGCGCCAATCTCTCAACCTCCACCATCTTCTCAACCATCAAGCACAGAAGCTCGTGTATAATCCCCACAGCTCGTTTCTCATACTTCTCGACTCCACCACACGTACGTCTCTGAACTTTCTCCATCCTCTCATAAGGCTTTAAATAAGAAAGCCTCTGCCAGTTCTTTAATTTCTCCCTAAGCCCTCTAACTATCTTAAACCCTGTTGGAAAGTTAATCGGAAATGCATATTTTGTCTCGAATTCGCTCAACCATTTACTTTTATACTCTCTGTCTCTCCATTTCTCAACCTCTGCTGAAAAACACAATCTTTCTTCATTTTCATTCCTATTAACCAACTCCACTATCTCCAAATCTACCATTCTGAATATCTCACTGTACTTTTTTATTATTGAATCTCTGAAATTTTCTGGCAATCCCAGTTCCCTCCTCATCAACCTAATTGCATGTAAATGTACTCTCCCATTTACAGACAACATCAAAATCTTCTTTATTTTTGTCAAGTTAACATTTTCCATTTCACGCACAATTTCATCTTCCTGCTTAACCAAATCGACAAATTTCGATGTGAATTTACAGCAAGCGTTCCTTTTGACGGGGTGAGTGAATACCTCGAATACTTGGGGGTATTTTCGTAAAAACTCGCCGGCGGAGAGGGTATTAAGACCGGCGTATGGGGCCCAACGGGAGAGGAGCTGTATGGAGAGGAAGGGGCCGCGTTTCTTTTCGGAGACTAGGTTGTAGAGGCTGAGGACGAGGGAGAGGCGGCGGTGGTGGAAGGCGAGGAGGTCGAGTTTCGGGTCGCGGGTTCGGGTTTCCAGGCGGGTTTGAGCTGTGTTGGCGGGTTTCTTGAAGCGGGTTTGGATTGTGGCGGTGAAGGGACCGGCCCGGAGGAGTTGAAGTTGGTGGGAGTTTATTAATTTGTGAAAGATTCTCATACCGCCGGAGACTGTTCTGTGTAGTGAATAATTTGTATCATCAAGAAACTTTAGTTTTAATTATGATTTACAAATCATCGTTATCCACTCGACTGGAGTTTCTTTGATAAAAATTCAATTCACTATATTTTGTTCGATTAAAATTGGACAACTTTTGAATTTTTAACCTCTAGATTTTAGATAAGTAAAAATGATAGTATATATGTAAACTATTAGTATCTTGGAATTTGACTTATTTTTAATTTAATCACAAATTATTTGAGCTCGATTCATATAACTCTATTTTTAATATTATTTGAAATAATTGATATAACCAACAATTCAACAAATGGCAAGCCCCGTTTTCTAAATTAATTTGAGGTGGAGCACTATTATATTAATAATGTGAAAATATTACGGAGTAAAAGATAGGAAGGGCCTGTTTGTTTCGAGTTTCTCAAAAAATTTCGTGTTTGAAAAATGTCAAACAAACATAGTTTTTATTTTCGAAAATAAATTTTTCATCTCTCAATTTTCTCAAACTACTCTATCAAAAGCCAAACAAATAATAATTTTTTTTTATTTCTAAATAAAATCTATACAAATTCTACTCTGATTTGATACAAATTAACATATCTCTTACACAGTTTATCTCATATAACAAACCTGATTTGACATTACGCAAATCGAGATTATTTCTCAAAACTCCACTACACTTCCAAACTACTTTCCAAAACGAACAAACATGCCCTTAAATTCCTGGAGAATAAAAAAAATAAAAAAAAACTATTGATTTATCAAATCAAATCATTATAATGTATAGTTTTCTTTTTTTCTTCTAAGAGCAAAGAATAAACGGCCTGCAAAAAGGCTTATCCAAAACTTGGGAAAAGAAATTGGAGAGATGGCTCTCCTCTTCACCACTACTGTTCCAACTCTCTCACCGCCCTCGTCTTCAACTGCAACCCCTGCTCCGTGTAAGTATAACAATGACTATAGAATTCATAACAAGTACAGTAAAGCGTAATGGTTCCCCATTTCTTGCAGCATTCAGCAGTCACTTTTCTCTTAAATTTTTTGACAAGTAAATTCCACATTTTGGTAGGTCGAGTGACATTTTCTTCTTAATTGCATTTTCTGTATTTGGGTATAAGAGAAATGATGAAATGGATAAATATACAGCCAGTTCTTTGTATCTATTATCTGCTATGCTGCTTGGTCTAAATACTGGTTTGAACTAAATGACTTTGTACCATGTAAAGTATATAGTCTTATTTCTGAAGTGATTGTATGTCTTTTAGTAATTTCATCAAACAGTTGGTGTGCGTAGTAACATGGGCATACATCACTCTATTTTTGTATGCAAATCTTCTAAAAACATTACAGTCTTGCGATACGGTAATATATAATTCAATATATCTACAAGATTTATAGATTTTGGAACAAAGGTTGACAGTCTTGAGACCTTTAGTGTATCGATGTTTTTGGCCCATGTAGATGGAAAACATATGGGCTTTATGTGGATTTAATATGATACTCATATTGTAATTGTTTCTGAATTCTATTGCAACCTTTTTTTTGGTTGTTAGTCTTCAGGTTATGCAACAACTCCATTGCTTTGCATCCGAGATCCTATGTTGGAAGCAGAATCCGAGCACCATTTGTTCTCAAGAACAGAGGTGCATTTATTGTTAAGGCATCTGCTGATATTGATGGAGCTGAAACCACTGCTCCTGATCCTCCTATTCTCACTCCCTCGGACGCCAAAGTGGAAAGTGTTTCCGTTGAGAATCTCCCTTTGGAATCCAAGCTTCAGATAAAGACTGAGCAGCAGATACGAATGAAAATGGCAAAGAAGATTAGGCTAAGGAGAAAAAGGCTTGTGAGGAAACGCCATTTGAGGAAGAAGGGACGATGGCCACCTTCTAAGATGAAGAAGAACAAGAATGTTTAAACTTAACTTCTAGATATTTTGCAGGTCCGCTTTATTAACATTTCATATCTTGTGACTGACATAAGATTTGATATTTTGGTTGAATGTAGTTAAAGGTTATTTGATTTGCAGATATCATCGTCTTTCCATTTTGAAGTTGACTTTTTGTGAGATACATATGATTGATTGTTTATGAGTTATTTTTTATGTAAGGATTTCTTTGGTGTTGGATAATCCTTGTCATTCGGGCATGAATTAAGACTTCATCTTGTCTTAGAAAGCATGCTAGTAAAGATGCATATTTTGGCGCTTTTGAACAGTGATATATGTAGAATGTCAGTGCCACTGAAAATTAAAATAACAAGCTAAGAACACCATAGAACTTGAACTGCCATTTTATTTTATTGAAATAGATAAAAATCTCATACAAACATGTTCCTAGTATGAAGATTTATCTACAGAACTAGATCCAACAGTCCTGATATTATTCGAATTTACTAACAAGTCGAGCAATGTGAAAGAGTGTGGAGAAACCGTGATATTCATGTCCTCGCCAACGTTGGCCAGTACACTTTTCACAGGCACCACCTGCGTAGAAAAAGAGCGTAAAATTTTCATCTTTACCTTGGGGATATCCGTAACTGTAAGAATGGAAAGGACTTGCTTTTCCAAACATCCACACAAAAGAGTAAATAGTCAAAATAAATACCTTATTGGGAACTTGGAAAGAATTCTCATCCATCAGATCACTAGACGTTAATTCAGTCTTGGTCGAACCAATTGATTTTAACAAGTTTATGTCGACTCCAGCAATAGATATTTGAATATCCACACTACTACTTCCAAAATTCACAACCTGGAAAATAAATTATAAAGATTCATTCAGAAATTTGAAAAGATCATATAATTTTTAAGTACAGAAAAATATATCAGACCTTTATTCTCAGGTACATCTTGTCATTCTCTGTATTTTTCCAAATAATAGCAGAAGCAATAAGAGAATTCGAAGGGTTAGGTTGAATTGAAGACGTAAGAAGAGTTGCACCATTTGACTCCCTGAAAAAATGTTGCATCCAATAACTAGGAGTTCCATAAAGCTTTGAAGAGTCGTAGACGATTGCATCTGGATTCCACCTAAGTCATAAAAAATTCAATAAATCCCCTTAGGATACTAAAAAATAAGCTATTTCAAAGGAACAACTACAATAGTGACATAAATTTAGCGATAATTCTAAATTATTACTATATGTATCTATCTTCTGACGAATAAAAATTAAAACCACAATGATATGTGTATAGTAACCTTTTCTTATAGTGCACACAAGAAGCTGAGAAAGAAAATGTTTTTTGTCTTACATTCGATCATTAACGTTCACAAACAAAGGCGCGTAACTAGCCATTTCGACAGCATCGCTGCATCAAAAGAGCAAATATAAACTGTAAATCAAGAATAATTACTAGGGCTAAATTAATTTTCTTGAAACAATACCAGTTCTTTTCGAGCCCAATACAAAATCCAGCTTCAGCAAGTGCTGCTAAAAGACTACCGGTGCCAGCATCTTTTCCGGTCACAGCATATTCACTCACAAAAGCCTGCACCATTTTTCTTGTTACATCATTAGAAACATCATTTTAAATTTTAAATTTTAAATTTTGAAAGTGAAACAAACAAACCTTTGGACCATTTCGTGAGGCTCGATCAAACTTGCCAGCTGATGAAAAGACATTATTTGCACTGCTATAAATCTAAATAAAATATAAGACAAATGAGTAAGTAGCTACAAATTTAATAAATGTCACAATCTTGAAGAGTGTTGAAATTCTTACATGATAGTCATATAAATCAGCTGGATGATCCAATGGTCGAGAAGAGCCATCACAGTTTGAGATTATTTTGATATCTGGATATGCTTGTTTTATCGCAGAATGGAACTTAAGGTAGTTTCCTGAATCACAAAAAGTGAAATTTCCAGGATTATATGAAACTTGAATCGAATATTTACACAGGCATATAGTTTTATTTCCTACCAAGGTAATTTTTCTTTCCACAGTCCTCGTTTCCAACTGCAACATATCTCAAATCAAACGGTTCTGGATGTCCCATTGCTGCTCTTATAGAACCCCATTTTGAATGAGGATCACCTCTTGCAAACTCTATACCATCCATAATCTCCTGCAAAATATTTAAATTGAAACTTTCAATGATAAAGATTGAAGTATTAAGAATATACAGTATAACTTTAATAATCACACATATCCCATATTGAGAAGCTACCTGCACAAAAGGTAAGATGACAGAAGTGTCGACTTGGTCAGTATGGCTGATTCCTGAAAATCATTAGACATGACAAAAGAAGGAAAAGTAAGTTAAAAATGACTTGGGGAAAATATAGATACATATAGTGTAAATGGTACCATTGTTGAACACCCACACGGGCACTGCACCCAAGTCTTCTGCAAGCTGGAAGGAAGTAACATAGAAGAAAAAAATTACGATTAAGATAAGATAATAACTATCAGTATTAGACGAGAGTTCACACAAATGGTCTTCAAGAACTGCGAAGCATAATTTTTACCTGGAAAAACTCAAAATGACCAAGCCCATCATCAGTCCAGTAATGCCAAACGTCACCAAAATGTCCAGGCCTCTGCTCCCACGGCCCAATAGTTTCTTTCCAGCGAAATGCATTTCTTAACCATTCACCTTCCACAAAACAACCACCTGAAAATTCTTGTTTATATCACTACCTTGAAAATAATCTAACTGCAAATTATATGAAAATTCATTAGCAATACCTGGAAATCTAACAAATCCTGGTCTCAAATCGTTCAGCATTTCAAAGAGATCGTTGCGAAAACCATGCCCCTATGTCGAGAGATTAGTTAATGGAACGGTAATAATAAGATTATTACAGTCTGTAAACAATACTAAAATATCAAAATATAGTCACACTACAAATGAATCTTTGTTGAAGGTACATTTACCTTGTATGTGTCTGTTGGCATTAATGAGACTTGATCAAACCATATAACACCTTTCTTGGTTGTAGTCAGTTGGAGTCTTGAGTTTGCATAAGTTCTGTTGGCTTTTAATATGACCTCCATCTTAGTCCATTTCCAAACATGCTCAGCTCTGCGAAGATATAAACAACCTTAAAATTTGGACCCCAATAAAAATTAAAAAAAAAATAAAGGAACTTTGTTGAATCATAAAAATGTGAAAGAGCTATAAGTTATGATCTAATAATACTCACACAAGATCAGCAGTAGCTAGTGTCTGTTTCGAACCAGTCAGTGATACAGATATATTGATTGGTCCTAATGAACGAACATAGAGAACCAACTTATAAGTTTTCCCTTCTTCGATATTCTACATCATTCAGGAAAATTACCAAATCGTTATTGTGGGTTAAAAAAGGTAAAACTATAAGTATACCGATTATCTTGTAGTAGCTTAAGAAGTTTAAATCTTACCATTCCCCAGAACCCGGGGTTATAAATACCAACCCCTCCAGCTGGACATATATCGCAAAAAACTTTCATTTGAAGTGCAATTTTATTTCGATGAAAGCATGATGAACGGTCTGTGGATACAATTATAGATGATTCATCCCCGATAATAGACCAAGGATCTATATTCGAAGGCGTGTTTGGCCCCCCTGCTTCAAAACCTGCAATTTAATTTTAAAATTTTTGGCATTACGAGAGTAATGAACTTAGATATACCTTTTTAGCTTAAGAACACATAATCTACTAATATACAGTTTTCAGTGCTTAAACACTACTATTTTTCAGTTGATCATATCTTGCTGTAAAAAATGCATGAGAAAGCAAGAAAAAATAATCTACTATGTTTTGCAACTTGGATTCCAGTGAGAAAAATGATAACGAAAGTTAAAATGAATACGTTCTACAAAACACATATTTAGTGTTCAATTAATAGAAATCCAAGAACCAAACATAGCTGAAAGGAATTTACAGCTGACCTCGGTTGCTGACAAGTTCTGCCCATAATCCTCCAGCACCAGCATGATTTATCTCCTGCAAATTTCTCAAAGATTCTCATGATGTATGCTTATGCTTCACATATAACAGCTAGTACACCAAATGTCACAAACAGAAGTCTAAATGAACATTTCCTTCTTCTAAAAATTATTCATGTTACTTAAGAATGTCACTTTCATAAAATGTATAAGCTGTTTTACTAAAGAAAGACGTGTGTCTAGATTAAAAGTGTGTGTAAGCATATAGGTTAAATCAATACAAAGTTGATCATGCATGTGATGAAATATATCATCTACGTGGTCAACATATCTGGACAAGAAAAGGATTAAAATGATATCTATAAAGAGAGTTTTTACTTAAAAAATATATATGGTTGTTGATTAATCTCACCTCAAAAAATATACCAAAAAGAGTTTGAGGTATCTTCTTGGTTGGAGCTTTAGAGGAGGCATTCACAAATAAAGAAACACTCTGGTTTGCTTCAATTGCAATAGCAGAAGAATGATATGTAATATTCAACAAAGTGAAAGCGAAAAGAAGAACGCTGTACAAGGGAGTATTTGCACCCATTCCTTCCTGAATGTATCCAGTTTGTGTCTGCAGCGTATTTAAGAATTGTCGACCGCTAATTCAGTTATCCTTTTTTTTTCAGTACATATAAGTTTTAGAAAAAAACACTACCAAACAGATAGAAGAAAGTACTAGAAACTACTATCAGAAGATAAATATTGTATACAAGACAGAAGGACTAAGCAAGTAATTATATAACATTTGGGGAAAGAATAAAATGGGAAGTTTGAAAACTATATACACCTCTTTCACATTTTTTTTTTTCTTATGTGTAAACAATCACGTACTAACCTTTTAACCACACTACCAAATATTGCCCAAGTTGTTATACAATGTATGGATTATCTAATATAAGGATATATATGCATATGTAAATAGAGAGCCAACAGTTGCAAAACTTCGAAATTTAGTGCAGTTACTATTGATGTTAGATGACGGCAGACATTTGAATGGAGTCTTCTAATAGAGAGTGTTCTTATGATATTTGGTTTAACATATATAAGAAT
This sequence comes from Penstemon barbatus, assembly GCA_003313485.2. Lineage (NCBI taxonomy): Eukaryota > Viridiplantae > Streptophyta > Magnoliopsida > Lamiales > Plantaginaceae > Penstemon > Penstemon barbatus. The sequence goes on from CM064879.1 coordinate 1,432,193, forward strand.
GACTTAAAAGCTAAATACAGGAGCAACCTTTTCAACTTATTCGTTCAATAATACTTTGATTATCCCAAATCCCATAACTGACACTTCTGACATTGTGGTTCTGTATCTGAATTCCAATAATTTTCACCAACTTTGGAATCATTATTTTAGTTTTGGGAAACATTGTCAATTCAGGAATTGCTACCAAATAAAACAAAAGCCCACGGTTTTGATCATGCATTTTCAATCTATGCCAACCATGATCAGTAAAAAGCTGTGTCTGTAAGAAGAGGAAAGATAACCAAAACCCACAAAATTTATTAGCAGAATAAGCTTTGAGCAATCATACAGAAGGGGGGAAAAATCATTTTTGTATGAACATCCTTACATTTACATAAATAAGAATACGGTATAAATATAGAACACTATATATATACATGCAGCCAAATATATTAACATAAACAAAATATCAGCAGAGACCCAGACCAGAATTGAAAACAATCAAAGCAGTAGTAACCAGTATTCTACAAAACAAAAGCATCATATTATAAGGAAAGATGAAAATTTGATTGAGTAAAAGTCAATCTTTTTCTAATGGGACATCAATTTTACCTAGGAAATGGTGAGCCAGGGAAAATCTTGCCCCATTTTCTGTAATATTACTATTAGAGAGGTTTGAGATGGGGAAAGAAGGAGCCGCAGTAATTATAAATATATATATACATATATATTGAGCTCAATCTTTGTCTGTTTGTTGCTTCTCTATTTATCATTAATCAGTTTATGACTCTTGAAATATGTTGATAAACGCGCTCATCTAATATGTGCGTATTTGTTTTTTAATGCTTGAAGCCTGAAAATTGTGAGAAACAAAAGAGTACCCGATTTTGATCCTTACATATATTCGCCTTCTTTGCAGATTGTACTATAAATCTAATTCTTGCTTACAACTTCTTGTTTTTGAGTTTTGACCCCCACTTAATGCTTCTACTGGATTTTAGTACTTTTCTTTTATCTTTTTCTATGACATTTAATACTCTCTGCCAATTACTAGACTATATTCTTCTACTCTCGTCACATTTGATTATCCTCATTAATAATTTATATTCATCTCTCACCTAGTATCATTTACACAGTCAATTACTATCATTCATGCTTTAATTGCACAATGCCGTTAGTTTTAACATACTACTAATTACTCGTATATAATAATGCCTTGAAAACAGAAATTATCTATGTAAATTAAATTATTAAAAGTGAGATGGACTGATATCTATGTGGATTTGTTTATTAAAGTGGATTAGATTGATTGATTGAAGAAAATAAATAAAAAGATAATTTATTTTAATTAAGGAAATAGGCATACATTGTGAAAGACTTTTGGTTTCTAACAACATAAAAACACTTAACTTGTTAAGAGAGGAAACTATTCATTAATATCAAAAATTAACTACTCCAAAATAGTCTCCTCGCCATGAAATAATTAGAAAAATAAAAACAGTTCTGTACTATATATATACTCTAGCATTTACTTTGGACGAAACGAAAAGTTAGTACAACATGAGAAAAGTAATGTTATTTAACCAACATTTTCAATTATACCAATTTCAACTAGTACAGATTTTTTTACAATATAAATCAATCTTTAAATTTTGACAGGTTGAACGGATTTGTAGATGATAATGTACCTGGATAAAATTTTGATATTTTAATCATTTATCAATTTCTTCTTCTTCTTCTTCTTCTTTTTTTTTTTTTTTTTTGTTGCTATTTTAATCATGGATTTGAAGCATATGCATGTGACTAATTTGCACATTGTACTATGACAAAACTTTGATAGGAGACAACACTTAAAGTATCTATCTATTAATATATATATGGTGAGAAAATGTATATAATAGCTTCAAAGTTTCAAGAACAACACTCTTTTGTTCCAAGTACATATATAATGAGTTAATTTTAAATTTCTTGCATGGGGAAAAATTGTTTAATTGCGAATTAATTAAAACATAAGTATTTTAACAACTATTGTTACTAACTATATTCTCAACGACAATAATTACTTTTAAAAGAACAAGTACATGAAATTATTACCTTAAAAATAACAAGAAATTAATATTTTTTTTGCGTAACATTCAGACATTTTTTATCTTGAAAGAGAAAATGGCAGAGTTTGGGGAGGTCTGGGTTGGGCTATTTCACAGAGAATACGTTTGAGGCCATATTGGGCCACTATATATTTAAACAGGCCCTTTTAAGTTTTATAGATTAAGTAAAGGCAAAATTGCAAAAAATCGATCCTAACTAATTAGTGATTTTAGATTTTTGTCCAATTTATATCACTTATAGTTAATTTAGTTCCGTAATTTTATATTTTTTTGAATATCGTCACACTTGCCACAAGGATGCTTTATATCATGACGCGGCAAATTTTATCATAAACAATTATATAAGATTGCATAATTTGTCCCCACTAATTATAAATTTTAATTTTTCGTCCCAAACTATATTAATTCACCGAATTTATCCCCTATGATATTCATTATGTTCAATTTACCTCTTATAATTTGAAAAGAAGCAATCTAAGATAAATTATATATTATGAATATTACATGAAAGTAAATTACCATTAACTTTTTTTAAGAGAAAAAAGTATTGATTTTTGAAATTCATATGCGCTTTTAAGAAAAAAATCATATCTCAATTCATTAGGATAAATTTGTGTATTTTTTTATTAATAAATAATAAATATTTATAATTAGTTTGGAACAATTTTTTTCCCATGTTATTTCAATTACGGACTAAAGTCGGCTTATTGATATAGTTTGGGAAGAAAAATAAAAATTTGTAAGTAGTTTTGTACGAATTCTGTAATTTTATATAATTGTTTATGATAAAATTTGTCACATCATGACACGTAAGCATTCATATGACAAATGGGATGATATTCCAAAAAAAATATAAATTATTGAACTAATTTTACGAAGTGATATAGCTTGGGACGAAAATCCAAAATCACTAATTATTCGAGAACATTTTTGCAATTTTTTCTGAAGTAAATGACAATTTCTAATATCAGCTGCTACTACCAATGAGGTTATGCCACGACATCTAGTATTTAAAGAGAAAAAATGGAAATTGTGCCAAGGGACAACAAAACTTGGAAATAGTACACAGCACCCATTTTTACTACTATTATTCGGAAAACCCACACTCAGAACACCCTCTCTTTCTCTCTCAACCTCAAGAGGTATTTTCTCCATTTCAAGATCTCCTTTTCATCTTTAGAAAAATCAACTATCTGATGTGTTTTTTCACTGGAAACAAAAGTTTACTTCTTTCTTCTGATCTCCATTTTCATCTCTTTTTTGGAAAGTTCTTTTAATTCTCTTCTCGATAGTTCAGCACCTTTTAAGGTTTTCTCTTGAAACGTACGTTCATTTTTTTCTTCTCTTCGATTTCCCCTATTAGTTTCTCCATTTGTAGCTTTGCATGGTTATTTGTGCTTCTAGATCGCATTCATTGTTAATTTGGTTAATGTGTTTTTCAGGGTTTAACCCAAATTAGGGATTTACTGTTCATTTTTAAAAAAAGATTTGATTTTTACTTGATATTTTTAGTTTAATCTCTAATAAACTTACTGTGCATGTTGCAGGAACCAGATTTGTACAATAGTTTGTTCCGTACAGCTACGGTTCGTTCTTAATATTTTATAAGATTAGTTAGTGTTTTAGTTTTGTAAAGTATATTAGTGGAAAATATATGTTTTTTTTTTGGGTAAGAACAATGGAAGAGCATTGGGTTGTTAGTTAATGACTGTTCATGTAATTTTATTGTCAATTCTTAGTTGATCAGACTTGGTATTGAGGAGTCCTGTGTTGTGACAAAATGGAACAAGGTTTTGGTTCTGCTTCTGAGTCAATTGATAAGTCTAGGGTGTTGGAAGTGAAGCCATTGAGATGTCTCGTTCCAGTTTTCCCAAACCCACCTGGCATGTCCTCAGTTTCAACCCCCCAACCCACGCCCTTTGTGTGTGTACCCCCCTCTGGTCCTTTCCCACCTGGAGTGCAACCATTTTACCCTTTTCTAGCTCCAAACGGTACTCAGCAAACCCCACCTAGTAATTTCGGTTTCGGTACCAATATACCAGCTCCTGTTCCATTGAATTCATTTAGGACCCCACCCCAAACAAACGGGACCACTAGTCGTCCCAAGAAGGTCTCCAAAACCCGTGCCTCGAAATCTGTAGGTATAGAGGATGATGGACTTAATGAAAGTAGTGAGTTTGGCACCGAATTCACTGACCCAGATGGTGCAAGTAATTCAGGAAATCGAAGGGTTCGACCAAGGAGGAAAACAACTGAGAACGGTGGTGATGGATTTGATGTCGATTCACTAGTTAATAGCTTCTTGGCATCATATAAGCTCAGTGAGTTTGATGACTTTAGAAGAACCAATGGTGACAATGAAACTGTTGGAACCATACTCTTGGTTTTCGATTTGATTCGGAGAAAGCTCACTCAACTTGAAGAAACAAAGGAATTGGCTACTGGTGCTACTAGACGTCCGGATTTGAAAGCCGGTACCCTTTTGATGACGAAAGGAATCCGAACAAATAATTTGAAGAGAATCGGGCATATACCTGGAATTGAAGTTGGCGATATTTTCTTCTTTAGAATGGAGCTTTGCCTTGTGGGCGTTCATGCTCCAAGTATGGCTGGAATAGATTATATGAGTGTGAAACTTACCAAAGATGAAGAGCCTGTTGCCGTAAGCATAGTCTCGTCTGGAGGATATGATGACGAAGGAAATGACGGAGACGTGTTAATTTACAGTGGCCAAGGGGGAGTGCAAAGGAGAGATGGGCAAATGTTCGATCAAAAGCTTGAAAGGGGTAATCTTGCTTTAGAAAAGAGTCTTCATCGTGCTAATGATGTAAGAGTCATAAGGGGTATTAAGGAAAACAATAGCTCAAATGCCAAGATCTATGTTTATGATGGACTTTACAAAATTCGGGAATCATGGGCGGAAAAAAAGTCTGGATGTAATGTTTTTAAGTATAAGTTGGTAAGGGTACCGGGGCAGCCAGAAGCTTTTACGTTATTGAAATCCATTCAACAGTGGAAAGATGGAACCGCTACCCGAACTAGTGTTATCCTGCCCGATTTAGCATCAGGTTCCGAGAGTCTGCCCGTGGCTCTTGTTAACGAGGTAGATGGTGAAAAGGGTCCTCCTCATTTCACCTATATTTCTACTCTCAAATACGCAAAACCTTTTACCTCATCCCAGCCTTCTGTGGGCTGCCATTGTGTGGGTGGATGTCAACCTGGTGATACTAACTGCCCTTGTAATCGAAAAAATGATGGCTATCTACCCTACTCCTCGAACGGGATTCTTCTGACTAACAAATCCTTGATACACGAGTGTGGACTGAGCTGTTCATGTCCACCAAACTGCCGTAATCGTATGTCCCAAACAGGGATTAAGGTCCGTGTAGAGGTTTTCAAGACAAAAGATCGAGGTTGGGGACTTAGGTCATGGGATCCCATACGAGCTGGAGCTTTTATTTGTGAGTATGCTGGGGATGTCATTAAAGCGTTGCCCGGAAGTGTTGATAACTATATCTTTGATGCTACTCGATACTATGAGCCTTTAGAGGCTGTTCGTGAAAGCTCTAATGAATTTAAGAAAGCCCCTTTCCCTCTTGTAATAAGTGCGAAGAATAATGGAAATGTTGGACGTTTTATGAACCATAGTTGTTCCCCGAATGTGTTTTGGCAGCCGGTTTTACGTGAAAGTAACAATGAATCATATCTTCATGTTGGTTTCTTTGCCATCCGACATATTCCTCCAATGCAAGAGTTGACTTATGATTATGGGATGGTTTCGATTGATAAACAAGAGAAAGGGAAGAAGAAGTGCTTGTGTGGATCTGTGAAATGCAAAGGGTATTTCTACTGACGATGGCATAAGAAAGGTTAGTTTGTTTAATTAAGTTTTTGTGTATTTTTGTTACCAGTTCACATAGTAACTCTAACAATGCTCCAATTTCTCAGTTGATGGAAGTCGATGTCGCCTCAAACTGTAGTATTAGAAATAGCAGGTATCATGAAGATGAATCGGTCGGAATGTTAGGCTCTTCCTCTAAGTTAAGCTTTGTAATTTGTTATGTATGAATTATGTCAAGTGTTAGGATTGTAGTATGCTGCGTTCTTTGATTTCCTCGAGCTTCGTTTGTATTATTATGGGTACCCTCTTAACTCATTTTAGTTTTATAATCATAAAATATTGGTGCTTTTGTTGTCTTCATTCATTTAAGATGTGTTGGATTGAATTTTTCTTAATCTCAACCGTTAATTTTTTCTTAAAATGTCAATAAGTCATTTTCTAATTTGTCAACATCAAATTACTTAAAGACCCTTTTAGTTAAGAATAATAAATTATCATATCCATGCTCATTTTCATCTTCTTCATCCGCCCCGCCCGCCACCATTTTTTCTTCCACCTTCAACTAACTGGTCGACTGAAAATTGATTTTGCCCAAAGGACTTTAGGGTCCAATTACAATATGCTAAACTTCCCAATGAATAATAATAATAATAATTCAGCCAATGAGCATGGTTCAATTACTGTTGAGGGATGACAATTCTGAACAAGCACTTTGAATGAGATAGCCTCAAATCAGAAATTAAAGAACGAAATTGCAATGGATGAAGCGATAGGGGTTGCGAAAGAGGAGATTTATCCTTTCATTTGAGCAACTCTCTTACAATTAAATTCAACATCATTCATGATTTATTCAAATGGTAAAATCCTTAATCAATCAAGTGTCCTCTTTGGTATAATAAAGAAAATGTAGAAAGTCAATCTTTTTTAACTGACGGGATGAGAATTTTCCTTTCGTATTTTCAATAACAGTAGAAAGAAAATTAGGGTTAAAAAAGATTTTAATTTTTATTTGGTGGGGTTATTTTTGTCTAAATTAACCTTGTTTTCAGGTTGCAATCTAGTCAACTTTTTGCCACATGCCATATTAAAAGGTCTAAACAATCTGGGTTGCAATGCACAGCCTATTTAGTAATGTAAATACCACATGATAAACCATTAAAACTATTACTATAAGCTAGTAGATAAAAAAATAAAGACAATAATTATATTATTATATGAATACTAGTACTAATATTATTATATTTTGAAAATCTCAAAAAATTACGGCAATTCCAGAATGAAACGGAAACCAAACCGCGAAAACCCCGGTTGAATTTGGGAAATCACCAAAACCAACCGTTGCAACTTCCTAAAATAGTCGGTGTGTAGAAGAGAGAGAGAAATCATTATCGGGGAAGGTTGAGTTGTGCTTGATTGAGAAATGATGTAGAAGCAGGGGTAGCTGGTAATTCTTCAGAAAAAATTAAAAGATTTGAAAAAGAAACTGAGTAAGGAAGAAGAAGAATTTTCCCAGAAATTCTAATTCCATTTTTCTTCCTCTCATGTTTCAACCAGCCCCCTCTCACAAAAAATCTTGATTTTCTCTACCCTGTTGTATCATTCTCGGATAATATTGCATGTAAATACCAGATTCATTTATTTCAAAAGAATTTGCAAAACCAATAAAGAGGATAATATAGAAAATTAAGTTTTTCAATGGGTGGGATTAAGACTCAAGATTTTGCTCCCTCCTCGAAATGCAAGGATTCTCCGAAATTGAAGAAAAGGCTTTATCAAGTCTGGAAGGGTCGCAATGTAATTTTTCTCTTAAGTTCTTCTTCTTTACCCTTTTATTCTATTGTTTTTGTTGCTGTTAGTCTTGTGGGTTTTAACATGTTAATTGTTGTCATTTTGTGCATCTATTTTCAATTTGCTTCGTCGAATCGTGTTTGTGGGTTTAATTATCCTGTTTGATGTGTTTGTTACGTAAAATGATCATCAATTCTGCAAATATCATATATTTTTCTAAATGAATCATACTATATCTCTGTGAGGAAGATTAGTAAATATAATGATGTCAGCAAATCTTATAGAGATGCATGTACATTTTTGGAGATATTCCGATCTTGAAGTGGATATGTTGCCTGTCGATCTCGCGAATTTGTTTGATACTTACTGAAATTTGGACTCTTTATTATATCGATCGAAATTTTGACTTATAAGGATGCAAATAATATTCTTTTGAGTATCCTCTTAGGATACTAGCATATTTCCCAGTAGATATAGAAATTTTATACTGGACCGGTGATTGGTGGCACTTTCACTTTCACTTCCTTCTTTCACAAATATTTTAGCCCCAGTTTCACTTACATATTCTGCAAATAAACCCCATTCTTCGGTTGTAAGACTAACTTTTTAGGTTATATGCTTGGGGATATCCATCCTTTGCTTGTGGTATTTTATGCTTATAGCCAGCTGCATTGTATCTATTTATTTACAATGCTGCAAGGCAATGCCTTATGTATTCTCTATTGCATGGTGTTAAACTCAAATTTTCTTGTTTTCAAATATTGACTTATTGACGTGTTAATGAAACAGGGCACTCTGTATTAATTGAGCATTTGCCAAGTATCTAAATAAATTAATCTTTCTGCTATTTGGCACTACCTGTAGCTTATTCCTATTTCTTTTCAGAAATTTGTTTGTGGCGGGAGATTAGTTTTTGGTCCGGATGCGGCATCCCTCCTTTTAACAACTTTCATGATAGGGGCACCTGCATTAACATTCTGTATCAAGATGCTTATGAGGATGCCAAATGTCGACTTCTTGTATGGGCATGTTGTATTAATTTTGGGAGTTATCCTCTTAGTTTTGGTATGTGGATATAAATTTATTGTCATTATTTTTTTTCCAAAAAATGTAAGATTTAACTAATGATGTTGAGATTTTTTCAGGATTTGACTTTTCTGTTCATGACATCTGCAAGAAATCCTGGAATAGTTCCTAGAAATTCATGTCCACCTGATTTAGAAAGTGGATCGGTTTCTGCTTCATCAATGGAGTGGATTAACAGTGCAACTCCTGATTTGAAATTACCAAGAACAAAGGATGTCTTTGTGAATGGACACACCATTAAAGTGAAGTACTGTGATACTTGTTTGTTGTACCGTCCACCACGTGCATCTCATTGCTCAATCTGCAACAATTGTGTCCAGAGATTTGATCACCACTGTCCATGGGTTGGCCAGTGCATTGGAGTTGTAAGTTCTTAGATCAATACTTATGCTTACAAAATCTCATTACTTTTGAATCAGTCAAGCTTATTCATTTACAATTCTTCTCAATATACAGCTATCAACATGTCAAATGTTTTGTTATAGAGTGACCTTCTATGTCTCGTTTTTTCGAGAAATAGACTAACATTGCCTCATTTATTTGAATGAAATGCAGCGAAATTACCGGACTTTCATCTTATTCATATCAACATCAACAATCTTGTGTATATATGTTTTCACATTTTCTTTGTTGACCCTTATTAAAGAACCGGTTTCTATATGGACTAGCATGTCAAGGGATATTGTGTCAGTCATTCTAATCGTGTATTGCTTCATCGCTGTTTGGTTTGTTGGCGGGCTTAGCGTATTTCATTTCTATCTTATGTGCACAAACCAGGTTAGCAGTTTTCTCTTCTTTCTATTTTGAATTATTGAGTGACTTATGGAATTAATATATATGTTAATATTTAATAATAACAGACAACATATGAGAACTTTCGGTACCGTTATGATAAGAAGGAAAATCCATATAATCAGGGGATGATCAAGAATTTGAAGGAAATATTTTTTTCTAAGACAATACCATCTCTGGTTAATTTCCGCGAGTGGGTGACTGAGGAAGATGATGCAGTTGTAGAATCCGTGACTAGAAAGTTTGGTGGGGATGTGGTGAAATCGAAAGGAAAGACAGATTTAGAACTTGGTACTCCTGGAAAAGACGGAAAACCCCTTCCAGATATTCTCCAGAATTTGGATTATAGTGGAATTGATGATAGTTTGAATAAGGATAATGGTGGAAAAATTGCCCTTGATCCTTTTTTCTTTCAGACTACTCAAGACGAAAAATATGGTACTGGAGATAGTACTATTGATGATGATGGTACTGAGGATAGCTCTCGGAGAACATCCTCGGTTGTGCTTCCGGTTTAAGGTAGTTGGAGTCGAACAATTTAGTATATTTCCCGTGATTCTTTGTGCTTCTTTTTTATTGATTTTTCTTTTACTTTTGGCAGGATGAAGTTTCAATGATTTGACAAATTAGTTTATTGTGAAGTACACAATTATCAGTAGTCATTGAAGAGGTGAGCCAGTGATTTATGAAAGAAGAGGAGAAGTGTGAATATTGGAAGGTTGCTTGTTTGTTTCTTCTAATACTGATGTGGCAGGATAGACTCTTTTTTTTTTTTTTTTTTTTTTTTTTTGTTTCTTTCTTTGTATTTTTGGTAGTAGGATTCATTTTCTTTATTTTGTCACACCAGGGAAATTATAGGGAAGGATTATATTGATTTGTCACTTCTTTGAATTTATCTATATATCCATTTTTGGTTTATTAGGTGTCAAATTGAAAATAACATGAAATTAATCAGGATTCATTGAGTATGTCTGTGTATTTTACAGCAGAAATTTAGAAAGGTCAAAATGATATTCCAATTAAAATTAAAAATAAAAATAAAAATAAAAAGACAACAACAACAAAAACAATAATAATGTGATTTAAACTTTGATGCAAAATTTGGGTGTTGTGCCTGCACGTTTGATAAGAACAACAACAACACGCCATTTTATTAGTATCTAATAATGATTGATCACTAGACACTAGACGTTAGGAACAGATAGGTGCAAAACGTTATTAATGAATCATTAAAATCAGAGAATAATTATTTTCTTCTAAATGTACATAAACAATAAGTACATTTAAAAAGAACAGAAAATAATAATATTAGCCGTCTCAGTTATAGACAGAGCAAATGGCAGCTGGTTATTGATCATATATCCCATTTTACATGTCCTCCTCTCTCTCTAGCAAAAACCCATCTTCAAAAAACCAGTTTTGAGTTTTGCAGCTATGATCAAGACATGATTACTTAGATTCTTCATTGTGTATCAGGAAACAAAAAAGAGGAAATTAAGAGGAGGATTTAATAGAAATTATTGGCAAGTAATAACAATCTGAACTGAGTTTTGGGTTGTTTAGTTTTCCTTTTCCTTTTCTTCTTTGCTTCTTTGTTTTACATAAGGTATATATGGACCTTGGTAAACCCGAACCTAGGAGGCTTTATCAAGTCTGGAAAGGAAGTAATGTAAGCCCTTTTAATCATGCTTCTTTTGTTTGATTAATTCTTGTGATTGATGATTATATTAAAAAGATAAACATTTCTTGTTTCTGTTATATATGTAACTTTTATTAAACCAAGAAATTGCCTTTTCTTTGTTTTTTCTTTTTTTCTCTTTCGATCCTCATTGTTTGGATGTTAACCAAGATCAAAAGTTTTGAACAACATACACTTACTGGAATTTCAAACACAGAACTTAGTTTTCTGAATTAAAGATTGTATTTGTTCTGTACTCCTGCAGAAAAATAGAAATTTACATTCATGGTGGTACGTGTATTCATGAGTGTATGTACATAGGGCTATCTGACTATAAGTACACATGTATTTGTATCTTCTTTTCTCTCATTAAATGCCATAAAGCTAATTATTCTAAATGGAAAACTTTTACCAGATTATATTCATCTTGAGGTGATGAATTGGATGGTCTAAATTGCATAGGCTGTAATTCCATGTTTTGATTTTCTCATTGTTTTCTTTTGGATATTACAGAAGTTCTTATTGGGAGGAAGATTGATCTTTGGTCCAGATGCGTCTTCTTTGTTATTATCCACGTTCCTAATTGCGGCCCCATCCCTTGCATTTTGTATAAAAACCGTATTTATCATCACACATCCTCTCAAAGAGAACAAAAATGTTACTCCTTGGTACCCTATACTCATTGTAGCTATTGTCCTAACCATATTGGTAAGTAACCTATCCTCAATTTCAGTGATTGTTGATTTAAGGTCCCATGTTGATATTTGTCCATTTGTTTTACAGGATATATTCTTTCTATTCCTTACCTCAAGTAGAGATCCTGGCATTGTTCCTAGGAATTTGAAACCTCCTGAATCCAATGAAACATTTCAAAAAAACAATCCTTCAATGGAATGGGTAAATGGTAGAACTCCTCATTTAAAACTTCCTCGAACAAAGGATGTGATTGTAAATGGCCACACCATAAAAGTGAAATTTTGTGACACGTGTTTGCTCTATCGCCCTCCTCGTGCATCTCATTGCTCCATTTGTAATAACTGTGTCCAAAGATTCGACCATCATTGTCCATGGGTTGGCCAATGTATTGGAATAGTAAGTATTCTAATTCACTTTTATGCTATGTATGTATCTTGGATTTCAGTTAGGAAAATAATAAGAAAAATGGAGCTTCATATTCTATCATTTAATGCAACGCAAGAAAATCATCTTCATGATCATTTTACTCACTAAAACTCAAGAACTAAAAGCATAAACTAACATGGTTATCTTTTATGCAGCGTAATTATAGATTCTTCTTCTTGTTTATATCGACCTCCACGATCTTGTGTATATACATTTTTGCGGTATCATGGTTCAATATTATTATGCATGGGAAAGGAGGAGTGCATAAAGCCATATCATCCGAGATTTTATCAGATTTTCTCATTGTTTACTGCTTCATTGCTGTTTGGTTCGTGGGTGGCCTTACAATTTTCCACGTCTATCTAATTAGCACCAACCAGGTAATCTTCCTTTTTCACCTTTTTTCTGCATAAGTAAGAACTGGTTTGAATACAACCTTTTTGATGTGCAGAGTACATATGAGAACTTCAGGTATAAATATGATGAAAAGGAGAATCCATATAACAAAGGGATGATCAAGAACTTTAATGAAGTGTTTTTCTCTAATATCCCAAGTTCGATGAATGATTTTCGAGCGTTTGTTGAGGAAGATGAAGTTATGGTTACGGAAACTACAGATCATAATTTCATGGGGAGCAGTGGTATTAAGAGCTCTAAAGAGAAAATAGATATTGAGATGGGAACTAAGTTTGGTGAAGAAAATGGCCTTACGATTCCAAATATATTGCTTAATCTTGAATAGGCAAAAATTCAATTTTGGTACCATAGAATAGGCCCAAGTCCATTTTTCATACCAAAATATCAAAAATCATACTACCGTTAGTTTTTTAACTGAAGTAAAAAAAGAGGTGAGAAATGCAATTATTAAAAATTAGGCAGGGGTTTTTTGCGATTATCGTCTTCTTCTTCCTCCTCCCGTAAGACCGCCGGCTCCGGTGACTTTTGGTCGAAATTGGTTGAGGGTTTTTGTTCCCCTTGTCGTGGAGAACTCGTACATATAAAGATCTTTTCAATCCATTGAGTAATCTATTCGAATTTTGAGTTCTAATTTTCGAATTGTAGGTCAAAATTTTCGAAATTTCAAATCGTGATTTCTTCTTCGATTCTTAACCAAACTTCGTGATTCTTGTTGCAATAGTTTCCCCTCACCGTGGGCATCATTTTCCATAGGTTTATTGTAGCTGCCGTAGACGGTTGAGCTCCGCCCAAGCGGCGGCGCGTTTTAGGGTTTAAACGCGAAAAAACACTCCTCCTTTGCTCCACCGTCGACGGCCGCTGCAATTACCACATGGAAAATGTTGCCCATGACAAGAGGAACAAAAACCCTCAACCAATTTTGACAATTGGCCACCGGAAGCCGGCGATTGAATGGGAGGAGGAAGAAGGCAATAATTGCAAAAAGACCCTGCTCAAATTTAGACAATTGCATTTCCCCCCTATTTTGTTAGTTCCATTAAGTGAACTAACGGAAGTATGATTTTTGAAACGTTTATTTATTCTACGGTATGATTTTCAATCGATTGGTATGAAAAATGGACTTGGGCATATTCTATGGTATGAAAATTGAATTTTTGCCATCTTGAATATGATGGCATTGAAATGAAAGGGAGCGAAAGAAGTGATTATGAACAAGAATCAAAGGAGTCCAATACAGTGGAGAAGACTGATAACACTGTATCTGAACAACCTGTTATATCAGTTCAATTTGGAGATCAAAGCTTGCAGCAGAAAGTACAAAAATCATACGAAGATATTTCCTCGACTATTCGAAATCATGCTACAAGTTGAGGGAGCAATAATGTGAGTGAAAATTGAAGATAGGACTATATATGCATAGTGAATATTTATTGTGATTTTGTATAATATTACAACATTTTCTGTTCCATTTAGGCTTAAGAATCCATGTTTATTGTTTAAAAAAGAATTGCTGAAATGCATTTTACTGAGTTAAATTATTTTCGATACTTAAAACTACGATACAGGCCGTTGGAGCTTGTTTGAAAACACTTGAAGGTATATATTATATATTTTTTTAATGAAAACATTTGTTTTGTGATTAATTTCAAAGAAAGCAATTATCTTGCATTTACTATTTGAATATAAAATCATCTCGCTTTTCTGTATTTTCAGATTTTTATTTCTAGTACAACTATAGCAGTAGCACTTTCCTAGCTAGTTGGATAAAAGAAGAATCGAATTGGCAATTAAAAACTTATAAAATAAAATCAAACTTGGAGCAAAAATGAAATATCTAAAAGGCTGTAAAAAATTCACTGAAAATTTATTTGTGGAGTGAGCTACACCACAAGAACTCCTGTCCCACTGGCCAGCCACCAGAAACCCAAAACCATCAACGCAATCAATCTGGCCTATACCGACACGCCACGTGTAAAACACCCATTTAACTCACAGATTACATTAGATGAGATTAGATTCTTCAATATTCACTCAATACAGTACACTCTCACCTCTCCTTATTTCCACCAAAACAAGAACACCACCAGCTCCCAAAAATGGCCCTAGTAAAACCCATTTCCAAATTCATCACCTCCACTCCCAAAATCGGAAGCTCAAATGGACTACAATGCACAAAGTTCTTCACCGTCAGAATGTCATCGGCCACCACGCCGCCGCCAACAGTAGCGGCGAAGAAGAAGAAGAACATGAAGCAAGAAATCCAAGAATCCCTTTTGACTCCAAGATTCTACACCACTGATTTCGATGAAATGGAGCAACTTTTCAACACTGAAATCAACAAGAACTTGAACATGGCTGAATTCGAAGCTTTATTGCAGGAGTTCAAGACTGATTTCAATCAGACTCATTTTGTGAGAAACAAGGAATTCAAGGAGGCTGCTGATAAGCTTCAAGGGCCACTGAGACAAATATTTGTGGAGTTTTTGGAGAGGTCTTGCACTGCTGAATTCTCTGGTTTTCTTCTCTACAAGGAGCTTGGGAGGAGGCTCAAGGTAATTCTTGATTAATTTGTTTTTGAATCATGTTTAGTCATTTTTGTTCAACTCTATGATTATCGACTAACTTGAATCTAGTTTTCTAAGTCTAACTGCTGCTGATTTGATTTTGTATTGGCTTGGATAATTGTGTAAGTAATGGTATGAATGTAAGGGTTTTGAAGTATAGTACCAAACTCGAGTAGCTTCGTATTTTTCATGCTACTTCTTTTGTTACTATAGCTAATCGATCCAAGTAGGAACCAGAGTTTCAAAAACTATTAAGGAAATGATGTTTGCATGCGACTTTCATCTACAAACTTGAATTTTTTATAAGAGAATGGAAGTTGGTCTTGGGTTGATTTATACCTTTGTTTCCTATGCAGAAAACCAATCCTGTAGTGGCTGAGATTTTCTCTCTCATGTCTAGGGACGAGGCCCGCCATGCCGGGTATGCACATAATCTCTACCCAAACGTGTACATATTTCACTTATCTGGAAAGAAACTGAGATTATTTTCTACACAGATTCTTGAACAAAGGTTTATCTGACTTCAACTTGGCTCTGGACTTGGGATTCCTAACAAAAGCAAGAAAATACACATTTTTCAAGCCTAAGTTCATCTTCTATGCAACTTACTTGTCTGAAAAGATTGGATACTGGAGATACATAACCATATACAGGCACCTCAAGGAGAACCCAGAATACCAATGCTATCCAATTTTCAAATACTTTGAGAACTGGTGCCAGGATGAGAATCGCCATGGCGATTTCTTCTCTGCATTGATGAAGGCACAGCCTCAGTTCCTCAATGACTGGAAGGCAAAATTGTGGTCTCGTTTCTTCTGTCTCTCGGTAAAATATAACATTTTTAAAGACTAACTATAATTTCTTTACCTTTGCTTATATTTCTCACATTCTTGATGATAATATATGCAGGTTTATGTGACAATGTACCTCAATGACTGCCAAAGAACTGACTTTTATGAAGGCATTGGCCTTAATACTAAAGAATTTGACATGCATGTTATCATTGAGGTAAGTGTTTGTTCTCAATGAATGCTTATTGTTAATATTACCTTGTTTTTTAACTGTAATTCTTTCTGCAGACAAACAGAACAACTGCTAGAATATTCCCAGCTGTACTGGATGTTGAGAACCCGGAATTCAAGAAGAAGCTCGACAGGATGGTGGTGATTAACAAGCAAATTCTTGCAATTGGGGAGACTGATGATATTCCCTTGGTGAAGAACTTGAAGAGGATCCCCCTCATTGCAGCATTGGCTTCCGAGTTATTGGCTGCTTATCTCATGAAACCTATTGAATCCGGTTCCATGGACTTTGCCGAGTTTGAACCCCAAGTTGTTTACTAATTCTTCGTCTGCAGAAAAACACCAAATCGTGCTGTATGTAAAACATGAATTTAAATGATCCTGTACAAGAGAGTTTGTTCACCTAGCAGAGGAAACATTTCATGAATCTGTCACTTTTAGAGTTTTTCAAATGATAGAATGGTTTGCTTGTGAATCAAATACTTTTAAAATTTTGATCAATTTACTGCATGAATATCTCATATGCATATAGGAGAAGGAAAGAAAGAGGATATTAAGACCATGTTAAATCAAATTATGATGTATAACAATCACTAAATTCAACCATTCTTGATATATGCACATTCTACATGTTAATTGCACCAAATCGTTGCAAATTTTGACTATACAACAAATAAATTGTGACTTTTTTTTTTTAGTTTTCGGTTCAATCGGTCTTTTTGAGGTTCGATTGTGGGGCTTCATCCTTCTTAGTTGAGGCCTCGTCTTTCTTAGTTCGAACTAGAATCCCAAACACCCAAACTGCAGCCAAAGTAGCCTCCACTGGTGCAAGCCAATAAACAATCAAATGCTCTTTGGTGATATGTTCCCCATTAGCAAAAGCCCATCCCATAACCTAAGGAACACACAGAAATCACATATCATATTTAATACAAAGTTTCTATTGTATAATAACAAATGAAATTCTTACAGAGGCTGGGTTCATGCATCCTCCGGTTAGATCGGAGCCGAGTATGTGAAGAGTAAGCTTGGAGACGCTGGAAATCCACGTTTTCATGAAATTACCGGTGATCTTTCTGGCTAGACCAAGGGAGATAAACACGATTGCAAATGTAAGGAAACCTTCGGTCAATGCACCCTTTGCAATGTCGACGTTCAAGCTTGGCCCACGCCCGATTCCAGGAAAGGTGGACAGGATGAGCCTAACCCCATAAACTGACCCAACAACCTTTAGAATAGGAATGAAGAAATTAAGAGACATGTGAGAATAAGTTTTACTGAACTAATTCAAAATACAGACATCAATGATAAACGAGTCGAATTTCGCAGAAATTGCAATAATTCTGAGGCCTATCCTAATAGCAATTTACAACCAAAATTATTCAGTTCAAAAGAATTTAGTAACCTCACAACATACAAAATCGAACAAGAAACCCAACTCACCTACAATTAATGTAATTATACAGAAAAAGGTGAGAACACAAAAGATCATGTTTGGATGCATTATGGTTCATGCATTTCAAATTTTCTCTGGATGGAGCACCATTTAGAACTGTTTTCACCAGTTTAAACCCGTGAAAAGAGTATTCAACAAAAAAATACAATATGCAATCAAAACAAACATTATATAATATAATAATGATTAGTAATACAAAATGACATGCTTTGAGGAATATCATCTACCTGTTCCTAAAAAAATGTTTAATCCATTAAATAACAATGTTAGTATATATTTGAAAGATTTCATCAAAATATTTCTCACTCTGACCAAATCAAATCGAGCAAAAATACATCCGAACCAGGCCTAAAGAGCCCACACGATCCATGCTCCTTTAAACTTTTATTAACATATTGTATTGATTCATGAAGCAAAGATTACATATTTCCGGGGAATAAGGAGGTAAAAAGAGTAGAAATGAAGGTAGAACCTGAGCAGGGATTCTAGCGCCAAGAGTGAATAGAAAATCAGAAAAGTTTCCAGAAATGGCAGCGGATAAAACGGTGAGGGGGTTGTAGGCCCCACCCTTTGTGATTTTGGCCATGAATGCAAAGAAGAACATGTTGAGAAGGGAGACCCCATATCTTACGACCTCGCCCTTCACATCGTGAGCGCCGTAACCCAAGATTGTGTGGACGAGAATCTTGATTAGGACGCTCGACCAAACCCACATGAAAGACATCATGAAATCCGCCGCTAACAACCGCCTACCGCCCGCCATTTTTGGAATCTGAGCGACGGAGGGAGAGTCTGCTGTTCTTGGTCTCCGCCTATTGGCCCTATCTTATTCCTTTTTTCTTTTATTTATTTATTTTGTTGGACAAGACCAACGATGAACCCACCAACTTTGTCGGGTTCTCCTTATTGTTTGTGTCTTTTTCTTTTTTTTTTTTTTCCTAAATAAATTACCCAAACTATCCTTGTTTATATATTTGTTTAGTAACACGGATCATACTAACAAATTAGTCAAACTACCCTTGCTTGATATACTTGCTTCATCCCCATTACCTTTTAATTTCATAAAAAAAAAAATTAATTCGAGAAACACTATAATTTAAGAAAGGCAAAATTGCAGAAATTGTCCCAAACTAATTGGCAATTTTGGGTTTTCGTCCCACACTTTATCACCTCACCGAATTTCGTCCCGTAATTTTTTTTTTTTTGGAATTTCGTCCCGCCGTTAAGTATTAGACGGAAATTGCACACGTGGCCGTTAAATTGCCACATGGCTGCTTACGTGTCATGATGACGTGGCAATTAGCATGACCAATTATACAAGATTGCAGAATTAGTCCCAAACTAATTACAAATTTTGGTTTTTCGTCCCAAACTAATTACAAATTTTGATTTTTCGTCCCAAACTATATCAATTAGCCAAATTTCATCCCGTGATTTACCATTTTGCATGAATTTAGTCCCACTATAAATTTCTAATCTAATAAAAATGACGATTCAATCTTTTACATTTTCTTTTTCAAGAAAAATAATATGAATTTTCGAAACTCCTATGCTCTTTTGAGAAATAAAATTCTCATGTCATTTCATTAGAAAAATATTGTGCGTTCTTTTTTAGTATTAAAATATTATAAATATTGACATTATTGACTATGTTATTCACATGTTCATAATGTTTCATTTTTTTCTCAATAAATTTCATATTTCCCAATTTGCAAATATGCTTGTTCTGGAAGAAATCTTCAGTTTGGATAATAATTGTGCTGATGAAATTTTGATTAGCGCCTAATCAACATTGATATTGTGTTCTTTTTTAGTATTAAAAATATTTATAATATTTTAATACTAAAAAAGAACACACAATATTTTTCTAATGAAATGACATGAGAATTTTATTTCTCAAAAGAGCATAGGAGTTTCGAAAATTCATACTATTTTTCTTGGAAAAGAAAATGTAAAAGATTGAATCGTCATTTTTATTAAATTAGAAATTTATAGTGGGACTAAATTCATGCAAAATGGTAAATCACGGGATGAAATTTGGCTAATTGATATAGTTTGGGACGAAAAATCAAAATTTGTAATTAGTTTGGGACGAAAAACCAAAATTTGTAATTAGTTTGGGACTAATTCTGCAATCTTGTATAATTGATCATGCTAATTGCCACGTCATCGTGACACGTAAGCAGCCACGTGGCAATTTAACGGCCACGTGTGCAATTTCCGTCTAATACTTAACGGCGGGACGAAATTCCAAAAAAAAAAAATTTTACGGGACGAAGTTCGGTGAGGTGATAAAGTGTGGGACGAAAACCCAAAATTGCCAATTAGTTTGGGACCTTTTCTGCAAATTTGCCTTTAAGAAATTACAAATTTCAAGAGTAGCAAATTAATTTCACTCGTTTTCTTACTGATTTTACATATTTCTTTTATCGATTTAATTTAATTTACTTTTTTTAATATAAAATTCACTTCTTTTACATTAACTTTATTCTTTATATGACATTCAGGTGTATTTCTAAAATTTAAATTTTTTCTTGATGAGAAAAATACCGAAAGGGGGTAGGTTTATAAAATATTTTTATATTCTATTACTACACACTAATTCAACATTTTTTATCAAAAAATGCACCCAGAAAAAACATTTTATAACATCTAAAAACCAATGTTATTAAAACCGGACCGGACCGGCCGGTCCGACCGGTTCGACCGCGAACCGGAGGTCGGTCCGGTCAGGTTTACCCATTAAAACCAGTATCTCCAAAAACCAGTTTGGACCGGGTTGAACCGGTCCAAAACCGGTGAACCGGCGAACCGGTATGGACCGGTTCAACCCGGTTCTGATTTTTCTTTTCTTTTTTTTTTTTTTTTTTGATTTTTTTAATATTAAAAATAAACTAGAAATTCTTGTACAAGATGGGATTTGAACACCTAACCTCTAGGATGAAACATGACTTCCTTACCATTTGAGCTACACCATTTTTTTTGAAATTCTAGTACAAATTAAAATTTATAAATTATAGAAACTTGTAGCCAAATTTATTTATAAATTAGATAATTAACTTAAATAAATATTTCACACATTATGAATGAAAATTAATACTCAAATAATAGTTTTTTATTAAAATTTATTCTATAAAATATTCTTTTCAATATTATTTTTAGGATAAATAGTCAAATCGATATAATATGCAAGTTTGACTTTGAATATTAGACTTTTATACATAACCATATTTTAAAATTTATGAATATCTTAGTTTGTTGTATTTTTAACTTACACTTTTAAATTTTTAAAAAGAAATATAATCATATTATATTTATATGAGCATACAAATTAGTACAATATTACCATTATGATATAAGTTAGATAAATATTATATGCTTTAATTTTATCATATTATAATTTTTTTTATATTTTTAGTCAATTGTATGATAATGTTTAAATTTTATGCATATTACATATACTTTAAAATTAAATATATTTATTACATTATTATTACGTCATCCGGTTCGACCAATGGTCCGACCGATTCGACCAGTAAAACCACTAACCAGTTGGCTCACCGGTTCACTGTCCGGTCCTAAAGCCCAGTAAAATCTATCGAATCTTCTATATTAAAACTTGTGACATTTAACAAACATTTTCACTGTGGCGAAATTTAAATAAAAGCTAAAATTATTTATTTAAGTTTTAATTAATTATTAGCAAGAGAGTATTTTAATTAGAAAGTAGTAATTAATATTTACAGGAAAAAAGTTTGCGATAAAAATATACAGGAGAAAATTTTAACGCGATCAATTCAAAACTAAATTTTATTAGCATCTTATTTTCTTACTTATTATATATATTTTGTTTTATCGAACCAGGGAATTCTCTACTTGCGTTCACTCTCTCTAGGGTAAAAGACTCCGTCTCTCTATATTTGTCTCTCACCCAACCACACACGCTCATTCAAATTCAATCCAATCCAATCTCACTGGTAAACTATTCGAAACAACAACTAATCATATTACAGTTTTGTGCAGGTTTTACGGATCGAAAGTGCTGCATATTTCGATTTTTGGTTTTGATTGAGGTACGGAGTTCCTTTTCATTTCAGATTTATTTCGTTCTTGTTCATCTCCGTTATTAAAATCCGAATTGCGATATCGGTTTTTGATTTCCTTGTATATTTCTACTCTTGCAAATTAGGGATTTTATTGTTCGATAATGGGTCTGGATTTTTGGTTTTATCTACAGATCACGATTATTTTTGGTTTTTGATTCTGTCTCAGATATCATGACACGTTGAGTTACTACTTCTGTATATTATGTAATCTTTCATTTATGTTTTTGGGCAAAATGTTGTTGGTTCAAATGTAACTGCAAAGCTTGGGAAAGGTGAAGTGACTGCTAATTGTAGGTCGTTATGGATGAATGTTTATCCATTTAATCAGGAAAGTTAGCATATCGTAGCTAAATTTTAGGTGCACGTTTGCAGTTCAATAAGAAATTGTGAATTTTGGGATACAAAAATACTATTAAAATTGGTTAATAAACAAACAGTTTAGCATAGTATTTTTGGCTACCCATCGAACTAAGGATGGTAGAATGATTGGCTAATGTATCATCAAACATAAAGCCCTTTATGGATATTCACTATGGTGGAGATTTGTCCCCACCCTTTCCTTTTGGTGAAATTATAGACCACCGACTGATGGATATTAGTACCTTTTACCCATTTAAACAAAAATCATATTAAATTCAAATGTATAGTTTCGTATGCCATATATATTACAGTGCCCAACGGATTTTCTGTTATTGAATGCACGATTTCTCTAATATAGCCATATAGGGGCTTTTTTTTTAGCATTTAGTCTTTATGTCTTATTTTATGTGATCCTGATAATGCAGAGATGCAAGGTGAATAATCATGACCACCTATGTGAAATCTTTGAGTTGATTATCAAACTAAAAGAAATTTTCTGCATGTGTTTTAGTGTTATTATACTCTAGATATTAACTATGCACTGTGAATTTGACATATCCTGGGAGAAAGAAAGTTGCTGCCTTTTCTGTTTACAGTCTTTTAATCCTATATCAACAAATTAACCTTTATCTAATCAATTTTTTTAATGCATGCCAGTTCAAGTTATTTTTTCTATATTTTAGCCACGAGGATCATGAACAGTGGAGAATATGAGGGAATTTAGCTTGATGAGATTTGTGTTGGTGATTTATCACTTTGGTCATCTCATATTGGTGTTGTATCAACTTATTTGTTTAGTCTTATCATAATTATATAAAGTGCTGTCACATATCCAGTATCAGCATTTGGAATTTGGATTAGTTGTGTTTACCTTTTTATTTGGATGATTATTAATTCTAGACAACCAGAAATTATCAACTCATTGTGTGGTGAACATAAAGATCTTCTACTGTGGTTACCAGCTCAACCAAATGTACTAATAAGTGCTATTGGTTTGACTATATTGCAAAATAATTGAAGTAATTTAACAATTGCTACTGCTTGTCGTGATTCTTATTGATTTATGCTCTTAGTCTGATAATTTCCTAAAAGCAGCTTGGGTATAATTAAATGTAATTGGGTTTAATTGCAGGAACTGTAGGTTTCCCACCAAGCAATTAAATGGCTGGTTCTAGGGTTGCACATGCCACTTTGAAAGGACCAAGTGTGGTGAAGGAGATAGTCATTGGAATTGTGCTTGGCGTTGCTGCAGGTAGTGTATGGAAGATGCACCACTGGAACGAGCAGCGAAAAGTTCGGGCATTCTACGACCTTTTGGACAAAGGTGAAATCACCGTGGTTGCTGCAGAAGAATAAACTCTGCACTTCTTTCCTGATTATTTAATGTCTTTATGGAATTTGTATCCCCATTAATTGGCTCTTGAACCATATATGAGCTCTTTTTGTTTGAATTTCCGTTAAATAAGCT
Source organism: Penstemon barbatus (assembly GCA_003313485.2). Classification (NCBI taxonomy): domain Eukaryota; kingdom Viridiplantae; phylum Streptophyta; class Magnoliopsida; order Lamiales; family Plantaginaceae; genus Penstemon; species Penstemon barbatus. The sequence continues at coordinate 1,455,980 of CM064879.1, forward strand.
GTATTAGAATTTGCGGACCACATGAGCAATCTAAAATGCGAATATTTTAGACATTTCAATCTCTATTGCTTATTTCTTAACTACAGTATATTATTGTGGGTGATGCTTGTAGCACTTTCGGTCACTTTGGGCAGGTTAAGAATGGATGTTGGTTTGGGCAGGTCAAAAACAGGTTCCACAAGAAAATTTTATGAATGGGTCAGAATTTGGGTTGTCTTTGACCTGTTGGATTAGCAAAAGCCTAAAGGGGGATAAATTATCCGTCGCATTCGTTGAACATATAATGTAGGGCAATAGACGGTTTAGTCAGCATACGAATACATGATAGAGATGAGATTATAAAGATAACTTATCCTTAAATTAATGATCTCATTTATGTGTTGCACCATGTCATCTAAGCAGCAGTGACATTTTGTTGGTTATTTTGTTGGTTTTTTTTAATATTTAGATATTTTAAAGTTTTACTTGTTATTAGTTTAGTTCAATTTTGCCAACCAATATTTATTATATATAGTATAAATGTTATTTAAGACGTTTATACTATAATATACTCCTATATGAATATATTTCCCTTTCTAATTTTGTGCTTATATTATTTCTTGTCCGAGCTTTTCTAAAGGAATGTCTTCTTTTCCAAGATAGAGTTTGTTATTACTTATTACGTATAATAATACCATCTCAAATATAATTGAGTAATTGCTCGGCTTTATCAATCGATTGTTTTGTATAGAAAAGCCGACTGACTGAATGCTGTATTGGAAAAAGAAAAATACTTAAACTTATGACAATTTTTTTCTTTGAAAAATCAAATTAAGGCAACCTAAATAAGGTATAGTACACCTGGCAAATAAGAAAGCCAAGGGTCTGTTTGTTTAGTGTCTGATATAGTAGTGAAGGTTTGTGAAATAATATCGATTTACATAATATTGTTTGTTTGAGTTTGGGAGAGTGGTTTGAAAAATAAAGTAGGTGTATGTTTTTTTATGAAGAATTAAATTGTAGATGTAAGATGTGTAAAATTTTATGTAAATTTATTTTTGTTATATGAGATAAGTTATGTAAAAGATAAATTACTCTGTATCAAATCAAAACAGAGTTAGTGTATAATTTTTTTAAAGATAAGAAAATTATTGTTTGTTTGTGTTCTGAGAAAATGAAATCATTGTAAATTTATTTCAGAAATTAAAAAAAAATATTTGTTTCACTTTTTTCAAACACAAAATAAATTTGAGAAATGTCAAACAAACAAGACATAAATAACTGATATCCAGTCCTGGCAACATAAAATCTCACCCTGGAATTATCAAATCTGAAATCTTTACAATTTTTACGATAAATTACTACAAAAATATAATTATTAAAACCCTTCCCCAATTTTATCTCGATTGCCGTGTTCGCTGTCTCTCTTGTTTTTGGTGTAAGTAATTTCTTCGCTTGGCGCATGTTTTGTAGTCATTCTTTTCCTTTACACATAAATTCTATTGATAAGAAGAATAGTTTTTCCTTTGTTTCTCAAGTAGTTTTAGTATTTGTTTTCTTAATTTCTTTTATATTGATCTCTTGTTACGTATTATGGAAAATTAATTAATCATGGAGGTATGATTTTACAAAACGATTCATTTTCATTTAGATGATGAATCTAAGATTCGAATTTTGTGTAACAGTTGTAAAAGCATTAGTCGTTGCGTATTGAGAAATAATAGTACTTGTATTTTTTTTAAAATGAAAATTCAGAGAATACTGAGAGCAATTGAAAGTATTGCATTTATATTTACTTGTATTGTGTCACATGAAGCATATGTTCAAGACTGAAGAAACTTCCGTGATACACTGAAATGTTATATGTAATATATTAGATTTGTTTATATTGAATGACTTTTTTGGAGCCTTATCGCATCAATCATGTCAGGGAATATTGTCTCTTGGTAAATCTTGTCCCCGATATTCGATTTCCTTCGCATTGGAAGTTCATTACTTACGGATATTTGATGTAGGGAAAAATAGCAGAAAATATTGATCTAATTCAAAATAGCATGTAGGAGTAGTGGTTATTGAGCCCTTTCATTGGTTGCATGTGTGAGGTCCCTGTATTGAGTCAGAATTCAGAAATAGTAACTTCAAAAGTCTAATTTAAATTAGAAATTTATGGCTGCAGCCCCCAGAGCTGAATTTGTTCTAGATTTGTTTGTGTTTGTTATAAGCTAATTTATATCTATAATCTTCCAAGGTGGTTGTGAAGCATTCCTCAGATAATTTGCCCAGCTGTTTGCGCAACTAATGTTGGATTTAGACACATATTCTGCTCCGTTATGTGACTGTACATTCATGATTTTTTTGAAGTTTTACCATTTCTCTTTGAGGCTATTTTTCTTTGAACGCATTCTTTAAGTATATGATCTTACAGACACCCCATCGAGGGGCTCACTCATGAAAGAATATGACAAAGAGAAAGTGATTTAATCAAATGCTAGATTTGGCATGAAAGTTGATCATTGTTTCATCCAAGAAAGTTTCAGTTGAAAAGGAAACGAGAAGTTTTATTGCTGCATATAGTAGGTTTATATGTTTTATTTTGTTCGTTGGTCTTAAAAAAATATACTTGTTCACGAATTTTACCATCTCTTTTTAGTTTTTTGCAACTGAAACTTCACATCGTACAATTTCAGGTTTGTAGTTCTCACAGATTGGAAAAAATGGGTCAAGCACTTGGTTGCATTCAAGTAGATCAGTCTACTGTTGCTGTTAAAGAACATTTTGGCAGGTTTGACGATGTCCTCCATCCTGGGTGCCATTGCCTGCCATGGTGTGTAGGCTATCAGCTAGCTGGTTCACTAACATTGCGTTTACAGCAGCTTGATGTCCGCTGTGAAACAAAAACTAAGGTGTTTCACCATTTTACCTGACAGTTTGTATATCTTTCTCTGTGTAATTGGGCCTTCACAAGTTTATTACTACTTATTAATTTTTATTTTAATATTGGTCCATCACTCTGCACGGAGATTATACATGCAATTGTTGATCAGTTATAAAAGTATAGAAATGAACCGTCATCATTGGCTACTCACAAGTGGAGGATTTTCTCTTTATTATTCTGCCATGCTGTGACTATTTGTTGAAGTTTGGGAGCTGTTTGTGTTTCAGGACAATGTTTTTGTTACTGTGGTCGCATCGATCCAATACCGAGCATTAGCAGAAAAAGCATCTGATGCTTTTTATAGGCTATCTAACACAAAGGAGCAGATCCAAGCATATGTTTTTGATGGTATGGATGTGAATCTATGTCTAGTTTCTTGTATCACAAGGTATAGGTTTTAACTTATGTACAACCGGATCAATCACTCTGACTCATTTCGATAATTATTGCAATTATGAATATAGATGAAAAAGCATGTGATATCATCCCATTGCCCATCTTTAGTTTATTGATAATTGGAAATGTTATAAGATTAATGTTTGACTTTGTCCATGAATGAATCTTTAGTCATAAGGGCAAGTGTACCAAAATTGGATTTGGATTCTACTTTTGAGCAGAAGAATGACATAGCCAAAGCTGTAGAAGATGAACTTGAAAAGGTAGTGTAGTTTATGTTCTTGACAGAAAGGCCCAGATATTTGCAGTTTGTATGTAAATTTAACTCGATTTCTAATTGCATCTTTCACCTTAAACAGGCGATGTCTGCATATGGGTATGAGATAGTGCAGACACTGATTGTTGATATTGAACCAGATATTCAAGTCAAGAGAGCTATGAATGAGATAAATGCTGGTAAGATTCTGAAATTATTACCTTGATCTATAGCAAAGTTGTTCTGCCAAGAAGATCATGGCTCAATTTTTTGTCTGCGTAACTTGGTGAAACTTTTCCTTGAGATTGTGACATTTGTGTATAGCATAGCACTCTGTTTAGCTATTGAATTAAAGGGAACATTTTTTATTTGCTTATGAGAAAATTATGAAGGGATACATGGTCATATACCTGTCAACTTACACATACATACATTGGTTAGTGTAAATTCCATGTTATCCCCTTCAACTATCAACTTAGCATACTTTGCCCCTCGGACTATTTGTTCCATCATTTTACCCACTACCTATTTCTCATGCACGTATTGCCACTTCGACAATAAAATGAAAAATAAAGAAGGTTTTGTTCATCATAGTTACGAGTTTTGGAGTTGGAAATAAAAATTAGATTCTGTTGTTTCAGAGATAGTACAAGAATAAGACATTAATAAAGTTGTATATTAGTAGTACCTAATCTTATTATGTCTAGTTTGATTGTAATACCAAATATAAGTGGATAACTAATTTCATTATCAATGTCTTAAGTTCATTACCAATGTGGAAGATTGTATCCATTTGATTGGAATGCAATTTGTGCAAGAGTGATAGGTGAAGGGGACTAAATAATGTACTAGATAATTGTAGGGACAAAACGTGCAATGACGGCAATTGACGAGAGCAAAATGGAGGTTATGAACAACATATGACGGGAACTTCCATATAACATTCTTTGGACATATTTCTCAACTGCTTCAAATATCATAGTTATGAAAAATTTATGATGGAAGATTGCATACATGTACTTTTTGGAAAAATTTTTTCATTTGTACATAATATCTCTTTCAGTTACATAAAAAAGGACTAATAATAGTTTTCCTAGTTTTCGAGAAGTTGATCTAATTTGCTGTCAATGTGAAAACAGCTGCTAGGCTCAGGGTTGCGGCAAATGAGAAGGCAGAAGCTGAAAAAATCCTGCAAATCAAGAGAGCTGAGGGAGAAGCTGAATCCAAGTACTTGTCGGGGCTTGGTATTGCTCGTCAGCGCCAAGCCATTGTTGACGGACTGCGAGATAGCGTGCTTGCATTCTCGGAAAACGTCCCTGGAACATCGGCAAAGGATGTTATGGACATGGTTCTTGTTACACAATACTTTGACACAATGAAGGAAGTAGGAGCATCCTCTAAGTCCTCTGCCGTGTTTATACCACATGGACCGGGTGCCGTCAAAGACATTGCTTCACAGATTCGAGAGGGTCTTCTGCAAGCTGAGGGTGTTGCGCAGTAGTTAAATTTTGCCAAGAACTCAGTCTCTGTATATATGATGTTTGGAGTTTGTAGTTGAATTTGAATTTGATTGTTGCGGTAAGCGTTGCTTGTTATTCTTCCATATGTACTGGTGTATGTATATCAGTATATACTATATAGCTTATTAAGTACAATAAGATGCGATATTGCAGAAAAGATTTTATTATTATTCATTAAATTCTGGAAATTATTGCTGGCAAAATGGTCGTACCTGTCTCGATTTATGGTTTATTTTTGGTTGGGTTAAAATTGTGATCTTTATAATATGATCGAATCAACAATGGATTAAATACCAAAGTAACAAATCATGATTAATTAATTATATACTACTAAAATAATAACATGTTAAAACCCATTTTGACACTGGCCCGACCAGATGAACAATTTTCAATCCGTTACCAATTCGTATTCAATTTTTCAACTCACATAAAAATTCTAGGTTAAATTCACATATTTTGAAACTAGCTTCATTTCTTGTTTGGCAGTATCAATTCAATTTGATCCTCCCTAAAGCTAAGATGAATCATTTTTTTGTCTCCGTTAATTCATAGATAAGATTTTTTTTGATTTAAATTTTAATATAATAGATATAAATAATAACCCATTTGAACCCCCAGGGAGTTTTCCGTAATTTAATCACCATAATTTTTATTTTATTTTCCTTCTTCCCCGTTACTCTGTCTTGTGAACAAAGAAATCTCTCTATTCTAAAATAGAGTAAACCCCGTTCCGCAGCTAAACTGACACAGAGTGGAGAGAGCAGAAAAATCAAGAAAAGTAAATAAAAGTGTAGCGGTGATAAAAAAGAAAGCGAGAAAAAAATGAGCAGCATAGGCACTGGCTACGATCTTTCAGTGACCACATTTTCTCCGGACGGACGCGTTTTTCAGATCGAGTACGCTGGCAAAGCCGTCGACAACAGCGGCACCGTCGTCGCAATCAGATGCAAAGACGGCGTCGTCATGGTATTACACACTCTAAATTTTCAGTGTTTACTAATTCAAAGTTGTTATTAGGGTTTGAAGTAGGGTTTCTTATTTGTTTTGCTCTAGGGGGTGGAGAAGCTGATTGCTTCAAAGATGATGCTGCCCGGGTCTAATCGAAGAATTCACGCAGTTCACCGCCACTCTGGCATGGTACCCCTTTAGTTTTTGTTTTGTGTTATTTTTATATTTTAGTGAGATGTTTCTGGAATTTGGTTTTATTAATATTGACAATAAAGAGGGTATATGAAGCAGAGATTGCCTTTTTTTTTTTTTTTTTTTTTGGTCAATTGTATTTTGATCAAATCAATTTGTTCTGAAGGAAACAAAAGGTGTTCTTTATGAAGGTGTATTTTGTGGTGTTTTAAGTAAAAAGAAGTTGTATAATAAGGTCATATTAGCTAAAGAAGATGCAGGGAGAGGTGCATCCACATTTCATCAAAAGCCTAATTTCATATGGATAGTAGATGGAAAGTGCCTAAGACTGACTTATAATCGAGACCAGAGCCTTTTTGTTATTACATCAACCAAAAAGTACATGTGGCCCTGTGTTTTCAATTATAAGCTTTTTAATACGTAAAATAAAGAAGACATATTTGGATCGACAGGCCAGAGGAGATGTAGTGTCAGTTTTTGATTAGTAATATGATAATGGGGGTAATGTAGAGGAATAACAAATATGAAAGTCAAAGTTGAAGGGAAACAGGATTTTGTATATCCTTAATCCTGAGATATTGGCAAGCAAATATTTATACTATATCTAAAGCAAACATGGGAGGGAGGATGAACCCATACAATAAATTTCTGAAAAAAGCTCCCTCAGTTGATTTATTTATTTCTGATTTGATGAAAACTATCTTGGATACTTGTTTACTATGCATTTCAAATTTGTGTTGGGTCCTTGCTGATTCTGCCATGTGCAGGCTGTTGCTGGACTGGCTGCGGACGGCAGGCAAATTGTGACTCGAGCAAAATCTGAAGCAACTAACTATGAGAGGTTTGTTTAGCTGCTGTTTCTTATTGTTGCTCATCAATATGGAAGGAGGTTATTGACCGAAACGGCTGTTATTCTTGCATTTAATTGAATACCCAGTTTCACTTATTCCTCCCCTCGCTATCGTCTCCATGTCACGTAGGCTCTGTGGGAATTCCATGTGTGCATTACTACATGTCTATCTGCATGGAGAGACTAAAATGATTTAGACATTTTCTGACAACCAAGTCTGGCTGAAGCTTTTAGTTTTATACTCTATGTTCCTGGACACCTGGGGAACATGGAATAGTTGTGTATCTTGAGGTGGGAATAATTTTCTTCCACTTAACAGTGTTGCTCTCCTTACTACCCATTAGATAGAAAGCAAACTTTCCTCACTTGGCCTCTGCTTTTGATGCTGGTCAACTAGTAATAAAAAGATTGACATGGAAGAATATGATTCCTGAAGGTTCTATTGGTCCTCTTTAGTGATAGGATAGTAATAAGGAGATTGACATGGAAGAATATGATTCCTGAAGGTTCTATTGGTCCTCTTTAATGATAGGATAGTAATAAGAAGATTGACATGGAAGAATATGATTCATAAAGGTTCTCTTGGGCCCTGGGTAGGTTTTGTATATTATTGTTCAATATGAACTTGATGTGGAAATTTTATTGTCATGTTCAAGGAATGGTCCTAGATTGTTGTCTTCGACTATAAAATCAAATTCTGAAAGGTGACTCGACGAAATTTCAGAATAATCTAAAAGTCATCTATAGATAGTGTTCCTTGCCTTTCTTTGTTTTGCCGATATGTTTTGCTATTGTTGTTTCATATTATTCTAATCCTTTCATTGCAGTACGTACGGTGAACCGATTCCTGTAAAAGAACTTGCAGAACGTGTTGCTAGTTATGTGCATTTGTGCACACTTTATTGGTGGCTCAGGTTTGATAATTACTTCTGTCGACATGTTTTACTATTGCTGTTGCATATTATTCTAATCCTTTCAGCGTTCAATATTATGCATCTGAACTCAACATTGCATTTTTCAGGCCTTTTGGATGTGGAGTTATTCTAGGTGGTTATGATAGGGATGGGCCTCAATTGTACATGGTTGAACCCTCTGGAGTATCCTATGTGAGTATTGTTACATCAGTTGCAAATGATGGCTACATTATTTAATGTCTATAATGTCCCTGATCTGTTATCTGTTGTTTCCTAATCCTATTTAATAATTTTATGCTTTGGTTCTTGTATTGTGGACTTTCTATCATTTGTGAGTTTTCATTGCTGCAGAGATACTTTGGTGCTGCCATAGGAAAGGGGAGGCAGGCTGCCAAAACGTAAGTATCTTGGCAGTCGTGGTTCTTCATCTTCTATAAATCCCGACGATGCTTGAAAGGGAAAAAAATGATGCAGAATATAATTATCCAATACGATCTAGACACACAGAATTTGAGAAATCCCTTGGGCTGTTCTTTTTATATTTCATGAAATTTGATTATATTGATTCTCTGTAATATCATTTTTTCAATACACTGTTAATGATTTTGGCTTTTAGTGGTATATAGGGTGGAGATCAGCCAAGTGAATTGATGTTATTTTATTTTTATGTAACTCTTAATTAGTTTAACATCTCATCCTTTTTTTTTTTCACCAAAGAATTTACTCATCCTTTTGCAAAGCCCTTTTCATCTTATTATACATAGATGTTCATACTACATGATTTTTGTTAAAATGCTTACGTTGAGCCGTAATGCTATGTTTACAGAGAGATTGAAAAATTAAAGCTTTCGGAGATGACCTGTCGTGAAGGCGTTATTGAGGTGGCCAAGATGTAAGTTATATCATCTAAATGGGGTTTGTCGTTTATATTATTGTTATGAAGGGCCAATATATTTTGTCAATTAACTTTATTCTTTAATCTTTTAATTTCACGTCTTTTTCAATGAGCAGTATATATGGAGTACACGATGAGGCAAAGGACAAAGCCTTTGAATTGGAAATGAGTTGGGTATGCGATGAGTCGAAACGTCAGCATCAAAAGGTATTTCATGAATTAAATTAGACCCGTCAACACTCTCATTAGGCTATATTAGAGGTGGTGATTGACTTCTCATGTTATGTACCAGGTTCCAGATGATCTCTTAGAGGAAGCCAAGGCAGCAGCTAAAGCTGCGCTTGAAGAAATGGATGCAGATTAATAATACTAATGGCTTTGATTGCTCATGCCATTTTGTTTTCAGTTTACTTGAATTGGGCCACAACAGACTCTGCAGTAGTAGTGTATGCTGAGAATGTCTTGATTCAGATACCTGTGTTTCATTTATTTCAATACCAGATTTATGTTAAATTTCCCACTTTTTCCTTTCCTACAAATACCATGATGGTTTAAATTACTTTATAACTTCACATTACCTCTACGAATTTACTGGTCCTGTATTCTGAGGTAGGAACAGGCCAGCCCACAACCTAGTTAAGTGGGCAGGCCTTAATAATTGGGCTGGTTTTGTAGAAAGATTCGAACCTCTTCGTCCAAGAAGCTTTTGTGTTTGTTTTAGGATTTTAGACCGAGTTTGTTCCGGTCTATTAAGTAGACAATAGATATAAGAATTTTTAGTACATTACTTGGTGAAAGGATTTTAACAACATAGATTCAAATATGGATTTATTTTATCATACTGTGGGGATTAGTCACTAGATCAATACCCGTTGATGCGATAAAAATTAAATGAATTTTTAGGCTAGATCGTTAGTTGTGGATTACTAATAAAGTAAATAAATGAAGCATGCCCGATATGGGTAAGGCTATAAGTAGACTCCCAATATTGGGACTTCTTTATGTAGGAAATTACTCCATTTATGTCAACTCCAGATTGTCGCCCAAGTTGTCAATAGTGAATACTAGCTTTGAACCAACTTAATCAGGTATTTGCGCAATTGTAACTTCTTATTGCATCGTTTGCATGCATGAATAAAGGAGGATTCTACGAGTTTTTCCCTTATTCTATTTCTTCTTTTTCTCCTGTTACTGGTTAATAGTTCAACTGTTCATGAGCAATATAAGATAAGATAACTGGGAAGAAGAGAATCTAATTGGTAAAATGTGGAAATGGAGCAATAGGTCGAGTCCAAATCACCAGTAATATTGCAGTGGGTTCAACATCTAGAGATCCAATAGAGAAATCAAAACTCAATTACTCCAACCAATACACAATTATAACTACCTCATTTCGCAATAGTCAACATGAATCACACGTATAAAACAATCTGAACAGCTCATATATATTTACAAGAATCAATTATACAAGATATAACATCTCTATAAAAATCCTTTACTAACACAATATTGAATAAATCGCAATCCCCTTTCGGCTTAAAACAGTTCAAAAGAAGAATCAGATGTAATATCCATCAAGCATCACAACATTTTGTGTCTCTGACTTTCTACCAAAAGCTTAGAGCCTTGGCCTTGCAGTGCACCAGAAATACCCAGAACAGCTAATTCATAAAAAAGAAGCGGAAGCCATGATCGGTCAGATGCCAAGAGCAAAGAGCAGAACTCATATTTTGAAGACGGATCATCTTAAAGGCAATATTTTTTACATATTTTACCAATAAAAGGGGAGCCCAAGCAATATAAAAGGGTACAATTGCATTTTTAGTCCCAATAGGTGGACCCTCAACACTTTTTGTCCAGCATTTACATTATTGCACTTTTAGTCCTAAATTTTCATGATATTTTTCCCTTGTCTTATCGCTCCATTTCCATCCAATTTGTGACCAAAAGTGCATAACTAAGACATATAAATGGGACCAAAAGTGCACAGCATACACTGTTCGATGGACTAAAAGTGCACAGCATACACTATTCGATGGACTAAAAGTGCAAAAAGTACAAAAGTTGGATGGAAAAGGGGAGATAAGAGGACCAAACCTGCCAATTATTTCAAAAAATAAATTGGGGACAAATGTAGAATTTTGTGAAGTGTGGGACAAAAAGTGTTGATGGTCCAGACCTGTGCGACCAACTGATAAACATGCTCCATCTTCCAGGTTCAACATTAGCTCCTGAAGGATTGCTCCAGTGTATGGAAGAAAAGGGTATAACACAACGGAAACATGTTAACTTCTTTTTAACTACCGTCTGCACTAATTTGTCGCTTTAACCTTCTTAGCCATATTTCATAGTCGACAGGGTATGGTGTTCCACATAGGCTGTCAACATAATCTGCAAATGCTTTCAGGACAGCTGAGATATCACCTAGTTTCTGTTGAATCAGCCTCCTTGACCAAGACATTTCTCTCCACTGTAGTGCTCCCTCAACTGAATCCAATAGAGGCAAATCCCCACCAAAAGAGAAATAAAGCATATACACCAAGCTCTCTGCATCAGACGCAGGGCACAACTTCCCCTCCTGAAGGGCAGAAGTAGAAGAGAAATGAAGATTCAACACTGCACGGTCCCTTTCTTCTAAAATAGCATGTCCCCAACCAATAAGGACATAATAAGGCTGGCTAACACCAGATTTTACATAGACAACATTCTCTGGCCTTATGTCCCCGTGCCTAATTCCAGCTGAAGCAGTGGCCGAAAGAGCAGACAAACAATCATGGCAACACCTGATAGCCTCATCTACACCAAATGTGCCTGCTCGCACCATGTCGGCAACAGTCCTCCCAACTGGGCTGGTCACTAGGACAGGGGTCCCACACCATGGGTGGTCACAGTTACTATTTGAGTATGGTTCCCGACATGGACCCGGATGAACTACCCGGCCAGATGCACTGATTTGGGGAAGATACTTACACGACAAACCTTTTTGTTTCATGATACTCAATACTTTAGTTTGCCTCTGAACTTGATACCATAATTTCATATCTTCATAAGCTGGCTCCAGCTGTGAAGGATGTGAACCAACATACAGAAACATAACCTTTCCTGGATCGTCAACTGAAGATGCAATATAAAACAGAATTTCCCCATCATTCACAATTTCATCTATTTGATAACCATTTTGCCAGCTTGAATCCTCTACCAACAGGATGGACCCTACTTCTAGTTTAACTGGCCTCTGAGCATCCACTTCAATTGATTCTTCTTGTACTTCTACAATTTCTGGGGAAGCAGTGCGATGCTGGAGATGGAACAAACCATCGCCATTCACCCTTGTATCTCCCACTTGCCTTCCAATTCTCCTTGTTTGAAGACGAGAACTATGGTCAGCAGCTAAATCTTCAACAGAGTTTTTAGGGACTCCAGCATATTGTGTTATAGAATGGAATGTAGCATAGAGTACCTGTAAAGCACCAATATCAGCCCAATTAGCATTTCCAAGCTTGTTCCAGATCTTATCTACTGGGGAAATTGCGATTCGCGCATGATTTTTAATCCATGAGGCTGCAGATTCATAGACATTATTTAGATCAAATTCCAACTTATTAAGATCACCTTCAACTTTAATAACACCACCATATTGAGAATCGACTAGAAGTACAAAAATAGATTTCAAACTCAGAGGAATGTTTGATCTGCTGATACTTCTTGCAACCAATACCCGAAGAGCAAAGAACAAAGCTTCAGCCACAATAGAGAGGGAGGGCTTAGATTCATTCTCTACTGAAGCAAGACTTCCAATTTCTGGTCTCAGCAATGCCAATTCAATAATATCATCCCACTTCCCTTGTGGATGTCTCGGGTTCTTTAGCATTATAGCTGTGGCACAAAGCCCTCCAAGTTTACCTTTAGCAATGGCCTTTTCAGCTTGGTAAAATCTCAAGTTTCCATCATACAAAGAGGAAATGTAGAACGGCAGTAAATCATTCTCTTGTCCCCAGAAAGCTTCCCACAGACCATTCACACTGGCATGCAGGAAATCCTCGAGAGCAAGATAAGCAGTAGCTTCCACAGTGCTGGATGTTGACGCGTAAATAGAACTAGGCATCCTAATCAGTTGCTGAAAAGGAACCCCTTCTAGTGCATAGTCAAACTTTTGTAGGTCTATCAACTCAAAAGGAACATCAAAGGCAGGTGCTACATTTTCTTCAGCTATATCCGCAATCCAATCTGTAAGATTTGCTTTCAGGATTTCACTATCCACAAATCTATGGAGAAATTCTTTCCTATCCTGAGTCCTACCGCCGGACGAAATACTGGACTTTTTGGTTGCAGACTCTACTGAATCCCGCCCTGGGGATACTCCTAAAAATTTAATGATAATTTATATGTTCATCAGTTATTTAAGGAATTCCCAAGGAAGAGTTAATAATGTTTGAGATGAAATTGAAGAGGCAGTGGAGAACTACCTCAACATATACAAACTGAATTGAAGAAGTAGCTAAACTACAATTGGTAGAAAGACAAAAGTAAAACAATCATAAGCAAGAAAATTATAGCTTTCAAACTTGTCTTTCTACAATCTAAACATATCATTCGTTCAAATCAACACTAACTTATCATCCATATTTTTGTCAAAAATCTAACAAGAATACATACACAAGGTTCCACCAACAACCAACAGCCAACACAAAGAGAAACAAGGTAATGAAGAATATCATTAAATGCTGCATGAATATTCTAGGCACCCTAATTTGCTCGTGAAGTTACAGAGTACGAAGGTCAATAAATTGACCTAAATTGACCAAAATTGAAGCTATAGCTCTTAGAATAAAATGAAATAAAAACTAAATACGTTTTTCACTTCTATACGTAACGTAATCGAATTGAAGAAGTTGTAAGCAAGATCACTGCAACCGTTAACATGAAACAAGTCATAGTGGTCCACATAGCTGGAAAAGAAGATCCAAGCATTATCGGTGGAAATGATCACAATAACAATATTTATAATCATCAAAACAAAATTCGTTTGAATCCAAAAACCCATAAATCAGAGTGCACATACCAATGTGCTACTAGGTAACTTATTTCCATAGAGCAGCAAGCACTTTTTTTGCATTCAACATTTAATTAGAAAGGTAAACACACAAAACTACATATTCAGATTATTTAGCTTCTCCATACTAAATTTAATTAAAATCCAATTATGAGGGCATTCATTAATAGAATGAAAATAAAATGCAGCTCCTTACAGACATATGTATACACAAATTTACATGTTTAGCATCGTAAAATAATTTACCTTCTTCAGCTTAGCTCTACAAACAAATTAAATTCTCCTGTGTAGACATAAAATGATTATTGAATTCAATTAAGCTAAACTTCAGAGTGTAAGCCCCCAAGAAGTCGCAAATATGGTTACAAATTTCCTCTGCCTGTACATATTTGTATTCAAATGTCAATCCTATCCTGTAAATCTAATGCATACAGAAATAATCTACCGAAGATTCACAAAATGCTGCTCAAGTATTATGCTTGGGCATTCAATCAGCTCAAAAAATTAAAGTTAATTCGGATCGCGAAAATCATGAGCATAATATGCGCCAATGTGATTCTTAAAAACCGAAAAGAAAATGATCAAATTAACTGCCAAATTAAGTCACAGTTTAGTGAACTCAAAGTCATACCAAGTCAAACTAACAAAATTAGGGTTCAGAAACGAAGATAATTTGAATTGTAGTTTTACCTTCCATTGAAGAGAGGATTTAATCGAGAATATGAATGTTCTTCTAGATCCTCGACATCAGCGAGCAGTAATTCTTCTCTCACTCCATTTTCTCTCTCTACATGTTCATTTGTTCTCTCTCTCTCTATAAAGTCCTCTCTCCGTGAGTGCTTAAAGCGCCCCGTTTTGACAGAAGCGTGGAATATTTTGTTTCTGTTCTTTTTGTCGTCAATTATTCTTTCTCTTTATTTATAGTATGACACAATTATTTTTAATTAAAAATTATAAAATTAAGGCAAAATTGCAAAAAAGTCCCAAAATAATTAGTGATTTTGGATTTTCATCCCAAGTTAAATCACTTAGCCAAATTCGTCCCGTAATTTTATATTTTTTTGGAATATCATCTCACTTGCCACATGGATGCTTATGTGTCATAACGTGACAAATTTTAGCAAGATTACAGAATTCGTCCTAAATTAATTACAAATTTTGATTTTTTGTCTAAAACTATATCAACTCTTGCTTTTGTTTTTTTTTTTTTTTTTTTGATAACCCAGATGTACAAGCTTACACTAGACTAATATGGACCCTCAGAACTCTTGCTTTTGTTTCTTGCTTTAGCAGCTAGTTATCATAAGTTCATAACTAAAAAAGATTGATCTATAATTATCATCTTAATTGACAAATATCAGAAAATATTATAACAAAAGTAAGTTTGATTATAATTAACCAAGTTTCTTAAGTTTCATATAATTGCTTGTGAATTAACGGATCACACGCTATTAATATAAGGATAAGCGCGCTTGATTATATAATTAACCAAGTTATATATTTTGGACCTACAATATAATATATGTGGCCTTGATGATAAAGAGGATTTTCTGAAAACCAGTGACTAGCTAGCTAGCTCTTCAGAGGCAGGTTTTCTTTACGAGTTCTTTAGAGCATCACCAGTGGTGTACCCAAATATTGGACCCAAATTCTTCATTTGCACTCTGTTACAGTGTTTTGCACTCTCTGAAAAAGTATTTTTCTGCAGCAATAGACATCAAAAGTGGGAACCCATTTTTAAAATCAAGTTAAATTAAATTTATTTCACTAACTTAAAATTAAAGTCTATTTAAAAATACAATCAAAATTAATTTTGGACTAAAGAAAAAATAAATAAAATTCAAAATATTTGTAACTTTATAATAATTATTAATTATAGACAATGAACTCATTGGTGGTGTCTTCATTATTTTTTTCAAGTGCGGATTTATATTTTATGCAAGTTGTATTCTATCTTTGATATGCTTTTTATCCATTTGAATCGAAATTTGATATTATATTCTGAAAAGTTTTGTGATAAAATTTTTATTTGCGTGTCAATTTATGATTAGATACTGAGATTTCAGATAAGGTTTTTTGCGTCTTATTTCTTATCAGATTTCTTTCCCACATCGTATAAATGTCAATTTATGCTCTTATAAACAACATTGCATTAGTACATTACATTACATATTCTTGGCTCTGTAAGACACAAAAAATTCATGTGTGGATGATATAAAATTAAAAGTACTAAAACTGAAAATGTACTTGTGCTTGAAACTTAGCAGTAGGGCACATCATCACATAATGCTGCTCCCTAAAAGAAACAATATTAACAATTTTTTTTTCTTTCCGCAAAATATTAACATAATGCTGCTCCATAAAAGAAACAATATTAACAGTTTTTTTTTTTCTTTCCGCAAAATAAACCCACTTGCTTTTTCTTATTAATTGGCAATTATAATTTTGTGTTGTATTTATAAGCACGCCTATAAAAAAAAAAAAAAAAAAAAGAAGAAGAAGAAGAAGAAGTTATATTTATAAGCACATATGCCTTTTGTTAATTGAAATGTAGCTAGAAAACCAAAATACTAGAATCAAGTTCGGGAAAAAAAAATAGATAATTAAACAATTTCTCATTTGATAGCACAACATGTACATTTTTTTAAAAATTGCATGATATTTCCTTGTATTAATGGAAACATTGACAAGGCTCCTCTCTGAAAATTTTATTGCACAAACTCATAAATTTTTGTGCAGAATTGTGCATTTTCTCCGCACTATAATTTTTTTTGATAATTAAATTTTAAAAAAATAAACGACTAAAATAAAGGTACAACTAAATCAAAAAGTGGAAAACCCCCATCGCAAAACATTTGAACAGGGAGAGGAGAGAACGAAAATAAATACAACAAAAAAGGTCCACCCAAACCGCAAGATTATGAGCAGCAAAATTTGTTGGGAATCTAAACTTCCATTTATGCCACCAATTTGAAAACCATCAAATTTCTTCAATTAATACTCAAGCATCCCAATCAGATTCCATCCATCTATAAATATAGAAACAAAATTGTTTTCTTTCTTACCATATCAAGGGGAGCGTTTGAAGGTGTAATCTAACGGTCATATATTTGAAACCCCTCTGACAATTAATATATCAAAATTTCATTATTTTCTATATTAACAAAGAAAATTCCAAAATAAATACACTGTGAAACAGCTGTAGCCGTATGCCTCTGTGTATGTACAACGGTACAATCCGAAAGAGTCCCCCCTACATAAATCTGGGAGTGTCAATATCTAATCCCATCTCAAATTCTCTCTCTCTCTCTTGCGGTGAAAGTTGAAATTAATTCCTCACTCAATTAGAAAGAGAGAGATTAAATTCAGATAATATATCAAAGAATTCGAAAGCAAAGAAAAGAAACCACACCCCCTTTCCCAAAATCCCAAGATCATATTCCCACTCAGATTTCTCTCTATCGCTCGAAAGGTAATTCCTTTCATATGGGTTTTTCAATTCTAAGCCACATTTTATTTATGTTTGATGTTCTCAATTTTTGTTTTGTCAGTGCTTGGGATTTTGTATATGAAGCGGGGTTCCTAATTTTATCTGATATGCTTTATTATCTTAGAAATTTTATCTGAAGGGATTTCGTAACTTTTTATTTTTATTTTATTCGGTTTTGCTTTTATGAAATAATTGAAATGGTCTTTTATTTCCTGTTTGGATCTTAGGGTTTATACTTTGCTTCATCAGATTCTGATTGAAAAGGATTTTTCTTTTCATGTGTACTAGTTTCTTTATGTGAATTACACAATCTGTATAATCCCGTTTATCACAAAATAATTATTATGCACTCCAAATGTCTATACTTGTAAGACTAGTTTCAAAGGTAATGGTACAAAAATTGATTCGAGGCCAATAAATTAGCCTTTAAGTTCTTCCCTTTCATGCTGTTTTAGGTTTGTTTACTTAATTTACTTTTGTAATCCCTTTGCTGAGAACTAAGTCCTTGACACATTAAGATGGATTTTATTACTAGATTAGAACATTGGGGGGTATAGAAGGTGAAAGAGATTTCGCTTTATGAGCACTTGTGGTTTGCATTTAGAATAGGTGATGGGACTAATTATTTAGAAATATATGTTTCATGATGATTTGTTTGTCAAATCTCTCATGAAGATCATAGCTTCAACATAAGATAATTTCAAATATATGGCTCTCTTTGAAGGATTTGTCACGACTTACCAAATTTAGGTCGAATTTGGTTTCCATTATTGTTGATTCTATACTTCTGAAATTATCTTAATGATTGGAAATAAAAATCAAACTCCTTTTGCCAACTAAAAAGTACATTATACTCGTAAGCATACGAAGTTCTAATTCTGTTTTTATGCAGCAATTTCGCAAAGTAGCTGCTGGAGTGAGCTCATTTCTTTTTAGAAAACTCTACCTTCACACAACTTAATATGGTAATAATGCTACATAACATGTTACTAATAAGCTGTCTGAGTTAAAATAACTTTATGTGCCATGATTGCTTTTCTTACGTCTTTCAATCTTTTTGATTTGGTTTAGGCAACAAATGAGAATCTTCCGCCAAATGTTATAAAACAACTGGCAAAGGAACTGAAGAATCTTGATGAAACCCCTCCAGAAGGGATTAAAGTAGGTCTGAATGATGATAATTTTTCGGTTATATTTGCTGACATTGAAGGCCCAGGTACAAACTTCTTAGCCATAAACATTAATGTATTAGATATCATGTTTTTTGTGATTGATCATTTGTAACCGTGCAGCTGGTACACCATATGAAAATGGAGTCTTTCGCATGAAGTTGATATTGTCTCATGATTTTCCACAATCCCCTCCACAAGGTTTGTCATCTAAACTAACTGTAGATTCTAATTAGATCACATTTCCTCTGTTGTGATAGAACGTGTTAAAAAAGTTGGTTATTTTGTTAGAATTCATGAGATGGTTTTGAGTTTATATTTAATTCGTTTTTGTGTCTTTAATGTACTATAGGTGTGTGAATTGAAATATTATTGTTCTGATATTAAACCGCGTTGTTGGTTTTGCTTTCAGGCTTTTTTCTAACCAAGATTTTTCATCCAAATATTGCAAATAATGGTGAGATTTGCGTTAATGCTTTGAAGAGAGATTGGAATCCAAATCTTGGCTTACGACATATCTTAATCGTGAGTTCTGTTTTCTCAATGTAGTGGTTGCTGATCAATATTTAATTACTTTTAAACAGTAACTAGTTTTCTTCGTGCATATATCTTTTTAAGGTATAGGACACTTAAGGCACTTGTTTTCCTTAAAATTTCTAATTTGTAGCCTTTTTTTAATTTATTAATTGACAGGTGATTAGATGCTTATTGATCGAACCATTTCCAGAATCAGCTTTAAATGAGCAGGCTGGCAAAATGCTGCTTGAAAATTATGACGAGTATGCCAAACATGCGAGGTAAGTCCGGTCCTGCTAAGCTTGCGAATAATTTAACAGAAAAGATCAATTACTATATATTTATGTAAGGATCTTGAACTAGGAAAATTCTTGTCGAAGCCTGGCTTGGCCAAACCCATCCAACCACCAAGCAACTTGCTTTGTGATTGGTCACTCTCCTTGGAGTAATATCCAATCACAAAGCAAGTGTATTGCACTTGCTTTGTAGTTACTTTGGGTTCGGCAAACCGGGTGTGGGTAAGAATTTCCCCTTGAACTAAATGGATGCTATCATCATTTGAAAACACTTAAAAGATTTTTTTTAGATAATTAGTATTTATTTAAATATTCGTAATAAATCATAGTATTTCTATAATCTTAAGAAGAAGAGACTGCAAAGTTATAGTTTGATGAGGAAAAGACTAAGAAGAGAGTTCTTGGGAAAACATAGAGTTTAGTTTAGAAAATCATTAATGAAATTGTAACTGCCTGGTATAAGTAGAGTCTGATTTGATGGATTTCTCTTGTCTAAAATCATCAGGCTCTTCACCGGAATACACGCCCTAAAGCCGAAGCCGAAATTGAAAAGTGGAGCTATTTCGGAGTCCACTACTACTACTACGATAAATGTGGAGCAGACAAACACTTCAGTGAAGTGTGTTGATCAAAAGAATGCTGTTGCACCCCAGTTGTTACCCTCTCCATTGGCTCCAAAACCGGAGAATGGACAAGATTATCCAGTTGGCACGCCTCCATTGGTTGGAACTGGAGTCGGCGGGTCGAAAGCAGCTCCACCGTTGCAGAAGAAAGAATCTGGGCTGAATAAAGTCCCTGCAGATAAAAAGAAGATGGATGCTAGAAAGAAAAGTTTAAAGAGATTGTGAAGATTAATGTGTTTATGACCCTACACCTCCTACACTGCAAGAATCATGGGTAAAATTGTATTGGTCATAAAACTTAAATTGAGATGAAACTTTGGGTAATAATTAGTTGTCTTCTTCTTAAGTTTTCTTTGTTGCTTTTTCCATTGGTTTTGTTTTGATTACACCAATTAAGTTTATCAAGTGTAGTATCAAAACATAAGCAAAATTCCAATTACACATTTCTTAGTCACCAAAATGCACTCGGTTAATTAATTGCTAGAAAGTTCCCAAACAAAGATGTAGTTGATGGAAACAGACTTATTATATATACTACAATTATACGATTAACTGACGATTTCTCTGTTTTATAAATTTGATTCCAAGGGCTTCTTATGAAGTAAAATCAATGAAAAATCATTTCACTTAGTAGTATTCAGTTAGTACTTTCAGTTTCAATAAACTGATCAATGAGACGACCAATGTCCAATGCATATGAAATAAGCGGCGGATTCTCATATGAAAACGAACTAATTATACCAATCAATAATCTAATTAACTAAGAAAATATGCAAACCAAAGTAAGATCAATATAAGTTCCAATGAATCCCATGTAGTACAAATCCGAATACGATATTAACATTAGCAGTGATTTATCGTCAGTTTTAAAAAAAAAAAAAACTCGACTTCATATTGACTTATATTATCTCGTAGTTGAGTTGAATGAGTGCATGTGCATTGAATTATATGGATATATGATGTTGGAAATTTTGAGGTGGAAACGGTAAGAAACGAATCTGAATAAAGTAAACTGAGATCCGAACATGTAATAAATTCAAATTCAGCGCGAACTCTATTAGGCTAAAAATTAAGGCAAACAAACCTGTGAAGTTTCAATATCATTCCCAATTGTATTGTACATTATTTCGTGAACAATAAGCAACACATGATGTCCAGCAACAGATATCGTGGGACAACCAAATTAGTTGACTTGATGCAGTGATTGCATCAAGGTTAATTACAATCAGTGGAGAAGCTGTCAAAAGAAATTGCATGATAAATTGAATCACCAAACCAAATCATAAAGCATTTTCCAGCATATAATCAAGGTAAACAAGTGCAATGCATTTCCATGTTGAAAGTTTACTTTGAGATAAAAGGTGAATACTGATCAAAAGATCACCAACAAAGATTTATAAATATTTCTTAATTACTCAGGCCAAATAAATTACAAGATGGAAGAAAAACTAAGAATACTGCAAGAACAAGTCATAAATTACATAACAAAAAGCATTATGAAGATAATCCCACTACAACAACATAACATTAAAATCTTCAAGGACTTGAAACATAAATTGCAATGATGAAGAAAAAGGAAAACTGGAAACCCATTCCACGGGTTGACACCGTTAACAGTTTTTTTTCCTTCTTTTTTTTTTAACCAAATTTATATCCATAAAGTTTTTCTACGTTTATTAGACGCGGGATATCACTTGGCCATCATAACCTTAACAAATTCTTCGTAATTAATTTGACCATCTCCATCGACGTCAGCTTCCCTAATCATCTCATCTACTTCCTCATCAGTCAGCTTCTCCCCAAGGTTTGTCATCACATGACGCAACTCTGCAGCAGAAATAAAACCATTTTGATCCTTGTCAAAAACACGGAATGCTTCTTTAAGCTCCTCCTCAGAGTCGGTATCCTTCATTTTTCTGGCCATGAGGTTCAAAAACTCGGGGAAGTCAATGGTTCCATTACCATCAGCATCCACCTCATTAATCATATCCTGGAGTTCAGCCTCAGTGGGGTTCTGTCCAAGGGATCTCATCACAGTACCAAGTTCCTTAGTGGTGATGCAACCTGCATGTGATTTTCATTGCAAATATTGAAGAAAGATCCCACAAGCACAATCTTCTCAAAAGTCCAAAACTTGGAAAGTTTCTAGGTTTTGACTTTTGTTTTCCTTGCTAATGTTAAAAAATGGCATCAAAATCCACGCACAACCCGTAAGGACAACAGAGAATATTGAAACCATAATCAAGAAATGAAAAACCACTTGGAGCAAAATCGTATGGAACCGGCTTAGAGCAGAACACATAATACAATTGTATATTCTATGAAGTGCTCAATGGAAAGTACAGCATCTCATAACACATAAGGTAAATGCATTGTTATCCGTGACACAATGCAAGCACCAACCATAATGAACTATTCCAATTTCCATAAGCAGTGGTATAATTACTGGTTATTGCATTTCCCAGTAAGATAGTTAAATTAACAATTTTCATACACGATCATTTATAAACTATCACATGCTTTAAAACTACATTAATGCCCTATTCTCCTGCTATATGCAGAAAAAGTTTGAACACAGGAAACAGCGCAACTAGTTATTATCTTCTCCGTCTCCTTGAAGATACTACAAAACTGAAACTTCTGCATAACGAGGAGAAACAATTTATGAAATCTTCTATATTCCCATTATGGATTGCATTTTCTCACTTGTCTAACAATCAGCAAAATTCATTTTCGTTCAGAATATTACTATAGGTGATATATAATGTATATTATTGGGAAGCATGAATTCGAATCGATCTTTGAAAAGATATCCTCGTAATCAAACCTATTTGTAATGCTAATTCAAATAAATAAACGTCATAGAGGGCATGCCAAATTAATTTCCGAAGCTATACATAAGATCACGCTTAAAATATCAATTAAAAAGCTAAATCAATCAGATCTGAAAACAAAAAATGAAAACACATCTAAAATAAAAATATTGTGTACTATAAGACGGTAAAAGATGAGGGAGGAAAGGGATCGAACCATCGCCATCCTTATCAAATAGGCTGAAAGCTTCCTTGAATTCAGAGATCTGGTCGTCGGTCAACTGATCCGCCATTTCTTCTTCTCTCTGCTCGTTAAGACTCCCTTTGTTTGAGTGGTCTTCGTTCTGAATTGAAGAAAAATGAGAGAGGGAGAGATGGTTCTGGAATATGCTCTCAGTTTTTGGTATTTGTAGAAAACGAAGTCAGCGTTATTTATCAGCTCTTCAAATAATGTTATGAGCAGTCATAAATATAACAGAGACAACACGGACTTTTCAATGGTATAGATAAACATGGTAGTCCAATATAATCTGCCAATTTCCTTCTCTACACTTTCATTTAATTATCCTCTCTCAAAAAAAAAAAAAAAAAAAAAAGACTTTCATTTAATTAACTACTCATTCTTTCTTTTGTTTTGTGACTAATAAATAAAATATGATATATTAATTAAAAAAAAAAAGGTTCGTTGTCCGGTGATAAAATATGTTTCTTTCTTTTTGCATCAACAAACTAATTGGTAATGCACACATTTGAAATTATAAATAATCATATGATAAAAGAAAATATATATCCACCATACATTATAAAAATTTATTAGTTGACGCACAAATAATTTAAGTGAAATAAGTCTGTTATACCCTCATTTTTAATTTTCATTTTTAGTTTTCATTTTTAGTTCTTTTTCTTGAAAGAATAAACTATCTAGTTAAATTTTTATTTTGATAAGACTCGTAACTATATGAAGATATAACAATTGTATTCATAGATATGTATTGTGATTAACTTTTTTTCTTGAAATACTTATCAATAATAAGTATGTTGTTTTTATGGACAAATATAACTTGAGTATTTATAGGAGTAACTTTTAACTTTAACTGTGGATATGGGTTTGTTTAAAGTTTTTGTTGATTCAATTTGATTGAATAATCCCATTAATATCTTCTTTAACTTAGGGGCACAGTGGTAATATCGTATTTATTTCAAGAACTAAATAAAACAGCAAAGCTTGAACATAAACTGAAATTGTCGTTTCTTATTCATTCATTATTGCCACTCTTCAGTTTGTCCTAAAAGATTATGTAATAAAAAATACAGTAATAGACATTAAATGGTACTCCTAATTATTATTTAAAGCTATTATTGGGTGGTTTCAATTGGAATTATATTCGTTGAGCGGTCCTTTTTCCTCTCATCCACGAGCCAAACGCGGTTACGCGGTTTTGACGCGGCTTTGACGCGGTGTCTCTCCGTTGACTTGATTGCCATCTTGGATTGCTGTCGCCACGTATGACACATTCCTAATTGGGCTTGTTAAGTTTTCAGCCCATATTCATTTGGCTATTGTCATTAGTCCAATTTTGTAGTTGGGTTGCCAATAGTCGGATTTACGTGGTCCAAATTATAATTATAGTTCTATTGGACTGGACTCAGTAAGATTTCATTGGTGCGGATTTTAGTATGATATTGTCTGAATTAGGGCTGTCGATGGGGCGGATTTCAATCCGGATCCATTTGAATTCGACTGGATTTATTAGGATAATTATCAAATTAGAGATTCGATAGACTTGATACGATTATAAGGATTCGTAATCTGAAACACATGGAATGAATATGAATTTATGTCAATTCGGTCCGTTAAAGATTCATATCCTATAAAAAAAAAAAAGATTGATATATATATATATATATATATATATATATATATATATATATATATATATATATATATATATATATATATATATATATATATATATATATATATATATATTATAAAAGTAAGTATCATTAATAATATTTCATTGTCAAAATTTAAGAAGAGAGTAATTTATAACTCATTTATAAATTTATTTAAATCAATATTTTCATCTAAAAATATGAATATTAGTAAAGGATGTTTGAACACGTGAGTTGAAAATATTAATGTAATTTTTTTAAATGAAAATTTTATCGGATCCGAAAAAGATCTAATATCCGGTCAAATTCGACCAAGATCCATTTGATTCAAAATATCTAGATTCGAGTACAATTCGAACAACATCCGAATATAAAAGATCCGATACAATATAAATGGAGTCTGATTTGGACGAGCCTGATCCGACCGAAATTCGACCAATTGACAGCCCTAGTCTGAGTTTGATTAGATTTATTGAACATTTTACTTGACTATAACATTTGATCGATCAAATCGGATTTAGATTTTTTGTAATTTAGATGTGGAAGGCTTAATTTCACTTTGCACCTCAATATCTTCAATCACCTTAATGTTGCCGGAAAAAGTTATTCTAGCTACCAGGAAGACACTACAAAAAAATTAAATTTTATTGATAAAATTTTATGTGACAATGTTAAAGTTTTCATTTTTTATATTATATATATTAAGTGACAATAACTAAAATATTGTCATTAAAATGATTTTCATAAACGTACCAGTGACATAAATTGTAAAAAAGTTGTCACTATTGACATTTAACGATACCCCAAAAGTGATAACCAAAGAGTTGCCACTTAATGACAATATTACCTTAAAATCGATGTTACCAATAACCTAAAAGGTACATTTAGAAAAATACTTTTCATTTTGAATCGTATTGAAAAATAAACTTGTTAAAAGACTATATAGGAAAAAAAACTCCCTTCCTGGCCGAAATTAAGTCATCTGACGTGGACGTCCAGGAGCTGAGTCCCGGTGAGTGTGCTGGAGACCCGCATCTCCAAACTACTACCACAGACTATTATTCAAGGTTAGCTTAGCTCCTTATAGTTAATTTTTTAAATTCCTTTTTCTCCTTTATGAACAAAAAAGATAATTTCACTAATTGAATAATTCGATCGATATTTCTCATGCTGTTGATATAGGTAGGAACTTAGGATATGATCGAGTAATACTATTCATAGTTAAATATTAAAAGCTTCAAAATATCCTTTCAATAAAACGACAAATTGCATTTTTATATAAACATATTAATTGATTATATTAACAAACTACAATGAATAAAATTTATCGTTTATACAGAAGTATTGAATGACCAACTCATCTAAAAGCTTAAGCTATTAGAGAGAGGAATCATTTAATATATATCACTTAACACGTCCCTTCACGTGTAGGTGGTATTCATTTACTCAAGTCTAACACGTGAAATTTATAAATGGGTGGCGGAGGTATTCGAACACAAGACCTCTTTGGGTCTGAGCTCTGATACCATATTGAATGACCAACTCATCTAAAAGTTTAAGCTATTAGAGAGAGGAATTATTTAATGTATATCACTTAACAAGCAGGAACCGTACATGTTCCTCTACAGCTCCGTAATCCTACATATATTAGCAAAGAAATCCATAAAACACGATGAACCAATCGTCAAATGCCTCTTCTTGATTCGAATGAAGCGGCGGGCTGCCGTGGCACAACAAGGCTATGCTTCAGAGTGTGTAGTGACATTGTTTGGGGTGGGGTGGGGTGGGGTAGAGAAATTAGGACAATAGGGTTGGTTTTGCAAGATAACCTATGCAAAGAATTAGTTGAAGAGCAAGTTCAAGAATTGATTAAATCTTTTTGCATTAAGTATTCACTTGCCCCTCATGGATGTAAGAGAAGGCTCTGTTTTTTTTTTTTTTTGATAACCCAGGTGTCCAAGCTTACACTAGACTAATCCTGGACCCTCAGAACCCTTGCCTTAGAATCCTGAAGGATGTAAATAGCAGGATGTGCCTCCATCAAGCCTCGGGATCCCATCATACTGCTGTACACTCTGCGCACAAAGGGGTCTTCATCACAAATGAACCTTAAACAGACCCATGGAAATACTTCCATCCAAGTTCCAAAATGGGATTCGGACCCCCACCCTTATCGCTGGAGCAAGCCTTATGAATTGTTGGTTAGCCAATTGGAGATATGCCCTGGGGGCAAGAGAAGACTTTGTTTCTAACATACATCCGTTGTTCCGTTGTTTCATAACAACATTTTAGTAAAACCATTCACCAATATATATGGTGATCCTTACGAGTTTTTTTGTTTTTTTTTTTTATTTAAAAAAAATTGAAGTCCATCAATTGTTTGTAAGGTGAGTTGCTTGATTTTTGGGTTGTAGAGCGATTATGTATTTGTGACGATTAGTCATGATACGTTTCAAGCTGACCAATACATCCATTAAAAAATAATATTGACTTTTTTTTTTTTTTTCTAATAAAAGTAAAATCATAAAATTTAAAATTATGACAATTTAGTATTTTTTATCTAGTAGATAAAATAAATGTTTTGGGCCGAACTTCTAGAATATATATATTCTATCTAACTAATAAAAGCCCAACCCAAATCTAACAAAATAAAAATAAATGAAGTACTCGGTTTAGTTATAATCTTATCTTACCTCGAATGTCAATAATAAGATACAAAATTAGAGTATAATCATAAAGTTACTACACAATTATTAAATTTACTAATCCTCCAAACTTTATTCGTTCATTTAAGTACATTGTAAATTCTCACAGCCATCATTAGTGACCAAGTCAAATTGTTAGTGGAGCAATAATTAAGTAAAAGTAGGGGAAAAGGAAACTAATGGGACGAGGGGCCTTTTTTTTTTGTTGTGAAATGGGATGATCCATGACTGAGGAACCTTAATCCCACCAAAACCTCTTCTACACGTCTATTCAAGTGGTGGGAGTTGACCAAGAAAAAGACGAACTGTTTGGTATTCCTAACCACGTAAGAAAGAATTAAAGAAGCAAAAAAAAAAATCAAAATAATTAAAAAACACTAAATTCAAAATTTATACAGTCATAATTAGGAATGCAAATATTTTTGCACTTTTTTTATTATTTAATTTTAAAAAAAGACTGTATATAAAGAAGCTGTAGTACTACCCTCTAATTATCAATAGTTAGATATAATAATTAATAAATACTCCTATTTCAATTTGTATTAATCCACCATCTAAGTTTAGTTTTTGAAGAAAGAGGAAAATAAGTAAAATTTGAGAGGCAAGCCCAAATATACTTTTGTTCTCAGTCATCCCCAAACCGGTTCTCTCTCTTCTCCCCAATCATCACGCTTCAGTAAATACTTGAGCTTCACATTAAAGTTAAACTGCAGCCCTAAAGTAAAGCTTTTGGTTCCAATCGAGAGGAATATGGCCTGTAGAGCTTTATTTGTGTTTGTAGCCCTAACAATCGTGACGTCATTACTAGTTCTCCCGAAAGCGCGTGGGAACTCGGAGGGGGACGCGCTCTCCGCGCTTCGCCGGAGCTTGTCCGACCCGGATAACGTGCTCCAGAGCTGGGATCCGAACCTTGTTAACCCCTGTACCTGGTTTCACATCACCTGCAACCAAGACAACCACGTCACTCGCGTGTACGCACTTATATCTCTGTAGTAACTTTAGATGATGTTTGCAAATGTTGATTGTGTTCGATTTTGAGTTTCTTTTATTAGGGCCCTACTTCACATGAACTTAAAATGAAAATAATTTATATTTATGAGCTGGTATGGTTCAGAAGAGAAGTAAGTTTAATTAGGGGTTTTATTGTATGTATGTGTTGTGTGGTGTTGATTTAATTATTTCTTGTAAACATATACTAAGTGTTGGTGCTCTGTTTATGACCGTCTTTGTTCAATTGGTGAATAAAAATCTTCAAATTGTCCTTTTAAGGATGCAGCGTGCATTGAACTGGGAAATATGATGATTTCATGTATACCTTTTAAATGAAATTTTCTTCTTTGGTCTTGGATTAGTTATTTTTCTGTTGTTGATTTGGACAAGATCTAGTTTAGTGTTTCAGCAGTGAAGGTACGAACTATTTGTAAAACCAATTAGGTTGAAAAGAACAGATGTTGGAACATTTAGGAGACTCCTCTTTGAAAAGAACTGTCAGAATGAATGGATGCACTTGAGTAAGGTTACCTCTTGAAGGCTGAAGCTAGGTAATATGATGATCATAGAGACACATGCCAATTAACATTAAAGAGTGACCTTTAATACATTCTTTCATGCTCTCTTGGTAGCTCAATCGGTTTCAGTTGAGCTTTGAAATTGTTTTTCTTATGTTCATTCTTATATGAATATATCATCTCTACATATCTCCCTATCCTATAAAGATCTTCTAGTGAGTATGAGTTCCTATCTTGCCTTTTCATCAGTATCTGGAGAAACCTTGACCTGAACGTTGAGTTTCTTTTATGTAGTTGAAAGCATCCAAAAATTTGTGAATCACCTCGACTGACGAAGAGAGTTTTGCATACTGCCAGAACTATATAAGGATCTCAAACCACGCTTTACAAGACCTAAGAAAAGCATAATGTTTCCTAACCATTGAATCACATAATTTCTCTCAATCCTGGGCCTTAGCGATCTACAATTTAGTTTATAACAATTAAAGGTTTGCTTCATATCATGTTATGGCTGCCGTAGTGTTTGTTGATTCACGTTCAAGGTAATTAGACGGCTTGTATTTCAGAATATAAAGCTTTTTTGTTCGTTTGATTATCAGGATTTTTTATTGGTAATATGGTTCTTTTTTTCCATTCATGCTTTGAAGTAGTCTCTTCTTTAGTAGTTTGAGGTTTCATATGCTTTGGACTGCTGTGATTCTGAAACTTACCATTTTTGTTATTACTTGGATAGGGATCTTGGCAACTCAAATTTATCTGGTCATTTAGTGCCTGATCTTGGGAAGCTTGAACATCTCCAATATCTGTGAGTATCATGACTCTTCCCTTCTGTTGCTTTCTATTGACAGATCACTTGTTTTGACAGTTGATTACATTTGTGCAATGTGCATAATGCTGATCTATGGTTCCGCTCAGGCATCAAGTTATACTTTTTCATATGAAATATTATTGATGAGAGATCTTGTGTATATTATGCCTTAACCATTCATATCTTTATTGCTACACTAAAGCCTGACTTCCGTGTCCTGCAGGGAACTCTACAAAAACAACATTCAAGGGTCGATTCCTGCTGAGCTTGGTAACTTGAAAAGCTTGATAAGTTTGGATCTATACAACAATAATATATCAGGAACTATACCTCCATCACTTGGAAATTTGAAATCTCTTGTCTTCTTGTAAGTTTGTTCCTTTTCTTTAATCCTCTTCTCACCTTCTTGTGCTAGCATTCTAAAGCAGGTCATAACCCTCGGTTTTTTTGACAGGCGTTTAAATGATAATAACCTGAGTGGGCCAATCCCAAGGGCACTTAGTAGTATATCTACCTTGAAAGTCGTGTAAGTACTTCTGCTTTGACTGTTTCGTTTATCCTTAGGAGGTCATGTAATGCAAGATGTTCTCTAAATATTTGCATTTATTTCCAGGGACGTCTCAGATAATAACTTGTGCGGTCCAATACCTACTACTGGTCCATTTGAGCACATCCCCTTAAGCAAGTAAGATGTTTGATTTATGTAGTTTTTTTTTGTCATTTTGGCTCTGAAACCTTAATAAGGATGCCTTTGGTTGTCTTAACTCTTAATATTTAATAACCTCCTTAGTCTGATGAATTCAGGTCGTCGGGAGATTGTTTTTTTATGATTGCTCTCTGATTTACATACACCATGTCTCTTTCTCTATTTTCTCTCTTTCTCTGCTGGAGCCCACATCTTTTGGAGTTTGACCTTTCAACTCTTTTTATTTTCACTTTTATGTTGTTTACTTACTAAAAGGCCTTCCTTCTTCGCCATTAATGTCCCCACAAGAATATTTGGGACCCTTCTTAGATCATTTTATTCCTGATTGAGGACATACAAGTTTTTGACCTGGTAAACTAACCTTATTCAGAAAGTTTGTTTTGCCACTCACTATTTAACTATTTGTACTCAAATGGTAAAATAAGTTTTTAATGAAGACAGAGCCGACTTAAACTTCGAAATACAAAGACCATTTGGTGTTGGTTCTTTCATTATGTCACTTGGCTCAACCCATGTTATATATTTCTTTCCCTACCTTTCAGTCAGTCTCTTTTCTCCCTTATGTTGTCAGTGAACTGGTTTTGAACTTTTGGTGGCTTCTTGTTTGTATTTGCAGCTTTGAGAATAACCCTCGTCTTGAAGGTCCAGAGCTGCAGGGACTTGCAATGTATGATACAAACTGCTCGTAAAGAAATGTAGGTTTTATGAAGAACTATGAAACTATTTGTTCTTAATGGTGCCCTTTCTTCTTAAATATATTATACTCTATATGTTATAATTTGTGGTTGAGCCTGAAGCTGATGTTAATCAACCATAACTATGAATATCTGTAAAAAATTTCATACTGCTGTTGTTAATTAAGAACTAATTGTATGTTGTATTCGATTCGAGTCTCATTGCATGGACCAAATTATGAGAAAATGACTTGGGATATCAAATATTGATTAGTTGTTACACATATGGCTGCTGCGAGTTGAGCGGAATTTAACCTGAATTCAACATAAAACATGACTTCGTTAATAAAAACCATTTCAAAAAAATGATAAATGTGAAACGACTCCTGGGCCTTGCACAGATTGCCCATCACACCAGTATAAAATTTATATTAGTTCTATTTGAAATGCAAATAAGGGAGCAAAAATATCTTGAATCAAAGACTTGAGAGTCTGAATTTTAAAAACAGAGAAAAATTAAACAAGTACAGCATTCAGGAAAAGGTAGAGCTCCTTCCATGTAAAAGTACAGTATATATATATTATATCAAAAAGAAAGACATCAGGTCCTCAGATGTTGAGGCACTGATGATATATTCAGCATTAACGCCTGCGCATATTTTACAGATCGTTCACTAAATGTGATAATTCTAAGCAATTTTTTCACTCGCCAATGATTAAAATAGCCCTTGCAAGCAACAAATAAATTGCCAAATCAGAAGGAAAATCTCTCCAAAACCTCTAAATACTAAAGACTTTCAATTAAAACTCATTCTTGAAGAAACCAACCCAAAAACCAGTACTATAAACCAACCCAAAAACCAGCAACAAATAAGATGGAATTCAGAATATGTTTTTCTTCCCATTCTCGCATTCTTAATCTTTTTCAGAATCACTCGAGCTTGATTCAGAGCTAGAACTCGAACTCGAGCTTTTAGAATTTTTACCTTTACCTTTCCCTTTACCAGATTTAGTTGAATGCAAGTTTTCATGTGCTTCGGCTTTATCATCTAGCTTTTCAGCAGCAACAATGCTAGTCTCTTTTGCAGCCGACTCATTTCCCATAGAAGATTCCACTTTGTCTAACTTGACTCGCTCATTATCCTCATTATCCAAAGTAGCATCTTCAATGAATCTAACTTCAAGAATATCCTGAGTTTGTTGCAGTTTATCATTGTCCGTATTCCGAGTTATTGTTTCCTCAGTTACCAACTCAACTTGGGCTTTCTTGGAAAGAGAATCAACTTCTACTAAATAATTCTCCTCAATTTCAGGTATCCCATTATTATTATCGTCAAAATTGCAATTTACCACAGAAGAAGTTTCATTTTTCTTCGAAGGTGTATCCTCTTCTGATATCTGATCGGGAGAATCCTGGCCGTCTCTTTCATTGAACTCACTCTTTGATATATCAATATGTTCAGCTGTGCACTTATCAGATGATTGTAGCTTTTCATCTTCATAAATATCAATCTCTTCCCTTGAATTCCTCGAGCCACTTACTTGTTCTTTTGTATTAGTGCTGGTTTCAGCATCTTGTGCTGAAAAAGAGCTTCCTTCAACAAAATCTATGTGTTTCTCCAACGCATTTGAAACAGATCTCATTTCATCAGCTTCTTCAACTATTGACTGCATATCAACATGAGGACTAACAGACTCTGTAACAATGGATGGAATGGAAATAAAGTCGGGACTTAATGGAGAGTTGGCATTCGATAAACTGTCATGATCAAGCTCTTGTACTTCTGGCATATTCGATTTTTGTACTGTTTGCACTTCATTTAATGACTCAGCCTGGGAATTCTGTGCCTGCATTTTTTTTATATCGATTGTCATAAGAAAATGAAACAGAAGTTTATAAATTTAAATTGTGACTCAGATATAACAACAGGCTAACAATCTAAACATTTTTCTTAACATTCATTCAAGTTTACGTAATTACTAGAGGTAAATCGTTATTTATCACAATGAACAACATTAGAGGCAAAATTTTAACTCAAACGATCATTATGCCAGAAGTTTGACATTACTTGCTTCACTATATTTTAGTCTTTACAATACAAAATGCAACCAATAATAGCAACATAAAACTTGAGTATTGACGAAAGTTATAGAAACCAGAAAATTGTGGTTAAGATATTAAAATCATATTTTAATGTCAATTGCAAGTCATCATTCGGCATAATTAAAAAAAATTAAAGAAACAAAGAGGAAAGAGTAAAAGAAGCTTTGTCTTCACTTACCTGCACTTCATTCAGATGATTAGAAGTTGACTCGTGCATTAGCTTATCATCAGAGAATAATATTGCATTTCCTTGAGTACTTTGATCAGAAATTGAAGTAGGAACTTCTTCCTGTGTATGCTGCTCCACGACATTATCAAGCTCTCTTGTATTTACAGCATCCTTTGGTTGGGATTCATGTTTATCTACTGGATCCAGTGTAGATGATCCAGACAACACCTCAATGCTAGAACTCCTTTCAGATTCTCTCTCAATCAAGGATACTGTCAGTTTGGCAAAAACAGGCGGTGGTAAATTTAGATCAGATTCTACATGCACATCAGAAGAAATCGAGGAGGATGACAAGTTTTTCCTGACAGCTGGCGGACTCGAGTCATAAACAGGCTCCTTAATGTCATCAACCACTGCATTTGTAATCCTCAGATCAAGACTTTCCACGGAAGTTCGAGTTGACAAGCCTTGGTCTCTTCCTCGTTCCAATACTGACGAGCCTTCACCTTCAGTAAAGACCCTTTCACTCACTTCTGATACCAATGAAGAGCTTGAATCTGTACTGTATCCAGTAGCCTCGGTTTCCATAGCAGCATTTCCTTCTTCATAATAAGATTCAACATCTCCTAGTCCAAATTCGAGCTCATCAACTTCAGTGTCGCTGTTCTCTTCTTCTTCATCTTCTTCTGAAGATTGACTTCCATGTCCAACATCCTCGGAAACTATAGACTCTGTTTCATTTGGTAAATCTTCTTCCGTGACTTCTTCTTCTTCTTCTTTCTTGGGAACCGGCGCAGGATTTGCTGATGTGGTGCCCTCTGCAGTGACGACTTCATTTATACTGGGAATTACGGCCTCTAGTTCTAGTGGACTATCTTCGTCTATAAGCTTTCTGTCTTCTAGATCCTCGACTGAACCAATTGATTCCGTTTCAGGAACAGAGCTCACCTTGGAGTCACTAAGTTCACTTGATTGTCTCAGAAATGGCGAGTAGCTAGATTCTTCCGAAACCATTCTCTCCGGAACAAAGTACGGTCTCATTTTCACATCATGTCTATTACTGGGTGCGAAAATCGAGGGTCCCACGTTGAAGCTTTCATGTCTCCGAAAGAAGAGTTGACTCGATTGAACTGTCGTGAAATCTTCTTGAATTCCATCTCCCATAAGATTAGGCTTCTCTTCGCTCGAGTCATAAGGAATATCAAAAGGGTTCCGTCTTTGTAATAAAACGGAGGGAGCCGAACCAGGAATCGGTGGTAACCCCGAGTTATTGTAAGAATCTTGCGGTACGTCAAACGGGTTCTGTCTAGTCGTCAAAATGGGGGCGATATTGTATGGATGATCAGAAATTTCCAAATCTATCAAGTTTATTTCCGGAACCATACTCGTATATTTCCTTCCTCTCCTCCTCAAAATCAAATTCTCTAACCTTTGGTTCCTTTCTAACTCGGAACTACCTAAATCCATGAGGTTCTTTTGGTCCTCCTCTGTCCAAGTAATCGCGGACTTTGTCTCCTCTTCCTTGTCTCCTTGTTCCTCTTCTTCATCTTCATCTTCACCATCGTCATTCTCATCTTCTTCGACTTCCAAGTCATCTTCTTGATTTTCAGTTTCTTCATCCGATTCTTCATGACTGCTGAGAGATGATATTGAAGACACTTCGGATGATGATTCAGCAGAGCCATCAATGGACATATGAGCATTTTGCGGAGCTTCTTCATCCAAAAGTGGGTGAAGTTCATCGAGCATTGGCATTATGTCAGCCATTGATGCATCAGGAGACGAACTCTCTCCGCCATCAGATTCAGAATCTAAAGCATTATTAACTTGTTCCTCATTTTCCACTTTTTCCTCCCTTTCTTCAACTCGTTTCCACGGAGAACGAGGAGGAGAATCCAATGTATCCACATTCACCCTCTCAGAATCAAAAGAATCTACCGATCTCTCGTCATCCGTTTCAAAATGTTCTTTATTCACCTTAGGAATCGAAGCATAATGATTCTCCAACACCTCCCCATCACTAAGCCTCTCGTCATTCCATTCCGCTTTTTGTTTGTATCTATTATCACTCAACTCTCTATTTGCTTCCCAAAATTCATTTTTCTCAAAGTTAGTTTCGTGTGATTTCTCCTCGATAAGTGAAGCACTATCATCTGAAGAGTACCCTCTATGAACTTCACTTGATTGCTCGTTCAACTGCTCTTTTTCATCCCTTTTCTTCTCTTTGTATCTATCAACATAATAGCTATCATTTTCCTCAATCACAGTAGTATCTACAGATACCCCAGTCTTCAAAGAGACAGAGCCATGGAATGTTTTCTCTTCTATTTCAATTTCGGGTATGTTCGGTTGCCCAAAACTCAAAAGGGTTCCGAGCAAAAGAGCAGTGCATATAAAAACAGGGGAGGCAGACACGAATAATGAAAATATAAAAGGAAACCATCGTTGCAGAAATAACAAGAAACACAGCATAACCACAAGGAATGGATGGTTGCAAATGAATCTAAAAAACCTTCTGATTGTAAATATCACACCTTTCCTCATTTTAACTCCAATCTCCAACAATTCAATACCCATTTCTTTCTTCAATAATCACTCCCACAAAATAGTATTTCCTTTCAAATCTGCCATATCAATACAATCCATAAAAATCCCAATATTATTCATCATTAGATCAAGACATAAAAGAATCAAAACTAGTAATTCCCTCACTCAAGAACTCACCTTAGAGATTTATTGAATGAGAACTTAAAGAATCAATACCTGAAAAACCCAAAACAGAGGACGATAAGAATTCCCAGAAAGTAAACAAATTTGATGACAGATAGGTAAGAGTTAACTATACCAGCATTATAATAGAGATCAATCTCCCGAGTAAAAAAAGAGATCAGCAATAAACTTATTAATTTCCTTGCTTTACGCCCACTTTCTTCCTTTTCGAAATATGTACTAATCGTATGAAATTTTATAGGGAAAAGAGTGCCCAAAAACAGAGAAATGAGAATGTGAGAAAAGGAAAACTTGGATCTTTCCCTTTCTGTCAGCAATTTTTTATTCAGTTATTCAAATGTACCTTTTTTTTGCTTCTAAATCTTGACTAGTGAATCATAGTAGGGGTGCTAATCATAAATCTGGTTCATAGGATTAAGTAGCGATGATGATGATTTCTTGACTTGAAACTCAATAAGATCGAACAGCTGGTGATTGAGGGTTCAGCCTAAATACTGTGAGGCTCAGCCATATTGAAATTAAACATCACAATATTTTTATTTGTAATATTGATTGTGGGAGGAATGAGGGTGGAGTGATCATCCTTACTTTATTGGATTAAGGCATTTTAATCTGACCTGTTCTCGAAATTCTTGGTTGAAAAGCACGAGACAGGACCACAACTTTTTTGCATGATTTGTGCTTTGAACTCAGGAATAGTATTATAATTAAAATCGTGTCTTGCATTTTAAGGTCAGAGTCTTTTTTTTCTTTTTTCTTTTTTCAGTACTTATTCATATATTGCATTATTACATACGTATTTACTATTTTGGTAATATTCTTCTCTACGGAATATTTAATTACAAATAAGGAAATATATGATTGGTTGACAACGTGAAATTTCACAATTCTTTAAGTAAAGTAAGAATCTTTATCTTTGGACGAGGTTCTCTAATAGGTTGCTTGGTGTGGGAAATTTGTAAAAAGTTTTTCTGAACGTACTAGGAGTAATTACTATGTAAATGTAAGCATGAGCTTTTTACTGTCTTTACCGTAGAAAAAAATGCAAATAGGAAGTTTATGATTTTGAAAAAAATATGTGAATGACATTAGAGAAGACGAAGTTAAAGGGATGGGGATTACAGGAAATTAAATTGAATAAAATGAGAAAAAGAGTAAGAAAAATAGAGAGGAAAATGGAAATAAGAAGCGGAAGTCCAATTGGATATGATAGTAATAATAGATAAAAATTAAGATTTTATCACAAATTTAGCCCAACCGTCGGCCAGCATATATATCAAACTGTTTCAAGAAGAAAAAACATGTAATATTCCCATCCGCATCCGCTGTTCGTTCTTATTCATCTCTCTTTATTACCTGCTCAATGATCACATATATATAATTCATAAATCAAGCTAATAATTTACGCTATTTTGTTAGCATGTTTCTCTGAAATTCATGTAATATTCCTATAGATTTTTTCTCAAGGGGCGGATCAATTAGAAATCGGGCGGGTGATGTTTGCATATATTTTTGTGTGTAATTTATTTTAAAACATGAATTTGGCCCCAATGATTGCGTGCATGCCTTTGTCTAATTATATATACAAAAATCACACAGTCAATCATGCTACGTTACATTTCTGTTGGGATTAACTGTTTACAATTTTCACCATTTCAGTTTTCATATTGGAAGATCCTGTATCCAGCATCTAGATGCTTTTGCCCTGAATTTGATTTTTGAAATTGTTAGAGGTTCCTTTTTTCTTTTTCTTTTTTTTTAATAAGGTTATTTCTTCTGCAGTTCTGATTTATTAGGAATTGAACCTAGCTCAAGCTTTTCTTATTAAGTGAAGCATGTATTGGAATATATATTTTATTTATTTGGGTCTGAGTATGAGAATATTTGTGTAACTCCGATCCTACATTGTGCTTCTTTCTTTCTAACGTGAATTTATACATTTTCTCCAGATGATTTATCTCTACAAAAAGGGGAAGGAAAATGTCATTCAAAAGACCACGCGCAAGTCCTCAAGAAAAGTCTCTGTCGTACGAGGAGGAGCAAGCTAAGGTAGGTTCCCACTTATATTTTGTGTTCAATTGAATCTATTTAATTCTGGAGAATAATTTTTTAAATGATTTAAGAGATCTTAATGTGTATTGCCATATTGACTCAGCAACCAATAATCTTGTCACTAGATTACTAGTGGAAAGGAATGTGGGCATATTTCTTACATGAATATATATCTAAATGTGAAACACTTGAGCACATAGTTTGTAATTCATTAAATAGACCGCTAGCTTCTTTGAATCCAGATCAATGACGTCAGGAATTCGATTGGCCCTGCTGCAAATAAATTTCCTACTGAATGTTCTGATGCATCAATACTGAGATTTCTCAAAGCAAGGAACTGGAATACAAAGAAAGCAACCAAGATGTTCAAAGAGACTCTCAAGTGGCGTTTGGCGTACAAACCAGAGAAGATCCAATGGGTACCGTATATTAATTACTTACATGCATTCTTATGCGCTCAGAGTTTGACATTCAAAACCTTTTTCTCAACATTGACTCAGGAAGATGTTGCTCGTGAAGCAGAGACGGGAAAACTTTACAAGGCCAATTATTTTGACAAACACGGAAGAACTGTGCTTGTCATGAGACCCAGACCCGAGGTAGAGTAAGTCAAGCAATTACCTTACAATGTGAATTTCTTGCCATGTAGTAGTTATAACTTATAATCAATCTCTCATATACGAGTATATATGATATAATTTGTCAGAACTCCAACTCGAACTCGGTACAAGTACAAATCAAGTACTTGGTATACTGCATGGAGAATGCTATATCGAACCTAGAAAGTGATCAGGAGCAGATGGTATGGTTAATTAACTTTGAAAGTTGGAATATGGCTTCCATATCAGTGAAAGTTACTCGGGAAACAGCTCGTGTATTGCAAGATTGTTACCCTGAGAGACTTGGTGTTGCCATTCTCTACAACCCCCCCAAAGTCTTCGAGTCTTTCTGGTTGGTAGGTTTCTTTCAAGGCTTTGTGTTTACATAAATATTTACTAGTATAAGACTTGTGCAATAGTATTAAAGATAGTACCAATAATGGTTCTAAAGTTAATTTGAGATTTGGACTGCAGTTGGTGAAACCATTTCTTGAGCATAAGACATACAAGAAAGTAAAGTTTGTGTATTCAGACCAGCCTCAAAGTATGAAGCTAATGGAATCTCTATTTGACCTGGAAAAGTTGGAGTCTTCCTTTGGAGGAAAATTTACAGAAAAATTTGATTTCGAAGCTTATGCCAGACGAATGAAGGACGATGAGAAGTCGAGATGTGATTTGAATAGTTGTAATGATCAACAAACAAGTGTCGTGTCTGATTTATTGGTGTCTGATGTGAGTTCTGAAATCTCGGATGAAGGTGATTCACCGTGTAACTATGAGACAGGATCTGAACTGGAAGGTCTTGAAGGGATGGAACGATTGCAGCTCGACTGTAAAAGTAAAATCCCTGATGCTAAAGATTGAGAGTAAAATTGATAAAAGTTCTCTTTTCTTTTGAAATCTATTGAAGATGGTCCCATTTTGAAATTTACTACTATTTTTCACACCTCCTTTTGTTTTTCTATAAGAACTAGTTTGATACAGAGGTCTTAGGAGGAACAACTTCCTTCCAATTGACAAGGTTATGGGCAGCCTTGTTTCCAATCGAGGAAATTTCTAAATCTTCCATTCTGGCCCTTTCTTCGTAATACCTCGATTTTTTTTTTTGGTGTGGTACAATCTTCGTAATACCTCCAGCAAATTAAGGTTGCATTGGTGGATTTTTACCTTCCATTCGTTGAACAAGGATTCTTATTGTTTCTTTTTTGGGACATAAGCTAGCCTTTGTTTTGATTTGTTTAGGGTATTGTAAAGTTAACTTTTAACACAATGTAAATTCAAATATGGTTGTAATCTGTAATTTTACTTTATGTAAATTCAAATTTGTAATCTTACTTCATGTAAACTCTTGTAGATATTATATACATTCTTTAGTTTTCTTGCGATTCTGTTTTGCTGAACCATTCTTAGGTAAAATAATAGTAATAAAAGAGTTTGTGTTTGATGATTGTATTTTTAATATAAACCACGTCTTAAATACTGATCACGTATAATCTGTTAACGGGAAATTAATTATTATAGATTGGATATAAGAGGGTATACGGTACTAATATGTTTAGACTGAAGTAATTTATTTTCCTGATATAGAGTATACTCTATTAATCTACAAGTTTTTATCAGAGATTAGATTACAATTATAAGCATCCATGAAAGTTTAAAAACGAGATTATATTTAATCGCATGATCCAATCCATGCCCTCCAGTCCCTGAGTTGAATTCTCCTACCAGTACATTTTTTTATTTAATTAAAGTTGGAAAAAAGAAAAAAAATACTACTACTTACAAATACAGGACAGGTACTTTTCATATATTCACCAACCAGTCCCTGAGTTGAATTCACACTTGTGGCAGACTATTGCAAGCATCGAAACATAATTTTTGACCAACGTAAAGAAAAAAAAATCGATGGCGGTTTGGGAAACCCTAACGGAATCGATCAACCACTACACTGGACTCTCACCGACGGCGTTTTTCACAATACTGGCGCTGATGTACGTGACATACAAGGTTGTCTGCGGCTTCTTCGTGGCAGCCGATGATTTCGCCGCCGTTAAAAATGCCAACGAATTTATTCTCCGGGAGCCGGTTCAGCTAGGCGACGTCACGGAGGAAGATTTGAGAGCGTACGACGGCTCTGATCCAAACAAACCGTTACTCATGGCCATCAAAGGCCAGATCTATGACGTCTCACGCTCTAGGTACAAATATTTAATTGACCTAATAATTGATTTATTCTTTGCGAAATTTTAATGTTATTTTGAAACTCAGATGAGAGTGCTTAATTCTAATTCTAACACCTTGTTGAATCATCCTTTTGTTTTGTCGATCAATGAAGGCATTATTCAGTTAGCTTAACTATTTGTTATAGGCTGAGATGGTAACAATTGAATTTAGTGTTGCATAGGTTTTTTGAGGATATTAGTATATTTGTGACATTTTTTAAGCAAACTAATATTTATTGAGTAGAGTATGCTAAGTACATTTGTGGCTTATTACGTGGTTGCTTTGTACTAGATTTGATAATCATTTCTTAATTTGGAGTTGCCCTACAAGATCCTCAGACCTTAAATGAGAAGAACAAGGAGGACAAATGAGGGGCTTTACTCAATAATTAGATATAAATATTCGTAGTAATGACTCTCCTCTAAGAAGCACAAGTTCACTCGAATTCTTAAATATTCTGATATTAATCTCCCATGTGATATATCCCCTTGGTATGTAAATAATAATGACTTGAGAATTCTTCCTTTTTGTGTTGTAATATTGAGTTATAGTATTGCTTATTGTTACTTCAGGATGTTCTATGGGCCTGGTGGGCCGTATGCATTGTTTGCTGGTAGGGATGCAAGCAGAGCCCTGGCTCTTATGTCATTTGACCAAACTGACCTTACTGGTAACATAGAAGGTCTGAGCGCTTCCGAGCTAGAGGTTCTGCAAGACTGGGGGTATAAGTTCATGGAAAAATATGTTAAGGTTGGGCAACTAGTTACAGAAAAAACTTCACAGTCCAAAGAAACTGGAAATGAAGTTGCATCAAGCGAACATGATGGAGGAGATTTATCACACGAAAATGGAAGTCAAGTGCACTAGTGTATGCATACTGCAAAACAACACTTATGAAGTTGTATGTAATATATTGTAAGATCTTTGGCTAGATCGAGGTTTAGAATTTAAGGATTCGAAATGTAAGATTACTATCATGCTTTGTACATGAAGAGGGTTAACTTGATTGCTTTTCTTATTAATAAAGTACAATTCTTGGGGTTAAATTCTTTCTTTGCA
This sequence comes from Penstemon barbatus, assembly GCA_003313485.2. Taxonomy (NCBI): domain Eukaryota; kingdom Viridiplantae; phylum Streptophyta; class Magnoliopsida; order Lamiales; family Plantaginaceae; genus Penstemon; species Penstemon barbatus. Next base: position 1,498,058 of record CM064879.1, read on the forward strand.
TCTAATGGCTTCACACTTAGCATATTATTAGATTAAAGATGAGCTACTGGGTCCGAAGCCTAGTTTATTTTCATTATTGATTATCTACAGCAAGACTTACAACTTCCTGTCACAGCAAGGGAACGCAAATAGATCATAATAATACAACACATAAATTTGATAAAAACAAATTCATTCACGTAATTAAAATTTTCTTTCAATTGCAATTGCTGTCAATGGCACCAGCCTGTGAAGTGAAAGCCCCATCCTCTCCCTCATATCCATACTTTCCGGAGGGACATTATTGGGGAGCTTCCAATCAAAAGTTTGTACCAACCTTGCTAAAGTGAGACTAACCATTTTCTCACCCAAGAACATACCAATGCAAGATCTTCTGCCAGAGCCAAATGGAATCAACTCAAAATTTTGCCCTTTTGAGTCAATTTTCGAGTTAATAAACCTATCAGGCTTGAACGAGAGAGGATCATCCCATGAATTAGGATCTCTGTGTATTGCCCAAGCGTTCACGATTACCATTGTGTTCATAGGTATGAAGTATCCCATAAACTTGGTATCCTCCCTTGCATTTCTTGGAAGCAACAAAGGAAGTGAAGGATACAGTCTCATGGTTTCTTTAACCACTGCCTGTAAATATGGCAGCTTGTTTAAATCACTCTCTTCGACATTTCTTGACCGTCCGATGACCTGATCAAGCTCGTGTTTGAGCTTTTGCAATGAGTCTGGATTGCGTAGTAACTCAGACATCCCCCATTGAATTGTGCTGCTTGTAGTCTCAGTTCCAGCCAAAAACATTTCCTGCAAATTATATAGAGGAGTATATAATGGTTTGTTATGTATTGAAAAGTAGTAGTAGCTAGTATATTAATGAATTACCAAAACAATTATAGTGGCATTTTCCTCTGAAAGCTCTTCTTCTTCCCCTTTTCCTTGATGCTCCAATAGTGCATCTAATAAATCTTTTGGTTCCTTCTCTTTTCCCAATAGATTTTCATGAATCCTTTCCTTGACAAACCCATCAACTATGTTTATCAACTTACTCAAATACTTTTGTGTATTCCTTCTGATTCCTTGCGGGTCAACCCATTTCAAGAATGGAAATGAATCCACTAAATTCGGTATCCCATTCCACTTCATGAAATTGTTCATTGCTTCAATGAATTCATTTCCTTTGTCAGATTTTGAGTCCAGTATCATATCTCTGGAGATCACGTAATTACTAATTAGATTGAAAGTCATGAGAGTAAGGTACTTATCAAATTCAATTTCCCCTGATCCTCCTCCATTTACATTAACATCTTTTTTGATCCATTGAATCATGATATCGATGCAAGATTGTCGAGATGGAGCAGAAGCACTTATCTTTTTATGTACAAAAAGTTCGGACGAACAGAGCTTGCGTGTCATACGCCAGTACTCCCCATAACGGCCAAATATCATTGACCCTTTGTCGAAGTCACATGCTGTAAGAGAATCAACAACTCTTCGATCGGAGAATGGGAGGTCGTGTTTCTTGAAAAGCTCCTCCGCAGCTTTGGCTGATTGGATGACTAGAGTGTTGGACATTCCAAGTTTTAGCCAGAGTACGGGTCCGTACTTGTCCCCAAGTTTGTGTAAATTCCGGTAGGGCATCATTCCCACATCTAATATGTTTCCGATCAACGGCCAGGCGGGTGGCCCTGGTGGCAGTAATTTATTCGAGGCGCCGTTCTTGGATTTAAATTTAAACCAAAGAAAAATGGCCAAAGAGAAGGAGATGCAAAACCAAAGTACTGAATTCATTATTTTCCTTTCAAAAGTACTGAAGATTTGAGTATATAACTACTTTTGATTCTTGAGAACCATTATTATGTGATTTACGAGGTGTAAAGATGGAATTTTTTTTGACAATCTCGGCTAGACAGATAATAGATTTTTTTTTTTTTGTATTTTCTTTAATTAATTTAAGATTATCCACGTCTGCATCTGTGTCCCACGTTTGACAAATAGTACAGCGTGTACTCACGTTAGCATCTCTAGCGGTCCCTTTTTGGGAAAGTCCATTTGTTCATCAAAGATTTGGGAGGAAATTATGTGCTTTATTTCGATATTCAATTCAATGGGGTGTTAAATGAATGACAAGTGTGTATGAGAGGAAATTCAAATATTTTATATAAGATGCATTTGAGATTATATTTAATCTCCAAATTTAAAATTTCATCTTCACTGTGTGATATTATTCAAAAATTGAATTACATAGATAGATCTCAACCACATACTACACCAATAATCTTCCCGTCTTTTGGTATGAAAGGGATGAGATTCAACTTGGAATAATATTATTTTAATCTAATCCGAATCTGGCTATAACTTTATTTAAATTATTGGTAGTGGATGTACTTGAATGAATACCTCACAACATGTGCTTCGGTACAATGGTGATTGAGTAGACCAAACCCAACTAAATTGGATTTGTTCTAGAATTCTTTAAAAGGTCTCCATTTATTACAACTTGCTGCCACAGAAAGGGAATTAATTGCAAATAAATTACAACTAGACAAAAACAACCTAAACTTGACAAAAAAAAAAATCTGACCCAGAAATTAAAATTATTTTGTTTAAGTTGGAATTGCTGTCAAAGGCACCAACTTGCGAAGTGAAATTCCCATCTTCTCCCTCATATCCATACTTTCCGGGAAGCTTCCAGTCAAAAGTCTGTACAAGCCTGGCTAAAGTGAGGCTAACCATCCTATCACCCAAGAACATACCAAGACAAGATCTTCGGCCTGAACCAAATGGAATCTAACTCAAAATTTTGCCCTTTTAGTACTACTTGTTTGTTTGTCAAACCATAGACCGACGTGATGTGAAAGAATTGCATTTTCAGTCTTATAAACTTGGTCATTTGTCAGTTCTGGTTTGAACATTTTGTATTTTGGGTAAACACCACTTTTGGTCCTTCTTATCATTAATTTTTTACAGAGTGGTCCCTCTTATGTTTTTTTTCCCACTTTAGTTCCTACTATGAATTATTTGTTTCACTTTAGTCCTTTTCAAGTGGTCCAAGGCGATTCCGATAACATGTGATATGCTTATGAGGACAATTTTGTCATTTCAAGTAAACTAACATGGATATTTTCGTCTTTCTAATTATTTAAAAAAAAAGACTAAATTTTTAAACTAGGCTTTCATTCCAATCGAACTTAATCGTACATTTCGTTCCAAACTAAAGTTTTTTCCCAAAATCTTTTTCAAAAACCAAAATTGCTCACCAATTAAATAATATCTCAAATAGTCTCAATAGTGAACGGACGAAAATGCCCAAAAAAATATTCATATGCATGTCACGTATTATCGGAACCACCTGATAAGGACTAAAGTGAAACACATAATTCATAGTAGGGACTAAAGTGAAACAAATAATTCATAGTAGGGACTAGAGTGGGAAAAAAAACATAAAAGGGACCACTCTGTAAAAAGTTAATGATAAGAGGGACCAAAAGTGGTATTTACCCTTGTATTTTTTATCCGTGTTCCATATAATAATCCCAGTTTGATCTAAATTATACGTATAGGGGTAAAGTATAAAACATTTTAGAAATTTGGAACCAGAGTCCAATTTTATTAAAGACACACCAAAATCGATCATTGAACTACTTTCATAATTTTGACGTTTTGATCATCATCATGATGTTGATTTCTCTAAGTCAACTAATTAATTAAATTCGTCCGCATGGGCAGCTCAACCGGTCTCAGAGGGGGAAGTTGGAACAAGTGACCAAGGATCGAACCTCACCAGCGGCAGTGTGGGAGCAATCTCTCAAAAAATGAGGGGGGCTCCTTGTGCGCAGTGAGTACTGGTCCAGCCTCTGTTGCCGGTTAAGTCACCATGATTTACCTCCTCTCACAATCCCGTCGGACAGGGATGTGAGGGGAGCCCGGGGTGAGCGATTTCACCTTTTGGAACAACTAATTAATTAAATTCAGTTCGTGAATCTGATCAACACTAGTAATGGATAGAAAATTAATCAACAACAAATCATTCATATTCCTAAAACTGCATGCAACAAAATAAAACCAACACTGATGTTGTCTAAAAATGATCAAAGGATTTCTTCGAGATTTTCTCTCTTCTTGAACTCTTTACGAATGCTAATTTGCACGGGAATTAAAATGACTATTTTACCCCTCCTTAATTCATTTTACATTTATGGAGGAAACTCTTCACCTCCCAAAACTTTCCTATAAATATCATCTCATTTTCAGCAAAAGGGGGGAAGTTATTCGAGAGAGAAAAAACCGAAAATTATAGAGTTCTTAGCAAGTTCGTCCCGTGCAAATTAGCATTCGTAAAGAGATCAAGAAGAGAGAAAATATCGAAGAAGTCCTTTGATCATTTTTTGACAACATCATTTTGGCGCCGTCTGTGGGAAACGATTGATCTGTACATTTACGAGTGAAACTTTTGAAAAAAAAATATTTTTCAGAGCCACCAACCACGAAATTTTATGGAGTATCAACTAAATTTATCCATGAGCCTTCGTGTAAATTTATTTTCCTCAGCAAAAGTCTCAATTCTAATCCAAATAAACTTGATTTGGATCATATTACCAAGGGTGCTCTCAAATCAACAATTCGTATAGAAGCCAATTAGTCAAAATATTACAAGTCTCGCAAAAGTGGACAAAATTGCACACTTGACCCGCAAGATGACGGAAATTGCACAATGACCTCCAAAATTTAGGGAGAATTACAAGGTTGCCCTTGAGTTATCTCAAGATTGGAGAACAAGCGAACTCGGTAAAATTTACATTTTATGTATTTTTGTTAAAATTTATTATATTATTTACTTACGGACACATGAAGCCAATAATAAATGAATCTCTAAAACTACAAACGGTAAACCGATGGTCTCTTCGCGATCAAGAAGGGTAAATCGATCATCCCTAAAAAAGTAAAGGGTAAATCGATCATTGCTCAACGATCAAGAAAGGGTAAATCGGTCATCCCTAAACGATCGAGGGTAAATCGGTCATCTCTAGAGATCAAAGGGTGAATCGACCATTCCTCCGCAAAATGCTAGGGGGTCAATTGGTCATCCTTCAACGATCAAAAGGGGTAGTCCGGTCGTCTCTCGGCACCAAAAAAAAAAAAAAAAAAAAAAAAAGACAATAACGACAGCGACGATAGAATACTATCAAAGTAAAAAAACAGCGTGAATCAAGTTACACTTGTGGCTGAAATTTAAATTTATCTTTATTACATTTACTTTCAAGTGATAATATTTAACCACACAAATTTGTGTTTTACATGCAATTATGGCTTTGGGAGGCAACTTTTGACAAACGATATCTCAAAGAAGAATATTTACTCCATATAAGAAAGATCAGCTAAAGAAAAGGAGCAGCCCTACTCTTCACCAAATTTACAAGGGGAGCATGTCTAAGCACTGTACTCTTTTTCCTTCGTCCAAGTTTTTGTCCCAATGGGTTTTTCTTGGCAAGGTTTTAACGAGGCAGTGTTACACGCTTATTTATCACATATGGATGTATGATGTTCGTAGCTACAATGCCCAGATACTTGAATCAAGTTTCGACAATAAACGCTCGCATAATTATTCCCGAAACTGGGGGGCAAATGATGTGTCCAAATTTTGTACCCGAGGGCAATTAAGAGATTACACTAAGTTGCATAAATAAGAGATTTGTAACGTCTTTATCATAAACTCTCGTAACGTCTGTAACGTCTTTGTATTTATTACTTGTAACGTCTTTCCTGAAAAGACTATTATACCCATGTACGTACCTATAAATAGGTAGCCCTATTTCTGACAAAAGGAACAGAACTGAATTCACTATTACAATTACAATACAATTTTTCTCTCGATATCTGTGTGCAGATCTTACTTTATTATTGTGATGTTGTTATAGATCGAAGGGCTTATTCCATCTTTGCCCTGAACATTTTTATACAACATCATAATTGGCGCCGTCTGTGGGAAATTTTTGCTTGATTTGCACGTCGAGATGGCGAATGAGAATGAAGAGAACCAATGGAAAAACACAGAAGAGTCGAATGATCCACCTGGTGGAGGAGACGCATAACGCGATTCATTCGTTGAAGGAGACGCATAAGGCGATCCATCCGCTGAAGGAGGCGCATGACGTGATCCACCTGGTGGAGGAGATGCATAACGCGATTCATTCGTTGAAGGAGACGCATAAGGCGATCCATCCGCTGAAGGAGGCGCATGACGTGATCCACCTGGTGGAGGAGACGCATAACGCGATTCATTCGTTGAAGGAGACGCATAAGGCGATCCATCCGCTGAAGGAGGCGCATGACGTGATCCACCTGGTGGAGGAGACGCATAACGTGATTCATTCGCTGAAGGAGACGCATAAGGCGATCCATCCGCTGAAGGAGGCGCATGACGTGATCCACCTGGTGGAGGAGACGCATAAGGCGATTCATTCGCTGAAGAAGACGCATAAGGCGATTCATTCGCTCAAGGAGACACATAAGGCGATCCATCTGCTGAAGGGGCGCATGACGCGATCCACCTGGTGGAGGAGACGCATAAGGCGATTCATTCGCTGAAGGAGGCGCATAAGGCGATCCATTCACTTAAAGAGGTGCATGATGCTATCCACATGGTGGAGGAGACGCATAAGGCTATCCATCCGCTGAAGGCGACACATAAGGCGATCCATCGCCTGAAGGAGGCACATGACGTGACCTAGTGGAGGAGGCGCACGACGCGATCCACCTAGTTGAAGAGGCACAATTGTCGATCCAACTGGAGAGAGGCACATGAGCGCACTAACTCAAATGCCTTACCCTGAAGCACCACCACACGCGCCACCCCTAACGTCTACCATATAAATGGCCCAAGAAATGCTTGATAAGATGGCAGCAACAGTAGTAGCAAGTGCAGTTGCACGATACATGGCCAAGAAATAATGAATGCTTAATCCACTACGATCCTTGCTCGAAGTCATAGGCACATCGTCAAGGCGCGATAAAGATGAGCAGAGACGACAAGAGGAACCGAATGCAAGGCAAACTTTAAATAAGAAAGCCACTAATAAAGCCCCAGGAGCGGAGGAGGCGCTAAGGCAACCTCACCCCAGGGTGGAAAGAGAAAAAGCTCTTCTCAAAGTCCTGGAAGAAAAGAGTGGAGGAAAAAACGACATGCACAAAGAATAAGAAGAAATAAGAGAGCAACTACCTCTCATGATACCATTGAAGAGTGGCTCATTCGCTCCTACAGTATGGGCGAGCTCGAGGGCACAATACTAAATATTGCTACCATCTGAAAGATAAGATAGATAGGCTGATTTGTGAGAAGAAGAAAGAAGGTTGCTCCTGGAAGAAATTCGTCCCTAGTGAGAACCGGTGGACAATGACCAAATGGAAATAGCACAATACTGGCCAGACAAGACGATATCTTTTCAAATGTCGGCACAATCAACGTAATATCAAGGGGGACAGTTGGAGGAGACTCGACTAATATAAGAAAGCTCTCGTCAGAAGGAACGTTTCAGGGACCTTCACTATATGCCAAACACCATATTCACCAAGCGGAGAAATATAACCAGACTATCCCTGCAGATGATTGATGATTACGGAATGTTATGCTAACATTTTGAAGAATAGAATAAAGCTAAGTTTGGACCGAACTATACCACTGAGAATGAGCCAACTGAACAAATGATGAGCGATGTTCCTGATGCAAAAGAAGATGAGATCGAAAGCAAACAAACAAAACTGGAGAGTCTATGGATAAAAGCAATGCAATAACTAGAGAAATCATGTAGCATTCTAGGCTTCGACTTTCAAAGTTTTTATTACCATGTACCGATCAATAAAAGTTCAATAGTAACAGCTAAAGGATTTCATTTTTCGCACGAGGATACATGTTTTAATTCCTTAAGACGACTATGTCTATCTCCATACAAGGAAATAAAAATAAAAAATTCTCAAGGCTTAAAGCAAAATCATTGCCTTAGAACCAGTGTTGCTCTTTAATAGCATTATGTATATATGTGTGTGTATATATATATATATATACACACAAATATGGCTAGCAGAAAAATCCTCGCCTCAGAGTCAAAATAACTCTTTAAAGGCATCAATGGATATACCGCACCTCCAACGAGAAAAATAAAATAAAAATTTCTCAAGGCTAAAGGAAATATCCTCGCCAAGTCAATGTAGCTCTTTAAGAGCATTATGCCTCAAAAATGAGACAAATAAAATAAAAAACCTCAAAAAGTGACACAATCACGCTTAGATAAAAAATTACTTGAAATCTCCAAATCCAAATTACTTGAATCTCGCATCACCAACAACGAAATCGCGTCCGAAACAAGCAATCCATGATTGACCAAAGCAAAGAATGCCCGATCGAGGCAGAATCACGATCGAGGTACAAACCCGATCGTTGCATAAAGATCGGCTAAGGCAAAACCTCGGCCAAGGCACAAAGGCCTGGCCGAGGTACAAACTCAGTCAAGGCATAAAGGTCGGCTGAGGCACTATGGCCCAGTCGAGGTATAAACCCGACAGAGGCACATGGCCGGCCGAAGTATAAACTCGGACTAAGAACAAATACCCAATCGAGGCGTAAAGGCCTACCCGAGGTGCACCAATAGCATGATTGAAGTACAATAACATCGGTCGACCAACAACGGTGAGACCTTTACCTAAAAAATCCATCTAAGTTTTGACAACAACTCTTACTCATTATTGCCGAATATGGGGGCATCCTATTACCCCGGCCTCGGCCGAGGAATAGAAACACTAAGCAAAAAAATAAAAAAAAATTGACTTCTTTGATACAATGATACTTCAATCACAAATGCCCTGGAAATGGGAAAAAATGACTTTTTCGAAACGAAAGTTCTTCAATCATGCATTTTTGGGATAATGATTATTCAATCACTCCATGTCCTGGAACCGAGAAATCCATGGGACAACGTGCACTCTCGAGGAACACACACGTTGGAGATCGAAAAAGTCTTCGTTGTGATAATCACTATAATTACACATGCCTTAAAAAAATATTATAAGTGAAGAATCAAACCTCATATTCACTCCCAAGTGCAAAGACATGACAGAGGTGCGGGCAATTCGCGATGACCTCAGTCGACGCTAATGGCGTGAAAAGGCCTCAGACCACATGACCAAAACGTGGCGACCTCGATTGTCGCAAATGAGGTGCAACATCATATTAATCTCGATCGGCACAAAAAATGCACGACAACTTCGGCTGTCCCAAACGAGGACGAACGATGAGATATCTTAACCATAAAGAATAAAAACATATAATTTTCGGCTGGCCATGGCTTCAAGAAACCAAAGTCTCGGCACACAATAGAATTACATATTGATTAATGTAATTGCCCCGACTGGCCACAAGTAACCAAAGCCTCGGCACACAATACCTCGGCTGGGCTTGGCCGAGGCAGATGTGCCTCGGCTGGTGCTGAATGGGCCGAGGCATGCTATGCCTCGGCTGGGTGTGGCCGAGGCATGGCATGCCTCGGCTGGTGCTGAATGGGCCGAGGCATGCTATGCCTCGGCTGGGTGTAGCCGAAGGCATGCTGCCTCGGCTAGTGCTGAATGGGCCGAGGCATGCTATGCCTCGGCTGGTGCTGGACGAGCCGAGGCATGCTATGCCTCGGCTGGGTGTAGCCGAAGGCATGCTGCCTCGGCTGGTGCTGGATAGGCCGAGGCATAGCATGCCTTGGCTGGGTGTAGCCAAAGATGAGCTGCTTCTGCCGTGCCAGTCGAGGCAGCATATGCCCACGCTGAGCGCAGTCGAGGCAGAGTTAAAAAAAAATTTACACACAAAGAAAAAAAATATTTGAATTAACAATAAGTACCTCGTGACGACATTCTTCGAAAGTATTTTCTCGAGAAATAAGCTTAATATTTTTAAGTTTGAAAGGTGTGATATTATTTTGCAAAATCTATATCTTCTAAATAAGGAACATATTCTAATATATATATATATCTCAAAGTATATATGTCATGCATTTTAAATTCCGCAATTGAAAAAAATTCACTCACGGAATTGGGGGGACATCATGATAGTGACAATTTATGATATAAGGGCATTTTAGTAATTCTCTAATTAGTAAATTTTATAATAAATAATTATATCACCAATTAAAATGACTATTTTACCCCTCCTTAATTCATTTTACATTTATGGAGGAAACTCTTCACCTCCCAAAACTTTCCTATAAATATCATCTCATTTTCAGCAAAAGTGGGGAAGTTATTCGAGAGAGAAAAAACCGAAAATTATAGAGTTCTTAGCAAGTTCGTCCCGTGCAAATTAGCATTCGTAAAGAGATCAAGAAGAGAGAAAATATCAATTTATGATATAAGGGCATTTTAGTAATTCTCTAATTAGTAAATTTTATAATAAATAATTATATCACCAATTAAAATGACTATTTTACCCCTCCTTAATTCATTTTACATTTATGGAGGAAACTCTTCACCTCCCAAAACTTTCCTATAAATATCATCTCATTTTCAGCAAAAGTGGGGAAGTTATTCGAGAGAGAAAAAACCGAAAATTATAGAGTTCTTAGCAAGTTCGTCCCGTGCAAATTAGCATTCGTAAAGAGATCAAGAAGAGAGAAAGCCACAAGTGTAACTTGATTCACGTTGTTTTTTTACTATATTTACTTTCAAGTGATAATATTTGACCCCACAAATTTGTGTTTTACATGCAATTATGGCTTTGGGAGGCAACTTTTGACAAACAGATATCTCAAAGAAGAATATTTACTCCATATAAGAAAGACCAGTTAAAGAAAAGGAGCAGCCCTACTCTTCACCAAATTTACAAGGGGAGCATGTCTAAGCACTGTACTCTTTTTCCTTCGTCCAAGTTTTTGTCCCAATGGGTTTTTCTTGGCAAGGTTTTAACGAGGCAGTGTTACACGCTTATTTATCACATATGGATGTATGATGTTCGTAGCTACAATGCCCAGATACTTGAATCAAGTTTCGACAATAAACGCTCGCATAATTATTCCCGAAACTGGGGGGCAAATGATGTGTCCAAATTTTGTACCTGAGGGCAATTAAGAGATTACACTAAGTTGCATAAATAAGAGATTTGTAACGTCTTTATCATAAACTCTCGTAACGTCTGTAACGTCTTTGTATTTATTACTTGTAACGTCTTTCCTGAAAAGACTATTGTACCCCTGTATGTACCTATAAATAGGTAGCCCTATTTCCAAACAAAGGGGACGGAACTCAATTCACAATTACAATTACTATACAATTTTTCTCTCGATATAAGTGTGCAGACCTTATTTCATTATTGTTATGTTGTTATAGATCGAAGGGCTTATTCCGTTTTTGCCTTGAACATTTTTATACAACATCATAATTAAATTATGATGTTGTATAAAAATGTTCAGGGCAAAAATGGAATAAGCCCTTCGATCTATAACAACATCACAGTAATGAAATAAGGTCTGCACACTTATCAAGAGAAAATTTGTATAGTAATTGTAATAGTGAAATTCGAGTCCTGTTCCCTTTGTTTGGAAATAGGGCGACCTATTTATAGTTACATACAGGGGTACAACAGTCTTTTCAGGAAAGACGTTACAAATAATAAATACAAAGACGTTACAGACGTTACGAGAGTTTATGATAAAGACGTTACAAATCTCTCATTTATGCAACTTAGTGTAATTTCTTAATTGCCCTCGGGTGCAAAATTTGGACACATCATATTGCCCCCCAGTTTCGGGAATAATTGCGCGAGCGTTTATTGTCGAAACTTGATTCAAGTATCTGAGCATTGTAGCCACCTACTCCATACCTCCATATGTGATAAATAAGCATGTAACACTGCCTCGTTAAAACCTTGCCAAGAAAAACCCATTGGGATAAAAACTTGGACGAAGGAAAAAGAGTACAGTGTTTAGACACGCTCCCCCTGTAAATTTGGTGAAGAGTAGGGATGATTCTTTTCTTTAGCTGCTCTTTCTTATATGGAGTAAATATTCTTCTTTGAGATATCTCTTTGTCAAAAGTTGCCTCCCAAAGCCATAATTGCATATAAAACACAAATTTGTGTGGTCAAATATTATCACTTGAAAGTAAATGTAGTAAAGAGAAATTTAAATTTCAGCCACAAGTGTAACTTGATTCACTCTGTTTTTTTACTTTGATAGTATTCGATCGTTGATGTCGTTATTGTCTTTTTTTTTTTTTTTTTTTTTGGTGCCGAGAGACGACCGGACTACCCCTTTTGATCGTTGAAGGATGACCAATTGACCCCCTAGCATTTTGCGGAGGAATGGTCGATTTGCCCTTTTTTTGATCTCTAGAGATGACCGATTTACCCTCGATCGTTTAGGGATGACCGATTTACCCTTTTTTGATCGTTGAGCAATGATCGATTTACCCTTTACTTTTTTAGGGATGATCAATTTACCCTTTTTGATCGCGAAGAGACCATCGGTTTACCGTTAGTAGTTTTAGAGATTCATTTATTATTGGCTTCATGCATCCGTAATTAAATAATATACTAAACTTTTAACTGAAATACATAAAATTGTAATTTTTACCTACTCCTTTGTGTATTTCTGCAATCTTGAGATACTTCAGGGTCAACTTTGTAATTCTCACTAATTTCTGGAGGTCATTATGCAATTTCTGCAGAACTTTTGTATGGGCCTGTAATATATATTCAGCCACTTGTAGAAAAAATCAGAAATAATGATAAAATTTTGGTAAGAATATTTAATTTCTAAATGGCATATAAATGGAAAGAACTTAGCCATTTTTCTCCACTAAATGTAGACTGTATAGGCTGAAACTCATATTTCTTTAAACGAGAGGGAGGATTTGCATGTTCATCAAAGTGCAGGGGCAGATTTGCAATTCGTTTTATATAGTTGATTGTGTGAAATGGTGCTGCCACTCCGTTATGACGAAAAAATCTTCATCAACTAGAATTGACCTGTGAAATAGCTCGCATGGTCTTTGGGCTCGGCATGCCCGCAGCAAATTTCTTCCAAAAAATGTTTTTTTCCCTCTACTGATGCAGACCAGTCGTTTCCCACAGACGGCGCCAATTATGATGTTGTATAAAAATGTTCAGGGCAAAAATGGAATAAGCCCTTCGATCTATAACAACATCACAGTAATGAAATAAGGTCTGCACACTTATCAAGAGAAAATTTGTATAGTAATTGTAATAGTGAAATTCGAGTCCTGTTCCCTTTGTTTGGAAATAGGGCGACCTATTTATAGTTACATACAGGGGTACAACAGTCTTTTCAGGAAAGACGTTACAAATAATAAATACAAAGACGTTACAGACGTTACGAGAGTTTATGATAAAGACGTTACAAATCTCTCATTTATGCAACTTAGTGTAATTTCTTAATTGCCCTCGGGTGCAAAATTTGGACACATCAAACACATAGAGCGCTAACCATGCTATATAAATATATATTCTATTCAAAAGGATTAATTAATGTGAAGGAAATACATTCTTTTCAATTATACTATGAATAATTTTTATTATTAAAATCAACTATAGTAACGTGGGTCAAACGGGCTCGATCTTATGAAGCAGAAGCACCATCATTTAATGTTAGGATCGTAATGAAATCATGAAATATATATATATATATATATATATATATATATATTGTCTAACACACATAATAAATTAACCAATTAAATTGCACAAATCTTTAACTCGCTTCTAATAAAAAATAAAAAATAAAAAAAATGGAATACTTGGAAGAAAACTAAATTGAACCAAACATAGATTGTCGAGGCATGTAGGCGATCCAATTAAAGTAAAAATAAATCTAATCTAATACATATATATATATATATATATATATATATATATATATATATTTGAAGGGTGGGTGTTGAGTGTTGACTCCAATTAAGTGTTTTGATTAAAATTTTATTTCTTTAGAGTTTTGAATTATTTTATTTTGTGAAAAACTCTTGATTGGTTGAAATTATTATATGAATTTATATTGTACATATTATCATTTAGGTAATAATATCGATAATCTGCATAATTCATGTCAATTAGTACTAATCATGTAATTACATACTCCCACATATAGTTTCACCTAAAAAATAAGAGAAAATTTTATTAATTCCTAAAATTTCTCCCCTAAATATGCTATAGTTATCTTTCATAAGGATGTTTATTTTATATTCATCTTATTTTGAATACTGGATATCATATTATCTTTGGTTCTTCCATGAAAATCATGGTTTTAATTTTATTCTCCATAACTATGACTTGAGAAGCTTTGAAGCTTTCGATTTTTCTATTCTTCTTTTTATTTCTTACTATTATACAAGATTTTATATTTTAATTTCGTGTTATTTTTATTTTATTGTTTTTGTTGTAGAAATAGTTTCATTCTTTTTAGTTTTATAATCATACAAGATAAGCTTGCAATTTTCTGTAATTTTTCTCATTTTTTTTATGATTATAAACAAATATATATATATATTAATTAGTTAGTGTACTTGAACATCATATTTTTCGAACTATGATGAAAGGTGATTCATATTTAAATTTTTTATATTTGTTCATTGAATTATCACACATTGAATTTCTTCATTATTTTAGTATTTATTTACAAATAATAACTAATTAAAATTTGAATTTTTTTTTTCATTTTACACAAATATAGCATATATGTGAACTCTAAAAGTTGATTAATATCTTTAATCATGTAGCTTCAATTTTTTATTTTTTTATTTTTGTTGATCTTAATTTTTGTAATATACTAATATCCTATTTTAAGAATGTTAGATCTTAATTATCGTTTTTTTTTTTTTATTTTCCCTAGCTTTACATCTTCATCTATTTTATTTTTTATACCAACTATGAAAATATGAGTAGTAGTATTACACCTCGAGCTTAATGTGACGTAAATCTAAAGAAGTGATATAATCTCTAGAAACAAAAAATATTTATTTGTTGATTCTTCAGAAGTGTCAAAAAATTTCATAAAAGACATAATAAACAAGGTGTTAATTTTTAATTCTCAAACGAATCACGGACTAATGCTTTAAATATTTGATTTTATGAATGACAATCATTAACTATTAATTTTGATTTATACAACACGACTATTAGTTTAAGATTGTATGTCCTTTTAGTGCCTTTTATTTAAAGCTAATTTTTTTTTTCTTTTTTAGTGTATTTGAATCATGCATAGCACGTGTTTTAGGCTAGTTTAAGTATAAAGAGCTGTTAAGACAAAACAAGATAACCAAAGCAATTAACTTCATTTTGATCAGTGGTTATTTCAGAAAATATTACAGTAAATTCTTCACCAATTCTCTTTTCTTAGAGTTTTGAATTTTTTTTAATTATAAAATAGTTAGTTATTTGGCAAGTAAGCATTAATGGTAAATCTTAATATTTTTGGAATATATTGAAATTGTTAATAATGATTTCCTTCCTTTTGTATACAAGTTATTAATTATTAATATATCATTAAATCGTAATATTGAACTTGAAACTCCCAACAAATCATGCTAATTATTAGGAATTCTACATAAATTTGTTAAATATGCAAGATTATAACGTATTCAAATTTAATCTCCCTATAAATCATGTTAAATATTAGGAATTCTACAAACTATAAAGTGTATTCTATTTTGATTGGTTTGATAGCATGTCTTCTACAACCTCAAATTACAAATTTACAATGCCGAGCACTAACATCATCGCTATTTTATTTCCGCATGAAGTGGCTAAGGTATTTATGTGATCATATATACTTAGACAATTTATCTAACTATAAGCTTAGATATATTTACTATATATCTATCTAATGGTTATTATTTTCATACTTTTGTAAACTTTAGTAAACTATGTTGTAGTTTTTATCAGAATCCATGAGGTATTAGTGGATTTTGAATTGTTTCATTTTAGTTTAAAAAATTTCATTACAATTTATATCTCAATATCCTTTTATCACATTTTTCTATCTTTATCTTGATTTATTAATATTAACTGTTACAAATTTATATTCTTTCTTTTATGTATTTTCTGAATTTTCATTTCATACGATTTAATATGCATCCTTGATTTGATATTCTTTTATTGAGTTAACCATTATAATGGTATGCTCTTAATTTAAACAATTTATCTTTGTATATATATATATATATATATATATATATATATATATATATATATATATAAAAGAGTGGTCTTTGACTCAATTTGGACCTAATTCTCTTTTCTTAGAGTTTTGAATTTTTTTTAATCATAAAAAAGTGTAATTAATTAGTTAATTGGTAACCAAACATTTATGGTAAATGTCATTATTTTCTATTTTTTTAATAATGATTACTTTCTTTTATATAAGAGTAAATTAATTCTTAATTTGTCCTAAGAATTTTCCTTATACAAAGGCTTAGGAATCGACTCTAAATCTAGAAAATCTTTATGAGCAAATTAAGCCTCCCCTATCAAGGAATTTTCCTATTATCATTGAATAGGTAATTAATGACTTCTAAAAATCTAAAATGCGAAAATCAAGCCAATTTATTAAAATTTTCTAAGTAACGCATTACATAGTATAAGACATTTTGAATTTGTCCTCCTTATAAAAGAAATCTTTGACCTCTTAATTCATGAGTTTTCATTATTAGTTCGGCCATTGTATTTTTTTTTCATCTCATGCGTTCTATCTTTTTTCTCTCTCATCCTTATTTTTTCTGGAAAAAAATTTAATTCATTAGCTATTCACTCTTCTCTTGCATTATATTTAGTTTATTTTGTATCATAGACACTAATAATTTTCTTCTTGTGTTGATTTCAGGAACATTATTTAATGTGAAAACAAATGAATAACTATGAGGAAAGTGACATGGATATGCAGTGATTTTATTCACGACCAAGAAAGCAATACATTTAACATATATGACTAAGATTACAAGATTTGGAAATAAATATTAGAGGTATCATAATTGAAATTTTAATGATTGAGTAAAGTTTCTAACTTGAATTTTTTCACAAGAAATTTGATTATAATTTCATGGTCTGTCTTTGACTATTTTTGGGATATGTTATACATATCAACGTTCATCTTGGTTTATGGACTTACATATTAATATTTTAGTATTTTTATTGTTATTAAATTTCCAATTTTTTGATTTTTTAATGAATAATGTTTCTATCGTGTTTCTCAACATACATGCAATCCATTTGATCACATTTCCATCATGAATTCTATTTTACTTAAATTTGCATAATATCAACTATTCTATACTATATATTATAGCATAACAATCCTTCGAACGTAATGCCATAAATCTTATTGAGTGCAATTTTGGATATTTTTTAATATTTTTAATCGTTTTGAAAGAAAAAAACTATATTTTTAAATTTTAGCAGATCTTATATTTATTTTCATTTTCTTTTAAGTTAACGTGTTTATTATGAAAAAAATTATTTATTTTTCTTCTTTTGATTATCTTATATTCAAAAAATTTATAATTTTGTAATCATGACAAATATATTTTTGTTTGTATTTTGCATCTTTGTTATGACTATCGTCTTGTGCTATCACATATTTATTCTCAAATTATTGAATTTTAATCTTTTTTTATCCAGGGGTTTACAAATCGTGTTTTCAATTCTAATATTTTAAAATATTTATACTTTTAGTGCGTACTTCCCAAATTGCGCATATATTCCCAAAAAAAAATAATAACTTTTTTAATTTAACTTATTTTGCGTTTTTGGAATCATTATATAGTCAAAATTTAGCCCTTTTAGTCTCATAAAATTGTCTCAAGTTTTGCATTTTAGATATCAAATGGAATGGAACCAAAAAATATAATATTTTAATAAAATAGTTCCACAATTCCAATTTTATTAAGTGCGGACTTAAATCATTGAGGAACAATTAACGATGGGTGACAAAATATATAATTTCTTCCATATTTTCCATTATTTTTTAGAGAAAAAAATTGGTCTTTGTAAAATGGATTTGGTAGGTTGTTTTCTATCTTATTCAAATTGCTACTCTTTTATCTCAAAAGGACTGAAAGTGCATATCATAGAGGGCAAGAAGATGTTAAGAAGAAACTCACATGTACTCTTCACTAACTCCCAACGACGTGTAAGATAATCTTAGTAAAAGGATAGAGTAAACTCATGAATTTTATATTGATTAGATGACCTATTATCTAATTATCATTGCATTGCTTTCTTTTTCATCAATTTTAACTACACTATCATATTCACTTTACTTTCGTTTTCATCAATTTATTACACTGTCCATAATAAATATTTTAAAGCTAAATGACACTAATGGTCCATCAAGTTTTAAGTTGGTTATGTATTTGTCCCTCATAGATAAAGTGTTACACTTTCGTCCCTCTTACAGAATATGTATTACATTTTTATCCCTCTTAGATAATATGTGTTACAGTTACGTCCCTCATGTTAATATTTTATTTCATTTTCAAGAGTTACACTTTTGTCCCTCTTAGATAATATATGTTATAGTTACCCTCATTTTAATATTTTATTTTATTTTTGACCTTATGTTAATATTTTGTATAAAAATGTGTATGAACAATAGTGTAACATGTAGGATGTTAGTGTAACACATATTATCTAAGAGAGACGAAAGACTAACACTTCATCACGAGGGACATAAGTATAACATAGATTATCTAAGAATGACGAAAATATAACACTTTATGTATGAGGGACGAAAGCGTAATCAACTTTAAATTTGATGGACCATTAATGTCATTTAACCATAATTTAATGTAATTTTGTGCATAGCACGAGAATAGGCTAGTGGGCCCACTGTTGGCAACAACCATTTTCCAGAATCCAAAATCCAAATTAATTTCAGTTACGTTTGACTAGTGGGCCCACTATTGGCAATAACCTTTTTTGTATTATTTGGAATGGATAATCTTGCATTAATAAGGTTGTAATCCTGTTTAGGCAATCGTTCGAGGTTTTAGCCGTTGTGGGGGTTTAGGACTCTAGGGTTCCTCAAATTCGATTCATACATTTTTTTTTTGTAAATCTAGGATTGTTTCAAGGCGGCGCTTTTTTTACCATATTTGTTGAATTCATTATCTCGCATCACTTTTTCTATTTATTTAAGGTCAACACACAATTTTTCTTAATACAAACAACCTTTGCATTGTCAATTTCCTCAAAAAATAAAAGAAAGAACAGAAAAGAATCTTGGGTAATTGATGTTAGAAGAGTCAAATCCAGGTTTGCAACATCTACATTTCCAAGTTACAACTTATTTGTTCACACATTTTTATTCAAGTTAATTATCAATTCAGTATATAGGATGTTATATTAGGGTTGATGATTGTTATTGTTGATGCCATTTTTTGGTGATTGCTCTTAGTTTTTGTTTAGGATTTTGAGATTTTTACTCAAATCTTTTAATTCAATTTAATTAAATCAGGCTGTTACAATGTGAATATCTCTTTTATTTTATTGATTGATATCTCAAGATTTTCTCTTTTGATTGAATTGGGATAACTGTTTCAGCCAAATATTAAATTCTTTATAGGGAAGCAAATTGGAATCAATTAGGATCATTGTTTGGCAGAAAGGATGAGTTTTCCTGATCCACCTCCTCCTCAACATCCATACATGTCAATGCCCATTTCTGGAGGGTTTTCCCCTCCATTCATGATGGAAAATCAACAAACCGATCCAATCTCGAAATTCGAGAATCCTCCTCCTTTGAAAAGACCTAAAAATTTCGAAAGTTCACAAAAATTTGCATCTTTCCCAGCAAATAACCAAAGAGCGAACACACCAAATGTACCAGGAAACAAAGGAACATGCCATATATTCTATAAGACTCGACTCTGTGCCAAGTTCACCGAAGGCACTTGTCGAAATGGTGAAAATTGCACTTTTGCACACGGCATGGAAGATTTACGTGAGCCTCCTCCTAATTGGCAAGATCTTATTAGGGAAAAGGAAAGGGGCCCTGGAGGTGGTAGTAGTAATAGTAGGGGGGGTGAAGATCAAAGAATGTTGATTCATAGGATAAAAATTTGTAAGATATATTACAATGGAGAAGAGTGTCCTTACGGGGACAAGTGCAACTTTTTACATGAACGCGGCCCTCCTCCACCCCCTACAAAGTTTAAGGCTGATGTGTTTAGAAAGAGGGAAAGTTCCGCAATAAGCATTGGAACAACTGGGGATGCTATGGTTAGTAACAACAATTTTGATCAATCTAAGCAGCATGTTACTTGGAACTTGGATGCTTACCAATCAAAGACTTCCTTTTGGAAAACTAAGCTATGCAGTAAATGGGAGATTGGACAGTGCCCTTATGGAGAACGATGCAATTATGCTCATGGCTTGTCAGGTATAATGTTTGTCGTTTTCATTGGATGTGATATTTGTGTCCTTGATTCATTGCTCTTGAAACTGAATGGTTTGAAAATTACCCATTTTGGGAAGCTTAATTAATTAATGATTTGGAAGGTAATCACTATTTGGACCTGGATATGTTGACTTGCAACAGTAGTATCATGCTCATACGAGAAATAAAATTTTGTCACCATTACCGTTATCCTTCCTTATTACATTCTAATCATCTGTCCAGATTGAAGTAATTCTGATATGCAACTGTCTTGCTTTTTAATAATGAATCTGAAAACAAAAATCTCACCGTTATCCAATGCTTTGTAAACTATGAAATATTATGTTATAATGCATGGGTATGGTAAAAGTTTGTACGGTATCTGATTCGTTTGTCGTTTTATATTTTGATGGTTATCGGTTTATTCCTTGTCTTTTCCATTCTGGATATTTATTTGTTAATCTACTTTGCTACGCTTTCTTCAACCAAAATTGGAAAATATGATAGAGCCTTATACTTTATATTATCTCCACTTTACTAATTGCTAACTTCCGATTCGGCAGAGTTGAAATATTCCACCACCACCCATGGTGATGCAGGCTCGGTAATGAATTCGGGATCTATTCCAGCAAATCCTTTCTCATCTGCTGTATCTAGCCAGTCTCTATGCAATTTAGTGATTGGTGCTCCTCCGAATGAAAGTGGAGAAGATAAGAAGGCATCACGATGGAAAGTGACAAGGAAGATTAATCGAATTTATGGCGATTGGTTAGATGATGGATCGCCTAACTGCTCCCCAACCAAAGACGAGATATGAGGGTCGAGATGATCATCTTTCAATTACTACTAAGTACTAGATATAAGGTCGAGATGATCATATTTCAAGTTCTACTATAGCGAAATGTGATGAGCATCATTATTTCGACGAATTATATAAGGCTTCTCCAGATTGTAAAGAAACTTAAGGAGGCGAGCAAATCCAAGTGCAACTTTGGTCATTTGCCGCGAATCAAAGTCATCTCTAGTTATGGTTATGAGGTTATGCAAAGAATCCATTGGTTTAAGATAATAAACAATTCCCAATCACTTTATCTTCACAACAGTACCCTATAACATCCACCAAATTGGGATGAAAAGACACTGTAGAATCATTAAGGAACATCACTTCTTCCTGCACAAATATAATGGATGATCTTCTTCACAATTAATTTTTTTTTCTATCATTTTTACCCCTCTTGTTAATGCTTATAATTAATGCTAACTAGTATACGCTATGTGTTATTCACGAAATCATATTAAATTAAATTAAACATGATGCAGCTGGTCAAAACTGGAGGAAAATCATGATCGAAGGTGATTCGAGTGTGATTTTTTTTTTTTGAGACAATTCGAGTGTGATTATTGCATCTATTGAAAGTGAGGGCGCTTCGAGAACAGATTTTGGAGGAATTATTGATGAGATTAAGGAAGTAGGACAGCTTTTTGACTCATTTAAAGCCTGCGATATCCGACGCAAAGGAAACAAAGTAGCTCATGAGATTGCAAATTTGTCATTTTGAGAAACATTTGATTCTTGTGTTTTACCAGAGTCCATCCATGACATTGTGTTTTCTGATATGATTTATTAATAAATCTATCATTTTCACTAAAAAAAAACAAAACAAAAAAAGAGAGAAAACTTCTTATCCCGTAAATGTACATGTCGAGATCAAATGATCCGAGTAAAAGAAATTCTACAAAGAGAATCTAAACTAAGCTTCCTATTTGTTTTCACCCGACTTGTACTCCATTTCATACATTTTTTGTAACTCTAATATGCACAATATAACTGAGCAAATGCCAGAAAATCTTCAAATATTCCACTATGAAACCAACAAACTATACGACCACGATTAACTTCAAAAGAATTGTATTGTCTTGCATATGGAAGCTATTAGAAATCACCGAATGCTTCAAATAAGTCCCCATAATACATCCTTCTTCATATATCAAGTCTCATTTTTGTACATATGTACTTTAAAAGATCGTGAGTTTCCTAAATTATAGGACATAATTCATATCGATCAAAACATGTTTGATTAAAAAATTTACCTGGTTCAACACTGACTGACCCACTCCATTTTTAATCCGTGAAAATTGGTTTAATTCTAACCCAACCAATTTATTACTTGCTCGGTTCGATTCATCCAATTACATCTTAGCCTGATTAATAGGTTCAAGTACTAACACTTGGGCCCTGCATTTTAGCAGCCCAAACTCAAATATTTGAGGTGGCTTTTGCCGGGCAAGAATCTGCAATTAAACGACCTACCTGCTTCTGCCACCGTAACATTACAATTACGTAACTAATTATTTTATTTTTTTTTTTTTGGTTGCGAATAACACTACAATTACATTTAAATGCTTCTTCCTTTTTTTTTTTTTAAATCCAAAAAATGCCTATATAATACTCATGTAACTATCATATTATATACAATATATATCCAGAAGTGCCCTTTTCGTTTTGTGTTTTGTGTATTCTTGGGACCCCGAAATATATTGACAACTCTTTTGATGGGGACCATTTCAGGTAATGGGATCATAAGAATTACAAATTGAATTTGAGTAGTTTATGAATTATTTTATCAATTCAGATCTCTTTCCAAAAAAGAGAAAAAAAATATCGGAATTATACTTTTCTTACCAAATTTTTACTTACTTTATACATTTCATACTAAACTTTTCAAAAAGACATATTTCGTACAAAAGTTGGACAACCTTTTTTTTTAAATTTCATTCGTCCATTAGTTTTCTGATGAAAAAGTTCATGCGTCAAGCATGTATCCGTTTAAGTCACCATTTTTATCTTCTCAGGAGATATTTGCAATTGGGCAAAAATACCTAAAAAGATAAAAATTGAGAGGGGTAATTGCAATTATTGAGAACTTCCTAGTTGAATCCCATCCCTTCATTGCTTCTTCACAATGATTTCCATGCTAACTGGAACTTCTCCTTCTCCCCTTTATTTTTATTGGCGACTAGCAATTTCCAACAAAGGAAAAAAGAAATATGTCACGGATAAGTGTTCTTTAGAATATCACTTATTGACTTCATGGGGCTACCCTATACACAAAATTACTATAACTTTGTGCTCAAGTTCATTGAGTTTTTCTTTTTTCGTTTATGTGATTTACATACAAGACTATCAAAAATCAAATCAAATCAAATCTTCTTCCCAGATAAAACCCTGAGCAATAAGACTATAAAATTACTGATTTCTAGACTTGCCTATGAGCATTATATGATATTTTGCCTCAAGCTGTCTTTTTTCTTTCTAATAAGCTTTTGACATTTACCACTATGAATTGAATCTTCTTCATATCAGCTAACAACACTCAGTGGAACGCCTTTCATTGTTACTAGTAGCAATCACCAAATTCGATGTTACTAGTAGAGTTTAGTTTTACCCCTAGTCAAATCTAAACTCTAAAGCATTAAAATGCCTTATCTTGTTTCATTACTTCCCAAAAGAGGAGAAATAATCAAACAGAAAATAAACCCTAACGACTGATACCATAAGAGCACAACTTGATCTCAAAAGTTCAAGTATATCATTCATAGACAGGATATAAAGCTTTCCTTCGGCTACTAAATTAGAAGTGTACTTTGGGGTGATCTCCACCAAATAAATTAGTTTTAAGCATAGGATGTAAAAAATCCACAGATATGAAGTCAGACTGAAAATGCATCCAACTTTAGTAGCATTTGATCACATGCAAATAGTAAAATATATCTTCATGAAAACAATCATCCATACAAATTTGGATTCAATGAACAACAGATCAGACCTGTGGAAGTTGAGAATTCTCAAGTAATGATATTCATGTACAAAATGAGGCTGAAGCTATCTCGAATCAATTACTGTCTCGTCAAAAAGCATCTACTGCATATCAAGTAAGCTATCTACATCCACTAATCCTTAAAACAAAAAGCTCCATTTACCCACAACCAAAAGTGAGGGGCCAACATCAGAACATCATCAAATTAGTAGAAGCACCAACAACAAATGGCTCCATCAACAGTCTAGTCAAGAAGTAAAACATGACCCCCAAAGCAATGGAAATTGGAAGTGCCGGCAATGCATGACGACAAACAGCCAACAATATGAGAGTACATCCAAGTCCCGATATAATCGCAAGATAACAAGCGTATACGGTCATTAAATCATACATCGCTGCCCTTCCAACAAGAACGCTATAAAAAATAAAATCCCCCATACCAAGCTTTATCCCCCTTTCAGTCATTTCTTCTGACTCCATCTCCTCGATATCATTTCTTAGTGAAACCCCATTAGCATCACTACTATTCTCCACATTCTCCACTAAAGGTAACGTTTCCCCTACATCTTCACTTACCTCCTCAATCTCACCCCCATTTTCCCTCTCATTGCCCCTCACATCAATCACCATATGCTCCCTATTATCACTATTCCTCAACAATTCTTGTAACTCTACTGCACCCCCACTATTATCATTGTCCACTCCAGCCCCAATTCCAATTCCAGGTGCCACCAAAAGCCCTAAACTCGTACCCCTAGCCCCAGAATTTCTCCCTACATTTGGCCTCGACTCATAAACTAAGGCCGGTAACTCCTCATCGCGAGTCGAAGCCAACTCCACCAACAATTTCAACGGCCCACCGGGGGCTAAAACCGCCGCCAAATCATACAGTGCCAGCGCCACCAACACGACCCACGTGGTCCATTCGGGTAACGCCGTAAACCAAGCGGCAACTATAATCCCCAACACTACCATATTACTCTGCTTCACAATTATCGGAATCCCATTCGAGAAGACGGAAATAGTGCCAATAACTGTGAAATTTAACACCAGAATCAAGAATGTAACGGCGTCAACGGGTATGTTGAATCTCTGGATGATGGAAATGAGAATTGAGCTGCCCATGGTGGAGAATATGGAAAAAACTGAGAATCGAGTATAGTAGAGGAGGAAATTGTTGAAGCGGTAGTAGTAAAGGAGGAGGAGAAGGAAGGTGACTAGGGTTATGATGACGACGAAGACGATGGCGTTTAAGATGGCTCCCTCGAGTTTTTGGGAAGTGGAATCGGAAGATGATTCGAGGTAAACTAAGTTTGCGGCGGTGCGGATGGAGCTGGTGCTGGTGGCGGCGGTGGATGGGTTGTAGACGGTGTAGACTAGGAGGACTACGAGGAACATGCAGATTGAGACGGGCGACATTACGCCGATGATTTCTTGACCGATCGTTTCGAGGATGCTGCCGTTGTCCATTATGATTTTCTGCGGCGGAGGCGGTGGCGGAGTGGAGGGGAAGGGATGGGGCAGATGAATTGAAGTTGTTGGTGGGGCTTTGGAGCTGCTTTTTTTAGTTTTAGATTTGGGAAAGGCGAAAGTGAAAAAATGGGGTTCTTTTCCTATTTCCTATTTTCTTTTGAAGGAATTTATAATTTATTTCGTCATATATTATCTAAGGTTATCTCATATCTGTTTTAATATATATATATTATTTAATTTTTTGGATAAACAATCACGTATAGTTGACATTTTTTAAAGTTTTTTTTAGATGACATTTGAAGTTTTAAGTTTTGAGAAATTATGTAAGTATGAGTAATAATTAGATCAAAAAACAAAGTAAATTTCCCTAGTCATTTTTTGTTTTGATTGGAAATTTTCAGTCCGATCCAAATCAAGTGCATCATAAAATAAATTGACTTCAATAACAAAAATTATTGACTAGATATTTTTAGAATTACTATGGCAATCCGATTATTTATGCTTCCTCAAAATAACATAAATCTGATCTGCCCTAAATTTCTTCCAATGTAGCCAACTAATATTTCATCATCAAACTCAAATTGTTCAAAAATCACGAGGAGATTATTTTCAACTTTTGAAGTAAAAGGTAATAAATATGACCATATCCATCAGTTCAAAAAACATGCACTATCATCCATCATAAGATAGTCAATGAATACAAATAAATAAACAACCATGCTGGAAAAAATAGACTACAAATGCAACTTCCTTAATATACAACAAAGCATTATTTTCTACTAAAACTAAAAGCATGTTATTCCCAAAGAACTGAACACCAAATTGATATAATATAGATAACAATGGCAATTCTGAAATCATAGAAAATGATTAGTGCCTTAATAATATTGAAATTGAAGCCTAAGCAAAAGGATTTCCTCCAACAGATGCAACTGGGCCTTGAGCATGGATATTCCTGCAAGAATGCAAACCATTAAATAAAACTGTTTTAAATTGCAATGGTTTCCTATAATCTAAATGCTGGCAAAATTGCATTTTTCATCCCCACATGATTGGACCATTGTTCGGTCCTGCGATTTACAAAATTGTATATTTGATCGCGATTTTCTAAAATATTTTGAACTTTTAGTACTTTGCCCCTCTTCATCCGTACCAAAATGCAAACATGAGACAGTCCTATGGGACCAAAAGTGTTATGTTCAACCAAAACTGCAAAAATTGAATTGAAATAGGGTGATAAGACCAACATTGCAAAACATTCTAAAACCTTAGGTCCAGAATCGCAATTTCGTAAAGCACGGGACTAAAAGTGTAAAGAATCATGCCCCATCTTATGGGACTATAAGTGCAATATTGCATTTGAATATTCCTACTCAAATTTGAATAAGATCTTCACTAATTGAAGGCCATGAGCCAAATCCTTCAAAATAAACAATGATATAAACTTGTCTTAGAAGATATTCTACAAGTCCAGCCTCGAAAACAAACTTGCCATGTGGCAATTCATCACCAATTTTTTAGTAGTGAATATACCATAAGGCCAAAGACTATGGCAATATTCCAAAGAAAGAGCCACTAACTTGAAGTTACACATAAAAACATGTAAACAATCACCAACATAAAGCAAAAAATCCAAGGCCAAAAATAAAAACTTACGATATTTGGGTACTTGATGTTTGCCCTGCTATTAATCCCAAAGAGCCTGCAGAACAGAACATATTTCAGTGGGGTTGATAGCAAGGGGAAAAAAAAGTTTGAACAGGAGAAATGTTGAACATAAAGAAAATACCAGTTGGATGATCAAATATAACTCCACCAGGGACATACGATGGAATTGAATTTTGAGGAAACCAAGATTGATTTATATCACCAACATATGAAGCTGGTGATTGGGCATTTGGTAAAGTAGCTTGCAACGAGCTCATGTCCCAGAACTGAGACTAGACATAGAGCATTGTATTATACAAATTGTGTTGATGTACATATAAACATTTCCTAAAGTAAAAGAGTATTTGTATTAACTCTAACCAAGCAATAGAATTTGAGACCAAGTTTAAATGGAAAGTAACATCATCCGAACGAATTCCTCTAATAGAACACCAAAAATAAGATACTGTAAGTTTTAACTGCTAGTGCCATTAACTAATCCTTTTTACTTAAAAGTTAAAATAGATACTAAAGAATCCCAATTCAGAGTAGTAAGCAAAACTTCCATGATGTGAAAAAGTAAACAGCAGTCTTAAAGATCTTGATTTAAAAGTTATTTTATTTACACTTTAGGACAAAAGCTTATTTTTCATTGGAAAATACAGCCTATATCATATTGAACACACTAATAAAGGAGCATATGTTTACCATTCTTAAAATCAGTTTTTTATTACTTCTGGTTTGGCTTCAACAATTCAAATGAGAACAAATATGCATGCAAAATCGTTTACAAGCATATTAAATTAAGTTTGTTATGGCAATGCTAAAAATATAGCATGAATCAGCATAGAGGAAAAAAATTATTAGCATAAGCGCGAAATGTGATTAATCCTCAATGCTAACTATGTTAACTCATGCCACTGGAGAATAACATCAACAGAAAAATGTAAAATCATGACTAACTAAATAAGACTAGACATTAAGATGTGAAAACACTGGATGAATTTAATCATATTTGGACTACTTTTGAATCAAGATAACATAAAATGGTGGCAGCAAGAAAATTGATTAATAAAATAATCGGATGAGTATGTTAGCAGCTTTTAGAATGAAAATGTAAACACGCCAGAATATGTGCCGGACAAGTTTATCGCTAAACAGCCAAATAAACTGAAGATTTCAATCAAAATTATTGATTCATCCATACCAAATGCATTAAACAGATTAATAGTAGTAAATCAATGATGTGCCTCAGATAAGTTGTGCACCAAGCATCAAACTAATGGAATAAATAGTGCTCTCATCTTCCTACCAAAACATGTCGTTGGAATTACCACATTTTCTCTAAATTTTCAACCAAGGTACACAACTTAATTGATAGTATATATAGAGCGTAATGAAACAAGAATATACCATATTGCCAGATCCCATGTCTGAATCATAAGGCAGATCAAATGGATTGTTGCTAGGCTTGTGATCAGTTGCAAGTGAGTGTACACCACCAGCCTTAAAAAAAAATAAAAAAAAAATTTACCATACAAAAATAGAATTATTTAATGGAACAACTATATGGCTCAAGCATAGCAAAATAACTTACCACTGCAGGAATCATAGAGAATTCATGCAATGCCATACTGAAATGTGATGATAAGCTAGAAGACGGAGGTTCACTCTCACCTTGAGATCTTACATTTCCATTGGTATTCAAAACCTGCAACGATGAAGTGAGCAAAGAGCCAAGAAAATAAACAACTTCACCAGATTTACAAGGGATGTAGCAACCTCATATACACCATATCCAAGAGATTTATCAGCATCTGATGCACAATGCTGTACAGCTTGTTCGTTAATATTTACCACGTTTTGGATGGGCTGTGGTGCAGTAGAATCTTCAAATGCATTCCAGATCTGCAAGATATTTGTACTGCTTACATTCAAAAGTTCATAAACAGTTCTGAAGAAACTAAAATGATTTTCATGATTGCCTCTAATGACTCCTTAAATATCCCTAAAATTGTCCACCACAGAGGAACCAATTTATGTGGTTTAAATGAGACAATGCTTACAGGAGGGTTTTTCGTGACGGTTTCAACATTTTGTAGGCCTTCATGCCAAGAAGTATGTGACGATGAAGCAGGTTCGTGGACAGCAGAATAAGAACTTTGATCAAGTGAAAATGGGTTGAAGTTCCCTGAAATATTCTCACCAGAAGATGATACTGTGGCAGGGGCAGAATTTTCAAAACCCATAGGCACAAAATTCTGAGCCATATCAAATGTCGCCCATCCTCCATTGTTAGGCATTACCTCATCAGAAGTCTTCCCATGGGCAGATGTAGCTGATTGTTGCTGAGTCTGTGCAGAAAATAAGTCTACCGATGAAGTTTGTTGGATATGTGATGGTTGTTGCTCAGTGAATTTTGAAACAGAAGAAATGGGATATTGTTGGAATAAGTCAACAGATTGAGTCAATGTTGATGACCCTAGAAATTGAGAATTACTAATAGTTGGAGGTGTAGAGGTTGAATTTTGTGCTGCAAAGGGTGCACCAAAGAGGTCGACGCTATTGTTGGTCCCCGCAGACGAAGTTAGAGAAGGGAAAGATGAAGGTCTTTCGTGAGAAATCTCGGTATATGGTTCAGGTTTGGAGGCAACATCAGGCATAGAATTTACTGATTTGAAAGACATGGAATTGCTTTCAAATGATCCAAAACTTCTTGGAGATGCATTTCCCTGCATACAAGAATATTCTAAGTCAGGCACTGCGTATGGATGGCCAATTTTTTTAATAGAAAACATAATAAATCAACTGATATAAGACAAACTCTTCGACTTACAAAAAGGGACAAAGATGATATAAAACCATGTTGAAACTACTTGAGCCCAAGACAAAGGTTATTTTACTATTCTAAATATATTGAACAAGAAAATATCATTTTCCTAACGAAAATCAAGAATCTAATTGGCTATAAATGAAATTACTTAGACAAAGTTCATTGGTCTCGACTAATAAATTATCATCTGAATATAGTCCTAACCTAATTGAAGGCCTAAACTGCACGTCTCTGCTTGAAAAAAACAAGAATGATAAACCAGATAATATCATTAGTATTGCTGTCAAGAATGGAAAAAAGAGGGTAGCGTAAACATTATTCATAATTTCTTCTTCCACTTTTTCTTCTCTAATTTATCTAGTTCTTTTGTGTAGTTCCCTTATTAATGATATGTCAAATTCAATCTACTAAGCTTGACAACTTCTCAGGAGAATTCGAATATTGCATACCGCCCATTATCTAATTCCAAAAAAATTCCAAGTCGTTCTAACATGTTAGAGAGTGAAGTAAAACCCGAACGAAGTGCTGCAATATCATTTCGATACCTCCCTCATATTTATACAAATAAGAATTGTCTATTTTATTTTTTCTGAAAGTTGACTTCTGCTATCAAAAGATATGCGTATGACAGGAAACAAATGACCTGCGGGTGTGATACTTTTCCTCCATTATTCCTGTAATTTGCTTCTGAATTATGTAAAGCTGTATGATGTTGTGGAACTTCACTCGAGATATCTCTTGAAGTTTCACTAAAAGGACTTCCGGTATCTCTCCGAGAGGTAGGCGATAAAACATCAGATCTGAATGGATCGCCTCCACTAGAAATAGAATAGTCTGATGCTCTGGGATGAGAACCCTCATTTGTAAACCTGTCATCATTTGCATGATCACTAAATCGACTTGGACTTAGGAAACTAGAGAGCTTTCCCTCATAAAGGCCCCGATCTGAACCGGGCTTTCTAGTTAGTGTAGGTGCGTGCTTCCCATAACGCCGTTCTTCATATTGAAAATCATACGGTGGACTTTGAGAATAAGAATGATATGAGCTTGCTCGCCTTGTCTCGTCTCCATGGTTTCTTAAGCCCTAACAAAATCATTCATAGTCAACATGGATGTAAAATAACAAGATGTTTGTATCAAGACTAGTAACCTCCACAAATTTCTGTGTCCTAGAAAGTCTTAAATGTTTCAGAAGTATAACCTGTGGGTCTCTTGGCGGCCTATCAGATGAATTCTCCAGGGCATATTTTTTATTCTCATAGACATTTTTTATAAACTCACGAACTTTATCAGCATTGCTGCAAAGACAAACATTGTGTAAGATTCATCCATTTAAAACCAGTTCTATTCGTCTAACAAGATAACCAATAGGCCTTCAACCTGTTATCTGGAAGTCTGTGCCTTTGCGGATCCCAGGTCTTCAAATATAATTCTCTTGCACGCTACAAGAATAATTCTTAGTGAAAAGCAATCCCTGGAAAGAATTGCTTATGGTTAAGAGGATCGAAAACTTATTTATACCTGATTACCGCCTTTTTGAAGAGAATCCACTTCTTGAGAAGTAAACTTAGCCATGGAAACAGACTTCACACGGTGAGTAAACTCACGACTGCGACACAAACAGAGTGGACATGTTTCAGTCCTAATATCTTGAAAAATATTTCAGAATAACGGACAGAATATATTGACAACGAGTCACCAAAATTATAGGTTCGCATACATCATTTAATATCAATAGGTAAAAACCAAGTTTTCCAGGAAAAATTACATAAAACTCAGATATGCTTAGCTCCGTAATTAAAATGAAATTTCACATTCTAAAAAAATCAAATATCACAGATGGTTTAGTATCAAACATCAAGTGACAAAGATACAAATGGATTTTTGGTTACAGTAACATTATCATAACACAATGCGTGTACGCTTAGTTCTTCCATAAAAGAACTACTCCATGTATAAATAATCTCCCAAAGATAATAGTAAGAGTATCTTCTCCTAAAGTTCTCATCCAAAATTAATCTTCCAAAGATATAGAAAATCAGACTAAATGTAATTTGTGGAAATGATCAAGTCAATACTTCACAGGCAATCTTCTTTAACTGAAATTATGCAACCATACTAAGAGATGAATCAATAATAAAAAATTAGGAAAGACATTATAACCTGATTTTCATACAGTGAAAATGATGAATACTTACTGGATTCCACTGCAGGTCATACAAACGAAGGTCCAAAAGTTTGTGCACACATATTGAGGGCCCTGCAGAGAGAAAATACAATTACTATACTACAATATCTGAACACAACCACATTTTAGCTGATACTAACGTCAGGGTTTTGCAAAAATATTACTACACCAAAATTCAAAAAGTGAACTTATTTTATATCTCAGAAAGCCCTCTCACAGAAGTTTAAGTATCCTTAAACAAACAAACTGAAACTATAGAAGAGAAAGCGAAAACACTTATATCTAAAATTACTTCAGTTTTGACACTAGATCAACTGTAAAATAAAATAAAAGGCATCCTCCATTGATAAAATTAAACGAATTGCACGAAAAAACAAAGAATTTCATAAAGAAGGCTGATAATTATTTCAAAATAAATAGGAGAATTATATTACCAAACTGTTACAGTTAATGCATCGGCGATTGGGGGGGAGCTTCATAAGGCCCCTTATAATCTTCTCGTTTCTCTCTTCTTCTCTTTTGCTACTCATTTTCAAATCGAGAAATCCAAACAGAAAAAATCTCGAAAAAATCAATAAAAGATAAGAGAAAAATCAAAATTTGAAAGCCCTGAGATAAAATTTGAGAGGGGAAGAGAGGAAATGATTTAATCAAACTACAAAAATCTAGGGTTTTAGATTTAATTTATATTTTTCAAATTGAATTGAGAGAACGGAACTTTGAATAAGCTCGTTCTCTCTTTCTCTTTCTCTCTCTATCTCCTTTCCGCTTTGGGGGCTTTCAATTTTTTTGTTAATAATGATGATTGAACAATTATTGCCGTTAGAAAACGCTAACACCAGAAGACATCTGTGCTTCGCTGGCTTTGTACAACTTGTTTGAGAGATTGTGCATTGTTTTGGAAGGACTATTTTTCTCCTGGCAGTAGAGCATCTTAATCTTATCATAATACCTAGTTAAAATAATAAAATCGAGTGTTAAATTACAGCCAAAGCCCCGTGACCTGTGTGTTGTTGGCAATTTCATTTAGATATTCTCGAATTTTTATTTATTTTTACACAGATGAAATGAATCATTAAATTGGTACTCCAAGATGTAAAGATAATAAAAAGAAGAACTTTGATCCCGGAAATACAAAATTAATACTTAATATCCTTAAATTAAGAAAAACTTGATCAGTAGCTAGCACCCCTCGCTTTTTCGATAGAGTTGACCAACGGGGTAAAAAAATCGAGGAGCAAAATAGATTGTTCAATTTTTTTCCTTAAAAATTGTAAAATACGATTATGAATACCAGAATGCTCATTTCTCTCTCCGTCTTTATTTTCATCAATATACATATTCATATTGTAAACTTGAATTAATATTTTATTTTTGTGATATAATAAATTTTATGTATTCAAACTTTCTAGAAATCATTTGAATTCTTTTGGATTTAATTTCCTCCGCTGCATAGCACTTTTGAATTGTTATAATGGCAATTTTTTGCATCTTTCTTTGAGGGTTAATACTAGAAATCAATTTTCGATGGTCTACTCCGCCTGAAAAAAAATGAGGGGTGCTAGTTACTGAGTTTTTCTTAATTTAAGGGTGTTAATTTTATGTTTCGGAGGTGCAAGTTGTTGAGTTATTTTTAATTTGAAAGTGCTAAGTGCTAGTTTTGTTTCGGGGGATGCAAAGTGTCTATTTATCATGTTTCGAGGTGCAAAGTGTCAAAGATTCCAAAATAAGTTACCTATTTTGGCTCTAGATTTGTTTAATTTGATGGTTAACTTTGCCGAAAAATAAGAAATGGTACAAAGTACTGAATTATTTATATTTTAAGAATTCAAAGTGCCTATTTTTCATATTTTGAGGGTGAAGAAATCTTGATTTTACACATATTTCGATCAATTCAAATTCTCTCGCTATCTTATTTTCTTTCTTGTTTTAATATACCAATTCTTTCCCATATTTCTCCCACTTCCACATTTTTTTTATAGCTATATTGACCTGGATACATATAAAAAAAATAAATAAATAAATAAATAAATAATATAAACAATGTGAAAGAGGCTAGTAGTCAATATATGAAGATGAGGTTACCTCATAGAATAGAAGTGTTTCTCACACGCCATATCTTATTGATATTAAATTATGAAAAAATTATTATATTTCTCTGATTGATCGGGACTACTTGTACTAATTGAACTAACTTAAATTTTATTGGCCTTCCATGGAAATGTCTGTCTCAGAAGCTGATTAGACTAGTTGATGTAGTAATTGTTGTACATATAAATTAGTTATTTAACTTGACTTCACCCCACTATTTGTTTGACTTGTATACTTAAACCTAACAATTATAATAATAACTAGCTATCACTATTTTTAATTATTCTTCTTGTTATTATTATTAATACATAAAATCTTTAAAATGTAGTCGTTTTTCAACCAACTATATAGTTTAGTTTGTAGGGGAATTCTATCATGACTCTTGCCTCAAACATGAGTCACCCAAATAAAATAATCTCAACCATTCAAAAATAAAATTGAATAATTTTGTTCATTAATTGTGTATAAATGTGTATTATCCCCACCCTTTGTGTATTACATCCAAAGATTTAATTATTAATTCATTGTAAATAATAAATTTACGTTATTACCCTCAAATAAAAATAACAAAATTACTCAATTTGATCAGAATGCCCTTTCCCTTTCTTCTCCCACAATCTCTCTCACAAGCCCAATCCAAACCCCTTTCCAAATCCTAACCCTCACCTCCATCCTTCTCATCTCTCCCTTTCGCCGCTTATTGGTGAGACCAGGAGGCGGCGGCCGCCATTCTAGTTGAAGGTGAACAATTTCCAAAGCTACCGTGCCAATAGATTAACGGGCTGGGTTGGGCTAGGAGAAAGCACAAGTTTTATTTATATTGCCAAGACAAAAATAGATACAAAGTTTTGCCTCCACAAAGAAGTACTTATTCCTTAACCAGAAAATTGTATATGCAAATATAGAAATGGAAGAAGAGTAATAATTATGGAATTATAGGACAAGTTACACAATACGGTGTAAAGCTTCCTCTACCGTTGAAGGAACCTTCACCCAACGAAGAAGATGAGTTCATTTTGCATTTTTATTTTTTTGGGATTTTTGAAAAAAATTATTTATTTTAATAAAAAAATGAACTCATATTCAGAAAATAATGAATGACATTAAATATTAAATACTTAATAAAGTGTAATTCTTTTTAATTAAACTAATTTAATATTTATCGTAAAGAATTATAAATTAGATGTTATTATTTTTATTTATCTTGTATTTGAATTGATAGAAAATCAAAAATAATTTCATCGAATTTCTAACATCTATATTTTTTTTTTATAAATACCATAATTCATATTATGGGATCGATTTTAATTACGATTAACTAATTATTCATTATCATAATCTATATTTTTTTTATAATTACCATAATTCATATTAGGGGATCGATTTTAATTACGATTAACCTAATTATTCATTATCATATGATCAACAATGTTGACTTCAGTCAAATAATCGAACATATTATCGATTTCGAGAACAATTAACATAGTGATACATTACACTAAGGTCAATAATGTTTACTTTAGTCAATTAATCGAGCCAAAAATCGATTTCAGTTACGATTAACCTAATTATACATTACCCGAAGGTCAACATTTTGTTGAATAATCAGGACAAGTATCGATTTGGATTACGATTAACCTAATTATACATTACTTTATGGTCAACAATGTTGACTTCTGTCAATATTAATAAAAATAAGTATCGATTTGGATTATGATTAATCTAATTATACATTAACCTAAGATCAACAATGTTTACTTTGGTAAATTAATCGAACAAATTATTGATTTCGGTTACAATTAACCCAATTATACAGTAATATAAGGTCAACAATGTTAACTTTAATCAATTAATCGGTCCTCATAATATAAAGAATTAGATTAATTTAAACTAAAAAGTATTAGGACTCTTTGATAATTCAAATTGAACTTAAAATATTTGAAAATTAGGGGTGATTTTTCAATTTTGCTCATCGAAATTTATTTGTAGTGTTAATAATTTCTTTTAGAATTTTAAAACTTGAATATCATTTGCAATATCACATAAAATTCTAAAATTGATAATTGTAATATTTATTTCAAATTTCTGATAATTTTTGTATAATTAAGTAGTTATTGAATAAATTGAACTAATATTAAATAATATTCATTGTAATAAAATTTTATAAATATAAAAATGCTATTTACTTAATTTAATCTTGTATATTAATTTCTGAAGAAAAAAATCATGACAATGTACAAATTTCCGAAGCACACGTTGCTTTCAAAAATTTTGATCCATAAAAAAAATCATATAATCACTGTAAATATATTGATATATATATATATATATATATATATATATATATATATATATATATATATATATATATATATATATCAATATGTAGGATTTGATTGTATATCTAATTTTCCTAAAAAAAAAAAAAATTAAATAACCAAAAACTACCAATCTCCGCTGGGACGGATAAAATTCCGTTAGAGCGAAACATATGAGAAAGTATATAATATATGAAATAGAAAAATGATAAGTTGGGAATTTTGTAAAATAAAGAGTAAGGGTATAATTGATATTTTAAGGGTTAGCTGAGTTGTAAATGAATTTATTGAGGTTGTAATGTGGACACATGTCCATATTTAGTTGGCCAAGTAGAAGGTTGTTGGTGACTCTCTTTGAAGTGAGAGTCACTATATACTCATAATGTCATGTAAACATGAAATGCTACTATTAAATTACAATGTTTTCGAAATTCTAGTAACAATATAACAAATCGCCTTTAAATTTCTTACATAAATTACTCAAAAAATTGATCAAGTCTCTTGCATGTTAAAATAAAGGGTAAATTCCGAATACCTATGAGGTAAAACCTAATTATGAAAAATCTCCCTCATATTTTGGATATTATGAAACTCTCATGTGGTTTGTCAACATCTTACAATTGACCCCTTACCCCTGAAAAATTATAATTTTGTCCCTATGAGTTATTTGTAAAGTCTTGAAAAAATAAACTTTAGTGCTAATTGTAATATCTCATAAATTATAAAATTGATAATTATATATTTACCAAAAAAAATTGATTAAATTGTATAATTGCCCATAAGTTTCAAAAATTATTTTTAACATATTTATTAACAATTTAATTTTTATAATAAAAAAATAAACAAAATTTCTTAATTATATTTAATAAGTATAAGAAATATATTCACACGTTTAATTGAAAAACTTATTTTTCAAGTTTTTAATAATAATTTTTATTAGTATAAACATAAAAGTAAATTAATAAAATTATATTTTTATTTCCATATAATTTTTTAAAATATTAAGTATTAATACAGTATAAAAATGATTAATTTAATTAAATGTGTGAATAAATTCATTTTATTTATAAAATATAATTAATGAAATCTTGTTTAAATTATTTCTATAAAAATTAAATTGTCAATAAATATGTAAAAATTAGGTTTTTTTTTTTAGTATTTTTGAAAACTTATGTGCAATTATAAGATTTTTTTCAATTTTTTGGTGGTACATATATAATTATCAATTTTATAATTTATAAGATATTACAATTAGCATTCAAGTTTTAATTTTTTTTTAAGATATTACAAATATTTTAAATAACCCCTAGGTATAATATTGTAACTTTTCAGTGGTAAAAGGTTAATTGTAAGATTATGATAAATCCCAATGAGATTTTCGTAATACTAAATATGTGAGAATAATTTTCATAATTAGACTATACCTCAAAGATATTCGGAATTTACCCTATAATAAATACTGAAGTATAAAACACAAAATTCCATTTCTTCTTACAGTTTTTTTAACTTTCCCTTGCAATTCATGAATATTCTAGTTGTTTCACATTATCTCTCCAAGTTTATTTCGCCCGTTCCTGCCGTGATCCAACCACAACCAAGTGAGCAACTACCACAAATCAACGGTCGAAAATTGTTATTACACGGAAAGGGACAAGAACAATTCTTTAAAAAAAAAAGCTATTGTTTTTAACAGGAGGGCGATAGGAAAAACCTATTCGCTAAACCCTCAGATTCAATCTTCTTCTCTGTTGCTAGCTGCAAAGAATTGTCTTCGAATCTGAAATGGCCACCACTGTTTTAAAAAACCCCACGGCGTGTTTTAGCTCCGCAGTCACCGCCGGTGGTTCCTCCGTGACATCCCTTAATTTTCCCCGCGTCTCCTTTATATCAAGCAAGCTTCCAGTGATACGGTGTCGTATTTTTAATCCGAATTTTAATAGGAATAGTGCCAAATTGCCAAGCCGCTCTTTTGAGAAACTTTTGTCCTTTGCTGCCAATGGTGAAACTGCGGAGGCACAGACCGAGACCGAAGAAATAGAACCCGATACCGTACCCGAGATTGAGGTAGATTTACCATTTGGAGTCATGTAAATTTTTCTTTTTTCGCTGTCACATTAACTCGAACACCTTTTGTTCCGTTTCCTTACACGATTAACATGTCTTATTTTTCGTGTTGTGTTTGTTTAGCATGGTAGATTTATACCTATTTACTTGATTATGAAATGATTTGCTGTAGTTATGTGCTTAGATTGTCTATGCTGATAGCTATTCATCTTAGGCTATGTTTGGTTCTTGAATTTCAGTGAGTGAAATGATGAGATAATGCAGATAAACAGAAAATGAAGCTCAATGCTCTATTACTTGATGCAAAGAAAACAGTTTCCTTGCAGTTTTACTCGCGAAAATCTAAGAACTAGAATAGCATTAGCTTATGCGTAAATGGCATAAATATGTCGCGTACTTTGGTTTTTCTTCAATTACAGACTTCTGTATATTATATTGTTTCCACTGTTTTGGTTTGTTTCTCTTGATATTATATAAATTTGTTACGCTAGCAGTTCTATGGTTTAAAGTACAATTGACGTGATAATGAACAACTCAACAAAGTGTTGTAATTGTGTGAGATGCTCAAGAGGGAAATGTTGTGGATGAACTTATAAAATTTCAGATGCTTTGTATTTTCCATTAATTGAGGTAAAATTTCAAATAATTCCAACACATTCATGTAACATTGTTTTAATTTTCTTGCTTCCATATTAGTTACATGGATGAACTTATAAAATTTTCCTTTCTGCTGGTACCGTTTTTGAATAAGTGCCTACGTATATAAAACTATCAAGATGCCATTTTTAAATAGCTTGTACAGTTTCTCTTCTGCTTACTACTAGCTCAAGTATTATAATAAAGCTGTTTTGGATAGTTTGTATCAGTGTCTTGTATAATTTTGTATAGGATCTCCACTTGATTGCTTTACGATGCAGTACTTATTTTAATCCGCAGGGGAATACAGACGGTGCCATTGATGATGATTCCTCTACTGAGGGTGATGATTCAGTTGAACCGGAACCTAGTTCTGCTGTCCTAGCATCTCTAAGTTTGTATAAAGAGGCTTTAACAAATGGTGATGAGGTTAAAGTTGCTGAGGTAGAATCATTCCTTAAATCCATCGAAGATGAGAAAGTTGATCTAGAAAAGAAAGTTGCCACTTTATCCGAGGAATTATCAAGTGAAAAAGTTAGGATTCTCAGAATTAGTGCAGACTTTGACAATTTTCGGAAGAGAACTGAGAGAGAAAGGCTATCATTGGTAACAAATGCACAAGGAGAACTTGTGGAAAGTTTATTACCTGTTATGGATAATTTCGAGAGAGCTAAAGTGCAGATCAAAGTGGAAACTGAAGGAGAGGAGAAGATCACTAACAGTTATCAGAGCATATACAAGCAGTTTGTGGAGATTATGGGATCTCTTGGCGTTGTACCTGTGGAGACTGTGGGAAAACCATTCGATCCGATGGTTAGTTCTTATTATTCTTTTCAGTATTTCTAAGTCGTTATACAATGCTAGTATGTGGAAATTAGTGACCTTCTTTTTGGAATTATATTATTTAGTTATCCTCTAGGAACATAATCACGTAAATGTTTGGAAAAAAAAAATTGTGGGTAAATTACACAAACTACCTTATACATCCTGTGGAAATACATAATTAAGCAACTCTCGGATGACATAATCATATAAATGTTGGACACATTTTTTTATGGGTAAATTTAAAAAACTACCTTTTCTATTATTAAGCGACTCCCCAATGACAATATTGCATATATGTTGGAAGTAAATTTTAATGGGTATGGTTAAATTGTAGCTAATCTTGCTCATATTTAGGAAATTACACAACTTATCCTTGAGTTGTGCAGCTCACTACATTTACAACTCACTATATTTACCACCTTACCTTTAAAAAGCCTGAACAGTTTAACTGAATGTAAATAACCTTAAAATTTCGACTGAGAATACTTTGGGAAATGTAATTTCAATATATGTCAGGATTTAACATGGTGGGGTTGTTATTGTATTGGGTTGCAAACCTCGTGAGTGGTTTGTGGAAGTCTCAAACACCCGGAGGTCTCGTTGTATACTGACCATACCTAAGGGGCATTTTCTGTGATGCACCCTTTTTCTTAAATCTAATATTAATATGCCGCTGCCTATAGGTGGAGTGGTGGGGATCGAGCGGGGGTGTGAGTAATATAGGGTCTATTTGGATGGGTTTTGGCTCGGTTTCACGGGTCTCGATTCAAAAAATTTGGTTTGGGTGGTTTCGATGAAACCTTTGAGACTTCATTTGGATGGGTTTTGGCTTTTGGGTTTTGTGATTTGAATAAGTTGAAACCTCACTTGAATTGAGTTTGGATGTTGGGGTTTAGGGGATAAAATAGGTGATATGTGTCAAATCAATATTTTTTTTAGTGAGATTTAAAGGGAAAAAGTAGGTGGTAGTTGTCAAATCAATGATTTTATAGGTTTGGAGAGATTGAGTGTTAGTTTCTGAATAGATTTTTAATGGTTTTATGGGTTTAACGAAAACTCATTTGAAATGGTTTTGGCTCGGTCTCGCGAAACCCGCGAGACCGGGCCAAAACCCATCCACATACACCCATAGTTGTTGCATTTTGTTTTCGATATGACATATATTGTTAATTTTTTTTTTGTTTCCCCAAACTTTTAAGACATTGTAATTCTTTGTTTTACTCATCCTTTACAAATGTCTTTAAACTTCTCTCAATCTATTCTCTTGCCAAAGCTGCATGAAGCTATAATGCGCGAAGATTCAACCGAATATGAAGATGGTCTTATTATTGAAGAATACAGGAAAGGGTTCCAACTTGGTGAAAGACTCTTACGACCATCAATGGTGAAGGTATCTGCTGGTCCTGGACCTGCTAAACCCGAAACCGGAGGTCCATCAGATGTTCAAGAAGAAGTCACTGAAACTGGATCAGATGGTAGCTCTGAAGCCGCCAACGCAGCCACGGGTGAATAGTTGACCTTTGGAAATCATTTTTTGTACTACAATTACTATTTAGAAGTTAATTCTTAGAAAATAGATTTGTGTGTTTTCTTTGGTTACCCATTGGGAGGAACATGTGTCAGTCAAACTTGGATTCTGCATAGTAATTCAAAAGAGATTTAGTCAACATTTGGAATAATAATTTGTAACAAATATAAATTATATATTTATCATTAAATAAAATATGAGACAAGATATAAAGAAAAAAATTGAGATAGAAATAAAGATAAAATTTGAAATAGGAAATAAATTGAAATGGAATTTAACAAAAAAATGAGAAGTAAATAAAGAAAATTGAGACCTAAATTTGGGAGGAATAAAAGGAATGAAGAAGTAAGGCATAACATTGCTTGGTGGTTGAAGGAATAAATAATTAATATTTTTTTTTTTTTGAAAAATAATTAATACATTATTAGTTAAAAAAAGACATGAGTAGTTTTGGAAAAAGTTAAAAAATGTAACATAAAGGTGTAAATGTTACAAATGATATTTTACAAGGGTAAGTGGTACCATCCAATTTTTTAAGGGGGGAATACTGTATTTTATCGTCTCTTAAACATCCAAAGAGAGATACACTGAATTGTATTTCAAGTGTTTTTAGTAAGTATCTAGTACCTGTATGTTAGACGGAAATGAAATATGAATATGGTATTATGATTTTCAAGAATTTGATTTTCATAAATCTTATTCTACTATAAAGTTTGGGCAATATCCAGAATTTTGCAAGGAAATTAGACAACTTCATTTTCTAATATTTGATAATAACTGGGAATGAAATTCGTATTTAAAAAATTCATAAAAATACCCCTTACACATATTGACATATATTATATATAGAGAATGTGGTATTAATTATATATAATTACACAATTATTTATCAATAGATTATGCATTTGGTCAAACTAGCCAATTTGAGTAAAAAAAACCACCCTTCAAATAATATATATGTTGATTTTTTTTTTCTTCAGAATCTGAATTTTTTTATGAAACTAAATTATGTAATACCAAGCAATTAAATTACCAAATACAGATTTCATTCCGGTTAAATAAACGGGTCCTAGATGTTTTCCGATGAACTTCCTCAATATTGAACACTTATAAATTTTTTTTCTTTCAAACAATAAAATCTATCATGAAAAAAAAGTTTGTTATAAAAATCCTAGAATATTTTTTAAAAACAACAACTACTAGAGGGGATGAGGGAGAGAGGAATATGACCATTGTGAAAATATATCAAAAATCAGTTCGCCACAATTGATTAATGATTTAAGTTATTTTGATTCAAGGTTTTATACGTAATACAAATATTTAAAAAGCTAGTGGTATAGTTTTGATTTTAGAGTCTTGGGACGAAAAGTATGCTTCTATTAAATTGTGATTATTCTAAATTTTTTATGTGAAAAACAGGCGATTAATTTTAGTTCACAGTTATGTCGAACTTAATTAATGTAATCAGTCGAGATACTTAATAACAGTAACAAATGTAATATATTTAATTCTTTTTTGTGATTTTTTTAACTCATTCGTCAATCAGAAACAACATGAAACATAATTAATATGTGGTCTTGAATGGTTTTTGGACTTTGAATAAATCAGAAACAACATGAAACCGTAATTAAATGGAAATATGTAAAATTACGGTTTTTTGGA
This sequence comes from Penstemon barbatus, assembly GCA_003313485.2. Taxonomy (NCBI): domain Eukaryota; kingdom Viridiplantae; phylum Streptophyta; class Magnoliopsida; order Lamiales; family Plantaginaceae; genus Penstemon; species Penstemon barbatus. The sequence goes on from CM064879.1 coordinate 1,541,543, forward strand.
CTTTGAATAAATGAAATATTGTTTCGCTTGTTTGAATTAATGGGTCAAACAAAAGGGAAATGGATCAAAGATGATAATAAAAAAGATATTATTCGATGATCTAAAAAATATCACCATCTCCTCATAATATTCTTCACTATCGTGTTTCAAGGAGCTACACAAAATAAAAACAAAATGAATAAAGTTGTGTGGAAATTATCGAATGATATTTTGTGATGTCAATGTCAAACTCAAACTGTGCCTTTTCCTTCTTCTTTTTCGCACATAATTTTCCTTACTTTTCTCTTTGCTTTAGTAATTTCGGTCAGTATTAAAAAGGAACCCAACTCATTTTCATTGTAGAGATTAAAATAGTAACATAAGGTTGACAAAAGTATATATTTGTTCCGTATTGGATTTGGATGCATGTTGATGTCCTCACTGAAAATCTGAAATATATATATATAGTTTGACTTTTTTATAGATCTATACTAGCCTAGTGATCACCAGTATTTTATAGTGTTATAGAATTTAATACTATAAAAAATACTCTATTATAATATCAAACTAAAAGAAAAAATATATGCACGTGATAAATTAATTTAATGTTTTCCAGAGCCTTGAATGATGCACTCAGAAATATATGAAACTAGAGAAGATATGGGCTGAACCAAAAAATTTCAGATTATAATTTATTTTCACTTGGGTCCATGTTATAAAAGGTTATTACTTATTAGGCGTACTTAAATAAGAAAATTACGACAATCTCAATTAAGTTCCCACCTGCTCCAACAACTACACCCATTCGAATTTATTTTTTCTTCTTTCTTTCTTTCTTTCTTTCTTTCGGAAGAAGAAGAAGAAGAAGAAGAAATAAATAAAGCTGAAAAGATCGATCAGGAAATGGAAGGTGGTGATATACATGAAAAGCTGTTGAGGAGACAAGCGATTGATAAAGAAGAAGAAGAGATTAGTCTAAAGAATAAGATATGGAGAGAGAACAAAAGAATGTGGGTTGTTGCTGGGCCTGCCATTTTCACAAGATTCTCAACTTTTGGAGTGACTGTAATCAGCCAAGCTTTTGTTGGCCATATTGGCGCTACAGAGCTTGCTGCTTATGCTTTGGTTATCACTCTTCTTACAAGATTTGCCAATGGCTTATTGGTACTTATAATTATAATAAATATCATTTTTAATTAATTAATCCTCTTAATTTCAATTAATCATTCTAGGTAGGGTTACCTGTTGTTTTTGTTTTGATAATTATTGTTCTAATTAACCATGTGAATTCCTTGTTATACGTACTATTCTTTTTCTCAACCGAATCTTTATGTAATAAGCCCTAGCTTGTAATTACTTCTCTTAGTCTACACGATTTGCTTATATTTTTTCTTATTTATTTATTTATTTATATATATAATATATGTGTAAAAATAGGAAATCAAGAACATGTCCATTTCATATACTCTGTATTTGTGTTAATTTTCGATTCGGAATTGGGTGCAGTTGGGTGCAGCTAGTGGATTAGAAACTCTATGTGGCCAAGCCTACGGTGCAAATCAGCATCACATGCTCGGTGTATATCTTCAAAGATCATGGATTGTTTTAATAGTCCTTACAACTCTTCTATTGCCGATTTACATCTTTGCCGCTCCTATCTTAATAGCTTTAGGCCAAGATGAAGTTATTGCACAAGAGGCAGGAATTATTGCTCTTTGGTTTATTCCAATAATATACTCCTTTGTCTTATCGTTTAGCTGCCAAATGTTCCTACAAGCACAGAGCAAGAACATGATTATTACATATCTGGCGGCTTTTTCATTAGGGATCCACGTTTTTCTTTCTTGGCTCTTAACCGTGAAGTATACATTTGGTGTACCTGGTGTAATGATCTCGACTGTGTTGGCGTACTGGATTCCCAATATCGGTCAACTTATATTTATCATCTCTGGTGGATGTCCAGAAACGTGGAAAGGTTTCTCAACCTTAGCTTTTAAAGACCTATGGCCAGTGATCAAGCTTTCTTTATCGTCTGGTGCAATGCTCTGGTAACACTTGATCTTTTATCTCGTTCTGGAAATATTGGTAAAACTTTATACCAATTAATTAATTCGTTTCTTTGATGACAGTCTTGAACTATGGTACAATGCCATATTGATTCTTTTGACCGGGAACTTGAAAAACGCTCAGGTTGAAATTGATGCTCTTTCTATCTGGTATATACCACTCCACCTATTCCTCTTCGTTATTTAAAAAGACAAAATGCTAAATAAAAGAAGAATCTTTACTTTCATCAAATGACAATTTTCACTTTTATCGTTAATTGTTACCTTGCTACTATAATTTAAGTTCTAAACACTAGTTAAATGACAGACGGAGTTTATTTTTCTTGCAGTCTTAACATTAATGGTTGGGAAATGATGATATCTCTTGGTTTCTTGGCTGCAGCAAGGTAATAAATAACATGCTGATTTTTATCTTAGGCTACAATAAAATGGTAAAATTTGGATTCTTTTTTACTAATATAAGGTTCCCTTTTGTATTTGTGTAGTGTTCGAGTCTCGAATGAGCTTGGGAGAGGGAACTCTAAAGCAGCAAAATTCTCAATTAAGAATATAGTGCTAACATCATTTGGCATTGGATTTGTGTTATTTATATTTTTCTTGTTCTTTCGCGAACACCTAGCTTATATATTCACAGACAGTCAAAGTGTGGCTACTGAAGTCGCTCACTTGTCCCCTTTGCTCGCATTCTCCATACTTATGAACAGTATTCAACCAGTTCTTTCAGGTGCAGCCTACTTCTTTTATTATTTTGATGCAAAATAAATAATAAAATATCAAAGAATGGAATGTTATTTATCATTACAATAACATGTTTTCCTCGTACAGGTGTTGCGATTGGGGCAGGTTGGCAAAGTGTGGTAGTCTATGTTAACTTAGGATCCTATTACTTAGTAGGAATCCCGTCTGGAATCGTGCTTGGTTACGTCATCAAATTAGAAGTCGAGGTGAGTTTGAAAATTGTTAGCTATATAAGTTTCTTCTTGGTAGCAGATTAACATTGTGATTTTTGCAGGGTGTTTGGATTGGAATGCTAATTGGGACATTTATCCAAACTATTGTACTAATTATCATAGCTTCTAGAACTGATTGGGATAAACAGGTACATGGTTTTCGTTTAATCTTTGTTTCGTTGTCGTTAATTACTGGTTTAGTAAATGTGATGTGCTTAATGATTTCAGTGTTTATATGTAGGTGTCCATTGCTCATGAACGAGTTAGCAAATGGGCTGTGAAAGATGGACCTGACAATAACTCAGGAGCTGCCTGATGAAGAAAATTTCTTAGTTTGATTTCTTTGAAATAATATTAAGGACTTGTTTGGTTGGTTGAATCATCCAGATCAATGTTTGGTCGGATGATCCATATCCATTACAAATTGAAGGCCCAATTAAAAATTTGTTTTCAAAGATTGTGATTGGACTCATAATCTGACAGTCCAATGTTATCTAGCAACTAGCGAATCATCAAACATCTATTATAATTTGGGTGTAATTAATTAGCCATAATCTTTGTTGTGCTTCACCTAAATACATTCATTCGAGTAATGATTTTTCCCTTATATAAAGAACCCTACTTTTTTAATAGATATCATTTCGTAATCCCAAAAATTGTTTAATTTTTATGTGATGGAACTTCCCCTTTATAGTGGAGTTTCGCCTCTTTTTATGCGATAACTTCCATCAGTTCTTTTGCATAGGTGTTTTAGATCATTCATTACAAAATAAATTTATGTTTATTAAAATGGAAAAAATGTTAATAAGATGTTCCAAGGCCCAATTAGAATTTAGCATCCAGGTGGTTGTTTTTCAACCCGATTGTTGAAAGGAAGAAACCCAATCATGAAGATTGGGCTATTAATGGACTGGATAATATCTCACTTTGAATTACTATTTATTTAATGTTTGTAAAACAATATTTGCACGTACTCTGTTGCATCTATTCGATTACAAATAAGTGTAATAACACATTTTTGTAATTGGTTTTTTTAGATGTACTTGTTTTCTATGAAATAACTTATGGTTGAGGATTATTCTAACTTTTCTTCAAATTGATGCTGACCTATTGGCGAACTTTACCAATTATTAGGTCATCTCCAATCGATGGGCAATCGGGCAAGGGGGAGGTTGCTCGCCACTTGTCGGTTCAAGAACGAAAAAATGGGGCGGGAGAGGGCGTAAGGGGGATGGGGCAGTGGAGAGGGAAGCGCATGGACTGGCGAGTGCACGACCACTTGTTGGTTCCTTCTTTTTTTTTTTATTTTTTTATTTAGTTTATATATTTATTTGCATAAAAAATGTGTTAAAAATTTGTAAAAATATTTAATAACATTATATTTTAAATTTAAGGTTATTTTATGGGAAAATTTAATAAAATTATTAGTGTAGGGGAAAATTTAAAATTTAATAAACTTGAAAATTACGAAATATCTAGTATGACAATTTTAGTCCTTTCCCTCTATATACATGATCCAACTTCTTGTAATCTTTGTTGTTTTGCTTTAATTATGTTTAGTCATTGTTGTTTAATCTTTGTTGTCATCCCTTTCTCTCCAAGTGCATTATTAATAATAATTGTTGTTTTTCGTTAATTATGTTAGTCATCATTATATTTCATTAATTATGTTTAGTTGCTGATGATTTTCTTATTAGTATATATGAAAGCCTTATATATTATTATTGTGTACCTAATAAAAATTAATTTTTTTTATAATTATTATTAATAATAATAAGTGAGAGTGAAAAATTGTGAAATTAAATTAAATTAATGTTAATTGTCATTCGATTGCTAATGAATTTCTAGGTGGGTCAAAAAATGGTCAAGAGGGCAATGACAAGTGGACAAGAAATGAATTAAAATGTTATGTGGCATGTGGGCAAGAAAACAACCTCTTCAATTGGATCGAAGATGGTCTTATCTCTAGACCTATTCATCGTTTTGTCTACATAATTTGTTATCCTTGTCATGTCAGTGGTATAGTTAATTGTTCTAGAAACTCATTTTGTGCAACATCAAAACAATATCTGTAATTATTTTTCAATACACAGAAAAAATTGGGTCTTGGGCCACCACTAATTTAAATTCTATTTTTTTTATAAAAAAAAACATGTTTTTACTAAAGTTGGTTGGATATCGTAAGATTTAGAAAAAAGGATTATTGTTATTGATTGAGACTTGAAGTTAAATTAAATAAAAAGAAATTATTTTTTAATTATGTTCTAACAGCCAATGAAGACAATGATTTATTTATTCTTCGATGGAAGATTTGAATAATAGATCAAAATTCAGCAACGGGTCGGGCTGGTTGGTATCCTTATTTATTGTGCATCACTTGCTCTTTCCATTTTGTCCCTTTTCGATTGGCTGCATATATCCTATCCTCAATTTCTCCATCAGATAAAAGATTAATTTTAATAATTCTTTAATTCCTTTCGGGTGGGCTCCATCAAAATAAATAAATTAAAATTAATTTCCCCCTGCCTTGAGGAGTACAAGTGGACATAATAATAAATGACTAAAAAATTAGTAGTACTGTACTCCTCGTGGTTGTGGATCATGAGATGAGATGAGACTATGAGAGAAGGCGGCAGCAGCAGCAGCAGCATTGACATTGGATTGGACACATAAATCATAAATGTGACATCGTGCAACCTCACACAACAATTAATAAATAATAATGAGGTCGTATGTGAAAATCAAGGTACTGACTTTTTCATTCATTTAAGTTGGCCTTTTCTTTTTTCTTTTTAATTTAAAATTAATAAATTAAGGAGGCTTCAGAAATAAGAACGAGGGACTCGAAGATAAATTATCCGTCTATTTTATCGAGTAGAAAAACACCTAACTTATATAAATAATAATAATTTCAAGCAACGTAGAGTTAAGTTTGAGTTTAAAACCTAAACATGGTCATGAAAATGAAATTATCATAACATTGAACTGAACACCACCCAAAATTCAAATACAACTATGTAAAATATGGCACATTATTTATTTATTTATTCTATCTGTATGTATGTGGGACAATGATATTGCCGCTTTACTGGGTCCCAGATTCCGAAAAAAAAGAAAAAGGTTAATTAGGCATGCAATTCTGATTGTATTTAATTAAAAAGAATAACAATAATGTTAATATTGGCCACCTTCTCGTCAAAGCAGCCAAGTCAATGAATCTTCCACCTACTTATCCACGTGACACCATAGAACAATTTGCTCGTAATTTTCACCTAACTCTGATCCATCTTTTTCTATGTTTCTTAATTTTTGTTCTCCAAAATAGACCACCCAGAATATATTCACCTCATTTAATAACGTGAGAAATTAGAATACTATCTAAAAACATGTCAAATAAATGAGACAATACTAACGGCTCCAGTCCACAGAAGGATAACAGTAAAAATTGGAAAGTTTAAAAGTTTGTCTCAATAGTTCTATTTGGTTATAGTGGAAAAAAAATTTCATTATTAATTACATAATAACTGTATGATAGATGCTGCACGTAATTCTTTTTGCATTTCTAATAATCTGGACAAATAAATCCATTTAACGAAAACAGAATTAATCCTGTGGCTAACAAAAGAAAATAGTATTAGTATTTTCTTACTTACTTACTTCTCCAGCGACTAAACTAACAACCAACTGAAATTAAAGTATATATATTGTAGTGTTATTTAGAAATTATCATTAATATAAAATAGAATGATAATAATAAAATATTAAGACGACTATTTTATTTTGTTAGCCAATATTTTCTTCTGATATTATTATTATTATTCTTCCTCACTCTCACTACTTATTATTATTATTATTATTATTATTATTACACCAAAAATATATTTAAAATTGACATTAATTTAAAATCAAAAGTCACTACTCTTGATTTGGATCCACAAACAAGTCCCATATCCCTAGAAGATTATGTGATCCGCCGTCACAATATACGATCTGTAGATGTCAATCGTAAACTTATAAAAGGCTTAGTCGAACATGTGTGGGACACACAATGTCAAAAATTAAGGTTTATGTTTCACCGTATGTAATCATATTTATTAAAACATATTTGATTTCAATATGTAATTCGTGGAGTTGTAATTGTATTAAGAAAGCCATATTATAATTGTATCGTGTTATTTTAAATAACTCATTTTTAAACAACTAGTATAACGAAATTAATTCATATATTTTTCATAAATAAAAAATAAAAGAATAGATTGACCAAGATAAATTATATACATGACAAATAATTATTTTAAAATATTACACAAATTATAGGAATATTTAAAAAAAAATTATTTTTGAATGATAAATACAACTCCAAAATTATTAAAATAAATCAATACTAAAATAATAGTATTAATCAAATCAAATAAAAAATATTTTTATAATTAAAAATATTATCTCCAAATAATACACAAAATTTAGGATTTTTTTGAAAATAAAAAAACTCAAAAAAAAGGATCAAATAAAAAAAAAATAGCATGTGAGGAAGAGGGTTTCCAAGGTCCCTCTAGCCTGTATGTCCTCTCTCTCTCCCTCTAGTTATGAAAGTTTGTTTTTTTTCCGGCAATAGATTCTCTGTACCACAAGTAAGAACTTGATACATGTATATATGACAATTATAATAATTATCATATATACATGTGTCAAGTAATCATTTGTGGTACACAAATTATGGTACAAAGGATCTGGAGCCATCATTTCCCTTCCCCCTCATATTCATCTTTCCTCTAATCATTAGAGATGCCCTCACAATTTGTATCTAAAAAATGAAAAAAAAAGGGGCCTAGGACGAAGAAAATTAAAAGAAAAATCTCATGACCCATGCACGTTTTTCCTACTAGAGGGGTAGGTCAGTAGGTGGTATTTTATTACTTTTATTATTTTATTATTAAAAGAAGCAAAATAGTGCATTAAAATAACTTTTATACTAATTGGTAAAAATAAATCATAAAATACATGCACTTTCTTTCTTTTCTTACCCACATTCATTTTGATCGAACCGAAAGTAACTATAAGGCAAATGCAATATACTTGTTTTGAGATTGGATGTAACTCCTAGGAGAGTAACCAATCACAAAACAAGTGCAATACACTTGTTTGATGGTTGGATGAATTTCACCAGACTTGACAATAATTTCAGAGTAATCTTTTACTTTTTTAAATATATAGTGAAATTGAAGAACTTCGCGTATATAGTAGTAGAGGCCTGGGCTAAACAATTTGCACACACACACACACTCTCTCTCTCTCCTCTGTTTTGTGCGAGGCAGACAGTTGTATTATCAAGAATCCATTCTACTAGTTGAAGAAGCTCTAAAAGCCTAAAGTTATTTTTCTAGAGACAAAGAGAATCACATTTAATTTAATTTCTTTCGTGTAAGTTGGTCTTCTTCCTCAACCCCATCCTATGTTCATTGCGTCTTACTCTGTTTCTTTCCATAAACATTTTGTGCTTTTCTTTGAAATACTTACCTTTTTTTCTTGGCTGTAATTAGTGTTTCCATATATGGGCGTCGCGTGTGTTTCTTCAAGTTTTTGTCAAGAATGAAAATGAAATACTAGTAGTAAAAGATTTTCTAGTATGATTGCTTTCCTTTTCGTCTCCAAATCTTTATATTTCCACATTTTCTTTTACTTATTTAATAAATACAAATAATTTCCAAAGTTACTGTTAGTATGTTCCTTTTCTTGGCTATAACCCCTTAATTTAGCATTTGAAACGGTTCAATTTCCAGAGAATCTTGTAAAGTTGATTTCAGTAGATTAGATTAGATAGATGCCTAACTCCACACCTAATTCTTGATGGGTCCAAGATTATAAAAGATTTCATTTCACCCATCTTTCTTATTATCTGCACTTTAAATGGAAATTAATTACTATAATCTTTTTTCTGAGAAGCTCTGCACGTCACGTGCTACTGAAATACTATTAACCTTTGGATTGATCTATTTCTCTCTAGCTAGAAAACTGTAAACTAGTAAATTTTACTACTAGTATTTACCATTATTACAACGTACGGTAGGGGGGGTCTGGATCTTAATTTCAAACTTTAACATGTGACTGATCTGATTTTTACCCTTGATTTGTGCCTTGATTTATGGTTGTTAAGACTTTTATTATTACCTTACTAATATTATTATATTTGTACTAGGGTGAGCATATTTTATAAAATGGTTAGGTGAATTTGAATGTGACACCGTCTAGAATGTGCTTGGAAAACCATTAGGAAGGCCACATTTGTGCCACCAGTCCACTGTCTAGTAGTATCACATGCTTGCACGGCAAAAATAAATAAATAATGAAGAAAATGAAAAAGAAGTTTAATAATAATAACATAATGGAAGACTTTAAATGGATGACCAATTAAGTGATGGTAGGTTTAGTTAGCCATCATTTACTTTTCAATAAATATTGACTTATTAATTACTCTCTCACGTCTTTATTATACATATTCTATGAAATAGCTTATAAGTGCAATTGGGGCTTGAGATTATGTAATGTGATAGAAGAAAACTTATATAGTTCTTTATTATTTACACGATCACAATTATCTTCTTTTCTTGGTAATTTGAAAACTACTAATTTTATTTTGGAATTAAATGGAAACTAGTTTATATCTTGATATATCATGATTTCATGATCTTTTTTTTTCCATTCTCAAAAATGGATGACATGATCAAGTAATCCTTACTTCCTTAGTATACATCATATATATTGTTGCTTATTGTTAAATTTATGCATCTTGCATGATTTAGTCATGACTTTGTTTTTGTTATAAATCTATCAATATTTCTTTTATTTGGCTTGCCAATCCAAATTTACAAGTGATTTTCTCCACAGAGCCATGGATAATGGTATGCACGAAAAACTACTCAGTTCAGAAGAAAAAGAGGTAGGCCATTTGAAAGAAAGGGTTTACGATGAATCCAAGAAAATATGGAGGGTAGCATTGCCTGGCATCATAGCTAGAGTCGCTTCATTTGGTACCATAATTGTGACACAATCATTTATCGGCCACATAAGTTCCATAGATCTGGCCGGCTACGCACTCGTTCAAACCCTTACCGTTCGTTTTGCCAATGGAGTACTCGTAAGTTTTTTTGCTAGTTTTTGTTCATAAATGGCAAGTGCAGTACACTTGTTTTCCGTTTAGGTGATTGGTCTGGTTTAGAATTTCCCTATGCATTTTACTTTATCTTTCTCGTTTTATTGTTATAGATTGGAATGTCAAGTGCGACCGAAACTCTTTGCGGACAAGCATACGGAGCGAGACAAAATCACATGATGGGTATTTATTTACAAAGATCGTGGATCGTGGATTTCCTAACTTTAACCCTTTTACTTCCTCTCTTCATCTTCGGAACACCTTTGTTTAAACTACTTGGAGAGGAAGAGAGTATTGCAACGTCTGCAGGATACATATCATGGTGGTTTATACCTATGATTTACAACTTCGTATTTACTTTGACAATGCAAATGTTTCTACAAGCACAATCAAAGAATAGTATTGTTGCGTGGATATCCATCGTGCAACTTATAATACACGTTCCATTGTCTTGGTTATTTGTCCACTATTTCCACTGGGGAGTCGACGGTGCTATGGGTGCACTAGTCATATCTTCTTGGTTCGTGGCTTTTGCCGAAATAATATATATCTTCGGAGGTTGGTGCCCCCAAACATGGACCGGGTTTAGTACCGCTGCTTTTAAGGATATTTTGCCTGTGATCAAGCTCTCCATATCCTCTGGCATAATGGTTTGGTAAGATATTACAAGTTAAAATATTTTGGAAAATTGCACTTTGCTCCCTTACTTTTGGTTGTTTAGCATTTACACTTGTCCAAAACTTATAATTTTGCAGTTCATAACCTTTGGCCGGTCAACAATTAATGTACATATAGATTTCCCCTTATCCTCATCAAAACTGAATAATAACAATAATGTAAGAAAAAAATGCATTTTACCTAGCCCTAGCATTGCATTTCACTCCTTAAACATTCAACCGTTTTGCACTTTACTTCCTACGGTTAGTGCCACATGTTGTGCGTGAAATGAAACAATTTTGAGAGGCAGGGGGGAAAGTGCAAATGCACAAAATGGTTAGAGTGCAAAACAACAAGGTGGCTAAAAGTGCATTAGATTTTTCAATTAACATGTGATTAATTCTAAGGATAATTTATATACAAATGGATTCTTACTTCATGAACCTTCATAATTTGTGTTTAGATAAACAAAAAATCCTTTTTTTTTTTTAATACTTCTTTTATAACTAATTATTGCTTTTGCAGCTTGGAGTTGTGGTACAATTCTATTCTTGTCTTATTGGCTGGCTACATGAGAAATGCCGAGGTTGCCATATCTGCTTTTTCAATTTGGTAAGTTTTAGCCACGACTCACGAGCCCATTTTTTTTTTCTTGGTCTAAAATGATTTCTGCTGACTAAATGAAATTTTGTAGCCTCAACATCAATGGCTGGGAGTTCATGATCTGCCTCGGTTTTCTTGGTGCTGCATGGTATGCGATTAACATCTTTAACTATTTTAGCTCCTTGTTTTTGTTGTCTTTTTCATGTAAAATTTGGTATTGACTAGTTACTTCAACTCCTAGCGTTCGAATTGCAAATGAGCTTGGAAGAGGAGACGCCAAAGCTACAAAATTTTCAATCAAAGTCCTTATAACTACTTCAGTTGTGATTGGCGTATTCTTTACCATCGTTTGCTTGGTCTTTGGCAATAGAATTGGATACTTATTTACAAATGATGTGGAAGTTGCTGATACTGTATCCGATCTTTCTCTTCTGCTTGCTATCTCGGTTTTGCTTAATAGCATTTATCCGGTGCTTTCAGGTAAGTTTAGCAATAACCCCCTTTGATCATTAAAAAAATTGACAATAAACCTCTCTTAAATTTCAAATGGGGTTCTTTCCTAATAAAAAAGAACTCAAGGGTTTTTTTGAGGGGTAAATTTGCATTTAGCTCTGAAATAATCGAATCATTAAGTTCTTGCTATTATTTGTTACAGGGGTGGCAGTAGGAGCAGGTATGCAAGGAACGGTAGCGATTATAAATCTTTGTTGCTTTTATTTGATTGGAATACCAATTGGAGCTCTACTTGGATACGTGGCTAATCTTGAAGTCAAGGTAACTAACTCGCACAAAATTATTATCTACATATATCACGACTAATTTAAGGAGATCGACTGACTAATAAAATGTGTATATATATGTTATTTTTGATGATCAGGGTATATGGATTGGAATGAACATAGGAATTTTCACACAGTCTGTTGCACTTAGCTACATGGCTTTGAAAACAGATTGGGATGGACAGGTAAAGAAGGCTGCGGAAAGACTCCAACGGTATTATCTGAAATCTTCAGACGAGCCTAACAACATCAACAACAACAACAACAACGGGCATGCTTGAAATACTCACACGAATTTGGAAGATAATGTGTTATTAGCAGGTGTTGGATCAGATTCTACAAAATTATTCTGCTATAGATTTTGGCTAATACAGTATATTCAATGCATTGATTTGATCTTTTTTTCTTTTTTAAGTACAATTGAATTGGTTAGTGCTTTTCTATATGGCTGGTGTTATTGCCAAACCACAAAATGAAATTCTCAAGTTTATAAAGAAACCCTCTACCAATTAAAACGAAGAGATAAACGAAGGCGTTTGACAAATTAAGGATGTTTCCTTTTCTTTTAAGGGCAAATTTGTCATAATATATTTTGTACTTTGGCAATATCACTAAACTTTTCCAATTCTAAATTAATTGGGTTTAGGGATATTCGAGGAGAATGAAGGAGAGATTTATGATTTATTTTATTTCCTTTTGGAGGAGAATTAATTGAAATAGAATATTTCACCTCAAAAGGTCATTTTAGGAAATTTAACTATTTAAGATATTTTCTCTCGTTAGCAATAATTGGCAATATCCCTAGACTAGTTATTGTAAGGCCATCTTTAACAGAGCCGGTAACCGGGCATGAGGGGGTTTGCCAACTCGGTTCGGTTGGAGATGGACGATGACATTTGGGTGGACAAGGGGTTCGGGGCAGGCAACCCGCAAGCAGGCAAAATAAAAAACGCCTGCCGGGGGCTAGACGGGCTCCCGGGGGCTCGGGTGCTATTTTTTTTAAAAATTTATGAATTAAATAAATGAGATTTGTTGAACACAAATACTTAATTTAAAAATACACAATGTAACTTAAATAATAAACACAAATACTTAATTTAAAAATACACAATGTAACTTAAATAATAAACACAAATACTTAATTTAAAAATACACATTACAATTTATATAAAAAAACTCAAATACTTAATCTTTGTTATTTTGCTTTAATTATGTGTAATCGTTGGTGTTTAATCTTTGTTGTTTTTTCTTTATGTACAAGTGCATTAATAATAAGTGTTGTTGTTTTTCGTTGTTCCGTTAATTATGTTTAGTTGTGTTGATTTTCTTATTATTAAAAATGCCTTAATTTTCATGATTGTGTTACTATTAAAATTAAGAAAAATTATTAGAATTTTTATTAATTTTATTATCATTGTTATCATTACTAATGTTATTATTAAAATAAGTATGAGTGGGTAGAGTGGGGAAAGTTGTGAAATTGAATTAATTGATGTTGATTGTCCTTCGGTTAAAGATTAGTTTTTCAAGTGGATCAAAAAGGCTTGAGGGCAAGGCAAGAGATTAAGGCGATTGAACGAGCACTTGGACAATTGGATAATTGGACAAGACCTTCGATAGGAGAGGGCCTAATTGTAATATGAGTATGAGTTCTCATTTATGACTCAATTCATTTCGTTAATACATGGTTGTTATGTCCGTGAACCAGTCTTTGTAAATTAGGCCACAATTTAATGATGGGCATCAGATCCAACTCTAAAGATAAGAGTGAAGGGGTTTTTGCAAATGCTTTTAAAAAGTATTTTTTTGCTTCTTTTCTGCTTAAAATATTTTGATAGTGTTTGCAAGTAGGTGCTTTTGCTATTGTTTTTTCAACTGAAAAGCAGATTGGTAAGAAGCAGCTAAGGGGGTACTTTTTTAATGGCTTCTTCAAGGTGACATTTTTATAATAATTATAGCTGCTTTTTTTTACATATTTGTAAACACCCATTACTTTTGAACAAAATTACTTATTTTTCACTTTTACTTTAAGCAACTGCTTTTGGACATTTGCAAACACCCCTTTAAGCTGCGTTGTTATTAAGTTAGCTGAAATTAATTAGCGTTAAAATTGTTAAGAACCAGTTGAATAGACAACTAATTTAGCAAATAAAAAATAACTTCTTATTTTAATTAAAAACTCATAATTCACTGTCGAAAATTACTCTCGACATTAATTTTGAATGTAGTGAAGAATTTGAAAAACATTAGATCATCTCCAAACATTAGATGAAAATGTGATTTCATGGTAAATGGGAGATAAAATATACTTTAATGAATAGGGGAGAGGGGTGTGGTGACCATCGCCCCACGCATCTCAGGCCAGTTGGGATTGGGCAACGCGTCCAGCTCCAATGTCTTTTTTTTTTTGTTTAAGTTGCCCATCCCCATATACATTTTTATTATTTAAATGGTTAATTAAATGGGTTGGGCACGTTGCCCAGCCCCATATTTTTATTTTTTATTTTTTATTTAAATAGTAACATAAATTATCTATTAACATTAAATATTTTTATTGTGCATTTTGTACTTTTATAACTTATAATATTGTAATTTTATGTACAATGTTTATTAATTGTTATCATTATTTAGCTCTATTATCATTAATTGAGAGTAAAAAAATATGATAATTAGAATTTTGTGGAATAAATGGTAATAAGGTTACATTGTAACAAATGGCAACAACAACGACAATAATGGTGGCAACGACGATGAATTTCCATATATGAATTATTAATTATTGTAATGTTATTGTATTGTTATTATTAAATAGTTTTCATTATTAATGTCAATGCTAAATTAGTTATTAATAATGTCAATGTTAAATTACTTATTATTAATGCCAATATTTAATTTACTATTGACTTAATTATTATTATTTTTTTATTATTATTATTATCATGCTAAAAAGTTGGGAAGATTAAGTGAGAGTGGAGAAGTATGAGAATTGAGATTAAATATAATGTGAAAATTGAGTCACTGAAGGGAAGGAGAGTCTGAGGGAAATGAGAGCTCATACCCACTGGAGATGGCCTTACAATATAGTCTCTTATCCTATCATATCCTATCCTATCCTACTTACTATTATTTCAAGGGCACCTTTTGGTCAAAATATTTAATTTGACTAAAATTCTCTTTTCCTAGAATTCTATCATATTTTATCCTATCCTATCCTATCATCATATCATATCATATACTTACTATTATTTCAAGGGTGTCTTTTGGTCAAAATATTTAATTTTGACTAAAATTCTCTTTTCCTAGAATTTATAATTATTTTAAAAACAAAACTAGGATTTACAATTACTGGCAATAACTTTCACTCACATGTCTCCATCATAACTCACGTCTAATATGGTTTGTGGTCACATAAAAAAAAAATTTTAAAAAAAAGAAAATTTATTATGGAAAAAATCCATGCACCCACTATCTCTTTGACTCCACTAACTCAACTCCACGAACTCAACTGCTAAAACTTCATCATCACCAAACGGTTTACATAAACTTATAGTTATACTAAACAAATAAAAAAATAATAAAAAAAACTATGCTCTATACCAAACCTCACAACACATAATATAGTTAAGGCCGTGTCCTAACTCAAACACGTGTACTTTCAGCTTCATTTATCTATTGACAAACAAATTTCCGCGCAAAACTTTCATCAACGGTCCAGATGCTCTAGGTTGGTGTCATTAATAAAATATTTTGTTTCTGATTCTTTTAACATCATTTAACTATCACATCTTTTTTTTTTTTAGATTTTACATTCCGGAGAAATTTACGAAACTTTAATCGCAGTTCATAAGGGCTCAAAAACTGCAGATTTGTTCTACTTTTATCATCATCCAATCCACTCGATTTTTTCATTCCATGATACATATTTTATTTGCATTACTTTGAGGTTTGATAAATATAACTAAATTCTTATAAACATGGGTTCATTGGTTTTATGGAATACAAAGCTACATTGGAATCATTGGAACACAGTCTTTTTGGAGAAATTGATAAAACTTACATTTACTCAAGCTCATTTTCAGGTATTTTCTTTGCCCGGATAATTAATCTTCTTAGTTCGTGTCAAAATCAGATGTCAAGTATTGAAATTTTGCAGTCTGTCCAAATATTGATTTTATCATAGAATTTGCAGCAACTTTTTACTTACTTTCATGTTCTAGAGAACTTATTTATTTTTCTCATATATTCTTCTAATTGCCTGCTTTTCAATCATTATCACCTCATTTTTTGGGTTGACTTTTAGGATGAATTATAATGATGTACTCATTGAATTTCATTTATAATATTTTATTTTTATTGTTCACCACATTCATTTGAAATACCATCATATACGAAGATTTTTGCTAATTTCAAAACTCAATAAGGGGATTATTATTATTTTTAAAATGAATAGGTGTTCTTTCACATTTTAAGGTGAGGGTATAAATAAAATTTCTTACTATTTTTTATTAGCAAAATATAAAAACACTCCAATTCATACAAAAAAATAACTTTTTTTTTTTTTTTTTTTTTTGTAATTTTTAACTTTGAAAATTGACAAATAACTTTCATGTTCATCTAAAAAGTTGTCAATAACCTCTCTATTGACTTTTGAAAGAGTTTCAATGGAATTTTTATTAATAAAAGAGAATTACACATGGGGTTTTGCTAAAATAACATAGGGGTATCTTTTACAGTTAAAAAAAATATCAGGGAGGTTTGCTTTAAGCTACCATAAAAATACAACTTGCATGCATATAGATAGAGAAAGTCAATGATTAAAAAAAAAATATTTTTTAGCTTTCAAGTAATGTTATTCTAACAATATGTATGTGTAGGAGTTCTATTGACGATCGTCGAGTAAATTTCAAGATCGTTAGACTGCGACGAAGAATAAATTTATTGGTCAAACGCCACGTACGTCGACAAATCCATTTGTTGTCATTTGTGTTTTATGCAGATATCACTTCACCAATGAACGTGTACAATATCGAACATGAAATTTTCATCACTTTTATAAAATTAGAGTATGATTGTTATGTTTTAATTTTATTTTAAGATCATAAATATATGTATTTTTTTTACCACATCAACAATTGTACTACTAAATATCTAATATGATCCCGTGCATAGCACGGATTTAGGCTAGTTCACTTGATAATATATTAATTTGCATTTGCTATTCCATGTACAAGATCCTCTGATTAATTCAAATTGCAATTTATTCCCTAATAACCAGTCTAATTTACATCCACACCCCAAAGGATTTTTCCATATTACCAAAGACCTACTGTTGTTTCTAATAACAAATTGCATCTGTAGCATATGGTTATGCATCAGGTTTATTTGATGCATTTGAGAAAACATAGGGGGCGGGGTAGCTATTTAACAATAAAGTTATCGTAGGGTTAATTTAATTAGATCCATCACAAGAGATAATTTGCAATTTAATCCAAAATCTTAAACAACGTAACAACATCAGAAACCTAATTCCCTACTAATCATGCAAAATTTTGACTTTGCATTCGAAAAAAAGTATAATTTTCCTGGATTCTGGCAATCACTATAAAATCTTGGATAATAATTCCTTAAAATTGTAGCATTTCCCTTTTTATGTATATATCCTGCCAGTGAGCTAGTTGTGAAAAGCAGAATTTTTACAAGTTATTAGCAAAATCACATTTATAACAATTTTCACTAAAATCTGTGTAATTTTTTCATAGAAATAAATCATAAATCAGAATTCATTAAGGTTGAAAAAGAAAACAGAATTTTACTGCTATATAAGGAGGGCTTGTCTAAAATGAGATTTCGAGGGGCGGACAACATATAAGATAGCACTTATTTTGGTGACACGTGTCATGTTGAAATTTAAATTTAAATTATATTTTTTGTTAAATACAAAATTACCCCTTTTAAAATCTTTCAAAAGACAAAATTATCCTTTTTAATTATCCACTTATCTTTTCAACAAAAAAATTAAAATCCTTTTGTTTTATAGGTTTTCTTTTTTTTTTTTTTGAAAAATTTGTATTGAAATTAATAGCAGATATTTCCAGCCAATTGCATTTCAGACTCGAATCTTGGTTTTTAAAATTACATATATCTATGAAAGTGTATGTTAGCATGGTTTTGGCGGTGGTTCTAACTGCTTTCCTTGGTGTCCTTTTTCCATTTTCTTCAGGCGTAGGCTTGCAAAATGTAATTCATTTTTCTAGATTAATCATTAACACAAAAAAATTATTAACATGGCAAATGCGTCTGCACTAACTGAGTCAAGTACATAAAAATCCTCCTATTGCAACTGAAACGATACACCATAGAATTTCACTACCAAATTTTAAATTTGTTCATACAACAAACTAAACTAAGTTGTACCTCCATTAATCGAAGCAAGTACAAATTCCTCACATTTGGTATATCCAGAACCTAATACATCAGATAAAGCACCAATTATATCAAACGCCTCCTCCAAATCAGTAGACGATGTTATGTCCCCCAGCCACGATAACAACTCCTTTGAAAAAGCCTCAAAAGCTAGGTTCCTTAGAAAATTCAAGTTTAAGCTTCAATAAGAAAATCAAAATTGTACTCATTTACACCCCTATATGCAATAAATGCAAGTAAGCAATTAAAGTTTCCAGGGGAAGACTTCAGACAAAATAAACAAATAGAGTTAGAAGCGTCGATCCAGCTGCCATCAGCATGGCCCAGACCATTAAGATAGTCCCAGTACTGGTCGACATATCGTATGTCTTGTCCCATAGGAACAGGGGGCCTCTGAGAGGGAATAGATTATTGTAGAGAGTCTCATTGTTCCTAAGGGCTGCACCATCCACCCATTCCTTCTTTGGATTCTTTAGGGCAGCATCTGCTCGTTTAGCCTCCTGATGGCACTGGAAATGTATAATATTGAAATGGCTGACAGTTGTATAAACACAATCTCCACGAGCATTTCTTGAACTTCCGACTCCTAAGTTTACACGTTTACTGTAAGTATAAACACCCAATAGATCTGTAGGTCTTAGGTGGTAACCCTCTCGACAAACCATGCAAGCTAGCCCATCTTCCTCCTCTTCAACTTATTCGAAACCTTCATTAATTTATTGTTCTATGTTTTATCACTGATGCTATAGTATCAAAAAAAAACTGCAGAGACAACAAAATTGTCAATTATACAACGTTACTTCATAGTCAAATGCAATATAACAGCTTATTAAAAAAAAATACAATATAGCAAACATATGGTAAAATCAAGTAAATAGATCACTTGGAGATGTGAAAAATACTAATAGTTTGAGTGATATGCCATATTCACTAGAATAGTAAAAAAATTCATCCTTCTATTATCTTCTTATGAAATTACATAAATGAAAATAAAAGCTTTCTGCAATTTTCCGAAATGGGAGTTAATCAGCTGTAGCACGCATTAACGATGTCTGATCCCATAGGCGGATCTAGAGAGGGGCAAGGGGGGCTATTGACCCCCCTCAAATTTTCTGGATAATATACTAGTATTGATTAAACTATTATATAATACTTGTAGTGGTCAATTGGTAGTGTTCTTAAAAAGTCTCTATGAGTATGAGGTTTGAAGTTCAAACCCTTTATGAACAATTTTGTTTTGTTCTTTTATTTTTTTGACTTTCTCAATATTATTTTAAACAAATTATGTTTTCTTTCAAAATAATTCCTCAATAATATTTTCAATATTTTATGTACAAAAAAATTCCTTCTCAATAATATTTTAATGTGCTATGTGTTTTTAGTAATTTTTTTCTTCGTAACAATATTTCGATATTATGTGTTTTTTAATTTGTTCTTTATTAATTATTATAAAAACAATATGAACTATCATTGTTTTTGTTTTCAATTTTATTTTTTCTTTATTCAATGTACTTAGTTGAATAAAAAATTCTCAATAATTTTAAAAGAATATAATTTTTTATTTTCGTTTTATTACGGTTTTCCCGTCATAACATTGTATCATATAATATAACAAAAATACATTGTATGGTTCATTTTGGCCAAAATTCATCTCCTATTTTTTGTATCTCGTTATATATTTTATCGTGAATAAATTTAAGTTTGATTGTTTGATTGATTTTTTTTTTCATATAATTTAGCCCCCTGCCTAAAATTCCTAGATCCGTCCCTACTAGGAAAACAAAAGAGAATACACAATTTCCCAAAATTGTAGGATATATTTTGGATTGTAGCACAAATCAACACAGAACCCAATACTTAACCAACTCCAAATATATCAAACAAAAGCTTCATAAATATACTTAGAGAAGAAACCATTATGATTTACCGATGAGAAAATGATCTCTGACTCTACAACTTTGGAATGGTTTGATGATGTTTACAATGTTAGGAGTCCAATTATAGTTAATACTGATTAATGAAGTTATGTACAACCGAATTAATTTATTAATATTTAACGAATAAGCTTATACAAATTATTAATGTATTTGTTTTCTTTATTTATCAGAGATTTTCAGGAAAAGGAATGGTGCATACATGCTGTATGTTTATTCTTTTTAACCGCAATATGAGGAAACTATTGTTAGATTGTTTTTTTTGAAGTAAATCCAACAACAAAGTTTATGAGACTTTTATAACACAATTATAACCAAATGGGTATAAGGAGTAAAATTTATAGAGCAAATGCATAAATACATCCTATGATTTGTCTAATTAGTAAATAAAAGAAAAAAATATGTTATTTTTTAATAGCAAAACTCCTATGTGTTATTTTTAAATAATGATTACAATACTTTTGCTAGGTTTTAATGATTCTCTAGCAACGAAGTGTACTCAGATTATTGTTTCATGCTCACTTTCAATTTCAAGAAGTGAATTACACTATCCGACTAAATAAGATTGCTCCTTTAAAATTTTTCAAAATGGGATAAAGTGTTATATTTCTTCAAAAACCCAAAGCCGAAATACCTTATCCATTTGAATTTTTGAAAAAAAGGAATGTGACTTATAGTGTAATTTTTCACGCCAAAAACCTCCTAATTTCCTCAATAAATTTATACATTGGTCAAGTATTAGTACGAGGGGGAGTTGAGTTGTGAAGAAAGTTGGGTGTAATTCCACGACAAAATATTCAACCACTTATTATTTTCTTTTTCTTTTTCTGTTTTGAGCTTTCTGGTTAATCGAGAACCGTTCATGCTACCAAACCCCTCCATTGCAAGTAAGCATTTAATGCTGCTGCACAAAAATGTCGTGTCAACATCTTCCAATGATAATTTCCTTTTTATGGTTTCAACCCCTCTTTTTAAACAATGGGGGTTTGCAACCTAGAAAAGTAGTTTGAATTTTGAACCATCTTACACGAAAGGACAATTTCAGCCTTTTCTTGTAAGAACTGAAAACCCTTCAATGTTCTAAGTCCATCTTCCTCTCCCAACAGCACCGCTAGAAGCTGTCTGAAACAATCCTTTACTGCATCAGGTCTCTCTCTCTCTCTGTGTGTGTTTTTCTTAATTTTACCTATTCCTTTTTATCATGATTTGTACATTGCTTTAAGATTCTCCGTATTACGATTGATGGTGATGGTAAAAATTGCAAGTTCGTGATTTTTTACATATCCAGGCAATTGAACAAAATAAGAAAATTTTGGTACCAAACTTCATTTTTGCACAGTTATAAGTAGTTTATTTGTTACTGACTGAAGATATCATGATTCTTAATCAAAATTACTTTTGGTTTTGTTGAATTTTTTGTACTATAACAATGTGTGTGTCATGTGGAGATTTTTAAGTAAATAGCTTATCCTGTACTATAAGAGCATCCACAACAGCATCATCTATATCAAATTATACACTGTGAACAGAGTTTTAGCTACCTACTCCAACAATCATCATCTAAAATTACAGAATTATTATGTTTTCCAAATTGTTTTGTATAGTTATTCTTGAAGCAATTATTTATGTAAGAAAAGCTTTAGCAATTGTTTCCAAATTGCTTCTTGCTTTTGACTTGATTCACTTCTAATGTCTGGAAAAGTCATGTTTTCCTACTTCAATACCATATTTAATTTCTCTAATCCTTCATTATGTAGGGCCATGGACAATGCTTTGCAACAGAGGTTGCTTAATTCAGAAGCAGAACAAGAAGTTGATTTGAAGGGAAAAGTTTATGAAGAATCCAAAAAGATATGGAGGGTTGCATTGCCAGGTGTCATATCAAGAGTTTCCTCCTTCGGAACCGTTGTAGTGACCCAATCATTTATGGGCCACATAAGTTCAGTCGAACTTGCCGGTTACGCACTTGTTCAAACCTTAGGCGTCCGATTCATAAATGGAATTCTGGTAATTCACTATACACCATCTTTTCCTTCCCATGTTATAGCTTTTAAAGGATATGAATCTGTTTTTTGCTTGTCAAGAATCAAGATTATGTTCAGTTAAATATAAGGGTGATTAACACCCGGACACTCTTAGGTAAGCACTAATTAAAAAAAGAACCCAGTATTTTAAGAAATTACAAGAATACCCTTACAGAGGGTGAGTTGGTAAATATCTCCGTAAGTTGTAGGGGGTGTTGTTATAAGGATTGATGAAACCGTAAGGGGTGTTTTGGTAAATAGTCTAAACTAGAAGATGGGTTCTTGTAATTTCTGAAACAACAAGGGTAATTCGGGTAATACAAGTAGACCTCAGGGGATCTGGTCGTAAATCACCCTAAAAATATTAAATATTAAATGTCTTTGGTGGTCATTTATTGAGGTCGCAGTCCAAAAGTGTTTGAATCTCTCTGCCACCATATATGTAAGATAGTTTCACATGACTAAAAGGAATACTGCCTACACATGAAGAGGCGTGTTTCATATAATAATATGAAATGCCATTCATCTCTATTAGGCTATGTTTTTGGGTTTTTTGCAAGTTACCTTCCCATGATATGACTTATGGGCAATTTATCCCCCGTGAGGGTTTTACCACCCTTCTCATGGAGGCGCTTGCGACTGATACTTCATTTTGATGTAGAAAATGATCAATTTAACCCTACATTGACAAAATATAACGACACTTTACCTAATGTGATATTTCCTAATGGTACTTTACCCCCTGTGATATTGTTCAATCGACATTTTACCCCTTGTGATATTGCTTAGTAGGCACTTCACCTCTTGTAAAAATTCAGTATGCTTCTTAAACAAAGAACACATGAGGGTATTTTGCCTTTTATTTATCACAGGGAGGTAACTTGCTATTACCTCTTAAGTTTTTAAACGGGTTGGTCATTCAGTATGTTCCTTGTGTAGGAACCCCGTTTATTGGGTTTAACATTGTTTTTTTCCACAGATAGGAATGTCTAGTGCAACCGAAACACTTTGTGGACAAGCATTTGGTGCAAAACAATACCATATGATGGGTATTTTCTTGCAAAGATCGTGGTTAGTCGATCTTGCCTCTTTGACCATATTACTCCCCATTTTTTTCTTCGCCACTCCTATCTTTAGGCTACTCGGTGAGGAAGAAGCTATAGCAAAGTCTGCAGGATATATTGCTCTATGGTTCATTCCCTTTTGCTATTGCCTTGTTTTTGGCTTGACTATCCAAATGTATCTACAAGCACAACAGAAGAATATAGTGATTGCATATCTATCACTTATGCAATTTGTGATCCACATTCCGTTATCTTATCTATTTGTGTATGTTCTGAATTATGGGGTCAATGGTGCAATGGGCGCACTCTGCATTTCTTCTTGGTTTGTGGTTCTTGGAGAATTCATATATATCTTCGGTGGTTGGTGTCCTGACTCGTGGAAAGGGTTCAATGTGGCTGCTTTTAAGGACATATTTCCGGTGGTCAAACTCTCGATTTCTTCTGGTATGATGGTTTGGTAAGTATAATAAAAAAATATGGAAAGCCTAATGATAATTACCTAGGTAGACGTTATGATTATAACGGTGTCTCTTAGTTACCCGCTTGCTAATTTTTTTCAATTGATTTTTTTTTTTTTTAGCTTGGAGCTATGGTACTATGCAATCCTTGTTTTAGTAGCAGGATACATGAAAAATGCAGAGGTTGCCATATCTGCCTTCTCTGTTTGGTAAGGTTACATTACATAACTGTCTCGGTTTTTTTACTCTACGATGAAGATGAAATCTAAATTTAAATCTGCAGCCTCAACATCACTGCATGGGAATTTATGATATGCTTAGGCATGCTTGGTGCCGCATGGTATGCATTTATTTGATAATGTATAATTTATTCGACTTCTCCATCTTTTATTCATCAGATATAGTGACATTTTTTTTTAATTGTGATAAATAGTGTGCGGGTATCAAATGAGCTAGGGAAAGGAGATGCTAAAGCTGTTAAATTTGCTATCAAAGTTCTGCTCAGTACTTCAAGTATTATAGGGGCGATATGTTTTACTGTTTGCTTAGTCTTTGGCAACAAAATCGGATACTTATTTAGTGACAATGAGGCCGTTGCGAAGACTGTTGCAGATCTCTCTCTTCTACTTGCTTTCTCGGTTTTGCTCAATAGCATTTATCCAGTGTTCTCAGGTTTTTACCCTTTTCATATTTTTAATATACTTTATGTTTTATAATGACTATAAATGACACTTTTTTTTCCTTCCTGTTACCAGGTGTGGCAGTTGGAGCAGGCTTGCAAGCGGCAGTAGCGGTTATCAACTTTGTTTGCTTCTACTTGATTGGATTACCGGTTGGAATTGTACTTGCATATGTCACTCATCTTCAAGTGAAGGTAACACTATATTTCTAAATTAATTCGAGAAAAAAAGATGAACCAAATAGGTAAAAGTAGTTGTTTAATGGACAAGGCGATACTTTTGTTTTTACATTATGGCATTTTTGAAAATATTGAAAGTAAATGGTCTTTCGTCCTAAACAAATCTTAGATTAAGAAACTGACACTCGTCTCACAGGGTCTATGGATTGGAATGCTAATGGGAGTCGTCACTGAGACACTTGCACTTAGCTTTATGATGTGGAGAACAAATTGGGATGAAGAGGTATTTTTTTCCTTAAATCCAAATTGGGATTATGTTAAAAAAATCTATGAAATTCTAATGACAAGACAAAGTTGCACAATTGAACACGCAAAAAGGTTACAGAAAATGTTTCAATTATTTTGATAGGTACTAAAAGCTTCAACACGACTGAAAAAGTGGTACGTGAAGGCTCCGAGTGAGGCTGGTCAAAAGTCTGATCATGCTTGAGTTTCGTGTGAAGGAGAAGAACGTAAATCTGCACTTCTACTCTGAATTTTATGAATCTTGTACGAGTATTCAGATGGCACTAATAATAACAAATTATGGTCTAGAAAGGGCAAGAGAGAGGGATCATATTCAAGTCTTCTGTCACTCATTTCTTTTCTCTGAGCAATGCTAGTTTTATTATTTTCTATTTTCGTTTTTGTAAGCCTGAGAAGGGAAGGTCTTATGCAGTTTACATTAATTGGAAGAACAACAAGTATGTTTTGTGACCAATCAAAGGAGTAGTATTATTTACTACTTTTGTTCTAATACTTGTGTATTCTTCTTATTATTGGAGTTTTGAGTAAAATTCATGAAAGTGAAATTTTTTCTCATTTTACCCCTAGCTTTCCATTTTGAGTTTTTGTTTAGCTAATCTGTGACTTTTTATCATTTGTGAAACTTTGAAGTCTTCTTGTTTTATTAATGTCTCTACTTTCACAATGGATGCTGCGTTTATAATTTTCCGAATGATAAATAAAGATCATTCCCCAATCAAAACGCATGCCAATTATGCCACAATTCTTTTGTCCAATCAAATAAAACTTGCAGAAAAAATAAAAAAAATAAAATGATTTTTTCCTTCGAAGTGGGATTATTTTGCTTATCTTCTTTTTGTGCTTTTATAAAAATCGGGACGTTTCAAGTTCATTTTCATGTATAATTATAGTACATTATAAATAATACGAAAGAAGTGTCAGGCTTTAACTTTGTAATGTTCAGATAATTATAGAAATTAAGTTTTATTAAAAAATGTAAAAATTTATGATATGTGGGGTTAGATTAGACTTTATAATTGAAACATGTGTAAATATATGTTTGTAAATTTGCAGACTAGATTATTTTAATCAAACCAGACAAAATAAGATAAGTGGATTACGTGGGCGTTTGTAAGTTTATAACATTTTTGACAATTACAATTATTACCATTATTATAATTATACTAATGAATGATGACTGATATGTGGTCAATACGGTGTCTTCATGTATGCATTCATTTGTCATCTATGGCATATACAGGCATATGATACAACAGACGTGATCAAACAAATTACAGAGATAAGAAAATGGAGATAAAAACACTAGTATTGTTTTGATTTAAAGTTGTTGACTGAAAATATACTTTTGAGAATTAGTTTTTGTTACTTTATTGGCTCATGTTAGATAAATTTTTGGACCCATAGGGTATCAAAATTGTGAATGGAAACCAAATGTTAAGATTGTTTCTCATTTGTCCTTGTGGATATTTTAAAATCTTAACCAAAATTTTACTGCATTCAAATTAATCATAAGACAAATGTATGTGTATAATCCTATATTTAGACGATAAGCCTCCATTCACAATTTGATAAAATCTCTCCGGGACAACGAATTCTTAAAATTCTTGTAAATGTAATTTTTTCACATATCAATTGATTGGAAACTTCTCATCTAAGTTCGGATCCAATTGATCAAGTAACCTAGATCTCGTAGTGATTTAGAAAATAAGTTAAATGATCTGCCCAAAGAAAATTGAATGATCGAACCATATTGATTGTAGCTTGCCTATGATTGAACATTTTGTGACATATTAAAATAGAATAAAATCACTCTTGTTGACGGTATACAAATTCTTGACTGTGATAAGGCATATAATCTTGTTAATGCTTAATTGTTTACATATATTAAATAAATTAAAAAAAAAAAAAAATTTACACTTTAAGATATATTTTGCATAAGCTAGTATTTCTCTTTATTTGTCGACTTAAGAAATGAGGATCATTGCCGGGATGAGCAGACCATAAGATTTAATTCTTGGTCCAATTGAGTTGCGTGTTTAAGAATTTGTACTTCTAAAAAGATTGTCAGTATATTTTATTCACCTTTGTTGGATAAAATTCTACATACTATTAGTTTATCATAATTTAGTTTTTTTCATTTGATCAAAATATTGATAAAATATCGATTTTAATACAAAATAAATTTCAATAAATGGTCTAGGTCTAGGTCCCCCCACATAAATGGTTTAGGTCCACGGTTTTTAGTTGAATCTCATCTAGCCGAATCCATTCAGCGAATTTCCGGTTCACCCCATTCGATATTGGTAAAAGACCCGCATCATAAGTGGTCCCCCAAATGTCCTTTTTTGAAAACACTAACAAAATCTTCTTCTTTTCCTGGTTAATTTATTTGGAATTGGAAGTTGGAATTGGAACCAGGTAGTGTATTTTAATTAGTCGCCAAAGTTGAATTTTACTGCCATTACATTACATCATTACTAATTTATTTACAATTTCATTACTTTCATTCCTTGAAAGCCATCACCACATGTTACTATCAGAATGGTTACCAATTGCTCCACGTGATATTTCGTTCAGGCAACCTGCTGTCAGGTGAGTTTGTTGTATTAGTTAATATCTTCTCTAGTGAAAAGGGTCATTCATCCTTTCAACTTTCTCCAAATTAATTCACTAATTTTTTATGATAGTTAGCCATGGATAATAGCATACAAGAGACTCTTCTTAGTAGTTCAAAAACAGAGCAAAATGGTGATTTAAAGGGAAGAATTATCGAAGAATCCAAGAAAATATGGAGGGTAGCAATGCCTGGTATTATTTCAAGAGTGTCCTCATTTGGAACCATTGTAATTACTCAATCTTTTATCGGACACATAAGTTCACTCGATCTTGCTGGCTATGCTCTTGTTCAAACCTTGAGCGTTCGTTTTGTCAATGGAATATTGGTACTTCTCATTTTACTTGTCTTGTTAATAAATTTTTTAAGCTTTATCCTTTTAATAATACGAAACTGAGCTATACAAAGGCTTGAATCTCAGCGGATTATGGCAGCAAGGCCACTATGATGCTTACGATACCCATCACGTATTTTCCTTACAATGATTCAAGATACACTACATATTTTGTTTTACAGATTGGAATGTCGAGTGCAACCGAGACTCTATGTGGCCAAGCATTTGGAGCAAAACAACACAATATGATGGGCATTTACTTACAAAGATCATGGTTTATTGACCTTATTACACTAACTATACTACTTCCAGTTTTTATATTCGCGACACCAATCTTTAAACTACTGGGTGAAGAAGAATCTATAGCGAAATCTGCAGGATATATTTCCTTATGGTTCATTCCTTTTATCTATGGTCTTGTTTTTAGCTTGACTATACAAATGTATTTACAAGCACAGCAAAAAAACATGGTAATTGCATGGCTATCGGTTTTCCAATTTGTAATTCACATCTTACTTTCTTGGCTTTTGGTGATTGTTTTGAAATTGGGGATCTCCGGTGCAATGTGTGCACTGTGTGTATCTACATGGTTTGTTGTGCTTGGAGAATTTGTGTACATTTTTGGAGGTTGGTGCCCTGAGACATGGAAAGGATTTACTACTGCTGCAGTGAAGGACTTACTGCCCGTTGTTAAGCTCTCGCTTTCTTCTGGTGTGATGATTTGGTAAATCTTCTGTTATTATCGATTATCACATCAAAATGCCGTGATGAAATTGTGAAAAATCGAAACTTTTTTACGGATGCACCAAATTATTTTTCTCGAGACGTAGAAAATTCGAGAATGTTAACCTTAGAGATTTGGTCATATAATAGGAAAATCCCACTTATACTCGAAATTTGCAAGAATACCATCTAACTTTTATCCATTCCTGCATAGTAGATGAACTTAAGTGATAAAGTAATGTTTTTAGTTTTTCAATTCTCGATATATTACAAAGACACCCATATAGTTTGAACTAACTACATTAAAACCCAAATAAAATTTCAATTATACTATGACTTTTCTAGCTTATTCTATCATCTTGATTGATAGCTTGGAGCTGTGGTACTATGCAATTCTGGTATTGCTGGCTGGATACATGAAAAATGCTAAGGTTTCTATATCTGCTTTCTCGATTTGGTAAGTTCATTCATTTAAATATTAAATCAATCTTGTTCTTTAATTTGGTGGTTTTCCTGCATAATTGTATTAAAATCTATCTCTAATGAAGTTGAATGTGCAGCCTGAATATCATAGGTTGGATAATCATGATGATAATTGGCATCATGGGTGCAGCATGGTATGTACTGAACTCTTTAATTAATCAAAAAATGATAAATTTAAATCCTCTCTGTTTATTCAAAACAGTGTTCGAGTTGCAAACGAGCTTGGAAGAGGAGATGCAAAAGCTGTGAAATTTTCAATTAAAGTCCTAATGAGCACTTCAGTATCAATAGGACTATTCTTTTGGATACTTTGCTTGGTGTTTGGTAGCAAAATTGGCTACTTGTTTACGAGGGAAGAAGAAGTCGTGCAGAGTGTATCTGATCTCTCCCTTTTACTTGCTTTCACCGTGTTGCTCGGTAGCATTTTCCCCGTGCTTTCGGGTAAGCTTTATCATGTTCCATTGTTAAAAGGAAATTGAAACTTTTTCCTGATTAGTTTACAATTGAATTGTTTGGTATCAACAGGTGTGGCAGTAGGAGCAGGTTTGCAAACAAAGGTTGCAGTTATAAATTTAGTTTGTTTCTATGTGATTGGATTACCAATTGGAGCTGTTCTTGGATATGTCACTAATCTTCAAGTCAAGGTATTAATTATTTTATACATTCTATGTATCCCACAATGAATTTGTAGATAAAGAACATTTTGATTTATATACAATAATTAGTTGCTATTAATTATGGTTTGATTGAGGAATAATTGTATGCAATTCTTGATTTAAAAAAAGGGTATATGGATTGGAATGACAAGTGGAGTTGCAACTCAGACACTTGCACTTAGCTTCATGACATGGAAAACTAACTGGGATGAAGAGGTAAAATGTAAACATTATTATTAATTGTTTATACATGGACTGTCAATTTGCCGGATCGGATCGGATTGGATTCTGCTCATGTCCAATTATTATTGGATTTGGATTTGGTTCCATATTCATAGATTATCAAACTATTCTTCTGACTATATTTTGTCTTAAATCAATTTCCTGCAGGTATCTATTACTTCAGCGCGTCTCAAAAAGTGGTACTTGGAATCTTCAGATGAAAATAAAACTTCTGATCAAGTCTTTTGACTTGTGAAAAAAGTATTCTTGATTTGTAGTTCCACGAGATTGGTAATTAAAAATTAAAATTATGAAGTTAACTGAAATTTGAAAGACTTGGGCAGCTTTCAAGTAGTAAATCTATCTAATTACCAAATATTATTCCGACTGAACTGTTTTAGAGCACAATTCATGTGACTTCAATAAAGACTTTTGCATATAGGCTATAGCATGATAATTATTTTTATATTTATTTCATAATAAATACTTGGTGAGTGTCACTTGACGGGACAATTTAGAGCAGGATTAGACAATTTGAAAACAATTCCATCAATTATCATACCCTCTCCGTCTTTAATTTTTTCTCCAATTACTTTTGACGCAAAGTTTAAGTAAGAGTTTAAAGACTGAATTTTTTGGATAACTTTACATTTATGTTCCTAAATGTAGTTATTGTGAATTAATGATGTCAAATCATTATTTTATATGAGATTAAAAGATAGTTTATTTTGAGACATCAAACAAAAAAATAGGAGTAAAATTTTAAGGACGACGAGAGTAATTTTTTTGTGATATTTGGAGACCAATGTGTCGGAAAATGTCGAGGGTATTTTTCTTTTGGGTTTCCAATGAAAATTTCTTATTCCAAGTAAGACCCCAAAGAAATTTTATAATTTTTCGAAATATTCTCAAACTAGCATACGTCCCGTGCTATGCACGGGTTTTAAAAAATATATATGTTAAGTATCTTGTTTAATATGTTAAAAATATCTAATACAATAATACATATAAATCACATGAATTGTCAATGTGACAGCCAAAGTCGATTTCGAAACCATGCAGTACACAATTATAACAGTAGTGAATAGTGATGCAATTTTTTTTGGTCTTATATGAAAAAACGAAAGTGTGTCTTAGAACATGGAGAAAATTAGTTGAGACCAGAATAGATGATCACATAACGAATAAAACTCTATAAACAGGACACATGAATTTTATGAGATGTGTAAATTATTAATTACCATGTATGCTTTTAAAAGCTTCTTAGAATAATAATGATAGTCTAATTGGTCGTTAAATTGATTGCACATAAATAATTAATGTTCTTGTTAATTACCTCAAATATATATATATATATATATATAAACGACATAAGAATTAGTGGCACGTAATACTTACCTCTTTCTTTAATAAATAACGCCTTTGAAATCTTATGAAATGGTTTCGTAAGATATTCTCTACGCCACTGCTGATATCATAAAAAAAAAAAAAAAAAAACAAATATGCCCAATGTAGCACACACCACAGGATTAGATAGCTACAATTAATGCCGAAGTCTTTGCACACAATGTCGCTGCTTGGTCTATAGTAACTTTGCGCTCCATTAAGTTTTGATTGTCAACCTAATCAGGTAAACATATATATACCAAAAATAAGCAGCATATTAAAAAGGGGACTAACTCATGTATTAAGAGTAAGCGGCATAAGCATAAAACAGTAGATGGACCAAATTTGAAAATGTATCTAACTTGTATAT
Source organism: Penstemon barbatus (assembly GCA_003313485.2). Taxonomy (NCBI): domain Eukaryota; kingdom Viridiplantae; phylum Streptophyta; class Magnoliopsida; order Lamiales; family Plantaginaceae; genus Penstemon; species Penstemon barbatus. Next base: position 1,573,583 of record CM064879.1, read on the forward strand.
ATTAACCGTGAACATAAAGATCACAAGTTCTGACAACTAAAATATAGATTATTGAAGCTTGATACCGCCTTAACAAACATTGAGCGTAATTTACCTCTTTATACAAATTTTAGTAGCATATTTCATTGGCAATTATTGAAGAGCTTCATACTGCCTTAACAAACATTGAGCATATGGAAGAAAAAGGAGTAAAATATTTTGAGAAGAAGATGGGGAAAATTAAATTGTCACTGGGTTTGGGATTGTACGTGTTTTGTGAGGTGGTTATATATTTGGAGGTAGTTATTATATTATTAAGTAAAATAAAATAAGGAGAAAAACATGGGTTATGGACTATGTAGTGGGTTTGAAGGTGGTTATAGATAATTATTAAGTAAAATAAAATAAATCAAAATAAGGAAAAAATAGTATTTTGATAAAAAAAATGAATTGAAGTCAAACACCTGTGAAATATATTATTAGTAGATCTCTTACTTTGAAAGCAATTAATATGATCCATCAACAAAAAATAAAACTAAAAAATCAATTAATTACTATGGATGAATTTTCGTATAATTGTTTCCATCGAAATTATAAATATTACTACTTAACCGACATGTTTAATATTATATAAAAGACTAATATTAATTAGTTGCGCTTTCAAAAAATCAATAATTTTAAAATAACAATAGATAAAAGGAGTATTTATTTATTTCACCATGCTTTTTGGAAATCCCGGTCCTGCAAATAAACCTTTACGCATCCATCCATGAACAAACCATTTTTTTTACTGAAGTAATAAATTTCACCCAAATCGTCCATACCAGTATAATTAAAATACAGAAATTTTGAAATCGATTCCCAAATGGCAAACCCTAGAAGAACATCTTATTCAAATCAACTCCCAATCACAAATCCAATCGCTCAATTCCAAACCCAAACCCCGCAAACAACAGCTACAGCCCTTTTCACCTCACTTAAAATCTTCCTAAAAAAACCACACTCTATCCCTTTTCTTCTCTCCATTTTCCTTCTCCTCACTTGGGTATCACTCAGATTTCAACACCGTTACGCCACTCCTTCTATTCGCCAATCATCGGACTCTCTGAATCAGAAAAATGGCGGAGGAGGTTTTATTAAGGATTCTAATGCCAATCTTGTGAAATTCTCTTCTTTATCTTCTCTTATAATGAAGGATAAGCGTGGGTGGTTGATGGATCCAGTTTCGCTTGCTTTGGATGTTGCCATTCCAGGTTTTTCTTTTTCTTTTTGTCTTCTTTTGTGTATAATGAATGTTAGGATTTTTAATGCATATAATTTGGGAAGCTGTAATGATACTATTGTTAGTGCGCAATGTACACCGTTCTTAAGCTGCTTTAACTTCTTTGCTTGGTATAAGCATGGATTCAAATTTTCCTTTTGTTTCAAGTAAATATTGAAAACTTTTCCGAACTTCAGTAAACATTTACAAAAATTTTAACATGTTGAAGTAGAAGTTACTACTCTATATTTTCGTTTCAACTGGCTCAAAAACAGATTATCTTCGATGGTTTTGGTGGAAATTTATTGAAATTTTCGATGGTTGTGTCTTTGTTGTTTTGTTGTCTATATTTCCTTCCTGGAAGTGGAATTAATCCGGGAGACGATTTTTACCATAAATTATGTCCTGCCAAACATTATAAAACTAGTGAGATGTTTTTGCATGTGTTTTGAACATTTGTTATATCTATGATTGAGTAGTAAGCAGTAACAGATATAGAACCGCAGAATTACAAGTGAGGTAGACAATGGTAGGCTTTTAATGGCACTGGTTTTTCTGTTTGTTGAGCTTTTTTATTCAGTTTATAAGGACAATAGGAAGAATGATTTGTGTGAACTAATCACGAGGAATTGATAAATCCCAGCACACTGAACATTTAGTCATCAAATCTGATATAAATATACTGCAATATTAGTTTAGTTTAGTTTTATTACATGTTATTAATGGTTCTTGACATTGTGGTTTCTCTGATTTTGCAGGAGGAGCAGTTTCTTGTGCCTCAGTTCATCTGGGTGAGATTCGACCTGGAACTATGAGGGGAAACCATCGACACCACACCTGTAATGAGACATTTGTAATATGGGGAGCTAAGACTGTGTTCAGGGTATGCATTTCTCTTCTTATAAAGATAAGGATTTACTTGAAACCATGGCAATTTTCTGTACTCATATTACCATGTATATAAATTTCAAATAGTTGTGCCTAGTGATCTTTTAAAAGTTCAATTATTAAGAATTTCCTTTACAATGGTCAATAATAGAAGAGAGGTTAAAAGGACTTTCGTGTTTGTCTTGTGTTTCCTGATGAAAAAGTGAACTTATGAATTAAAGTGAATTGCAATCTGTCCGTCTATTCATATTTCTTTTTGTATTACACTGCAATTTACAGACACCAAGATATTTTTTTTCTATTTCACCGAGGGTCCAGCTGAATATATTATTTGTCACTACATACATCATTAGGAGAAATTAAATGAGTTTGTATCAGGGGGTATATTGACCAATTCATTTGTGAATAGGGTGAACGAAGAAAATTTGTTCTGAATCTCCAAAAATGGTTTAGATAAAGGTGAAATTTTGGCCTAAAGCTTAGGTAGCAGAGAAAAGCATGACTTTCTGGGTTCTTTCCGAGTCATGCTAATTGTGATCTGAGTTTTTCAATTCAAGTTATTGATTCACATTTCATGTGTTTGCTCTTGGACAAACAATTAGGCATGTCTTCTTTATTCATTTCCAATTATGAATTACGGTATAAATAATAAAGTTGTATCGATAACTAGGTATTTAATGTTTACTTTTTTCTTTCTCTGATATCTGTTTCACGATTTTGTTTCTAACTCCATAATTGTGCTGGTCGACTTGCAGCTGGAAAACAAAGCAGTAGCTAAAGGATACTCTGAGGTAACAATTGGTGCAGATGAAGTTGCTGTCGCGGCTAGCTCTAGTGGCACTGCACATGCTTTGGTGAACATTGATGCAGTGAGGAGCTCATTTTTCGTAGGATGCCAGGACAGCGTAATTAATTATAACGCCTCCACTTCCGATTTTAATGTTTGGAAAGATCTATGATTTTCCATTGTAATTATTCCTTTTGTACTTCCTCATATAGTAACTTCTTTGGGGATCAACATAGTTTTTCCGGGTATTGGTGAGATGATGAATCTCTGTACAGAAGGCACAGTTCTCTGTCAATACTACACTTGTTTTGTTTGCTTTCTAGAACTTAGGACAGAACTACAAGTATATTTTAGTCATGTTCAGTCACATTTGTGTGGATTTGTAGATATAAATGCAAGTAATAATTGCTTAATGTTCTGCTTTAAAGGCTTTGTGTAATTGAAGCTTGAAATTAAGTTTTTTGAGGGGGTAAAGCTAGAGATGCAATTGATAGTTGAGGGGGAAAACGAGTAGTGAAGATAGTTAGAGAGGGCAAAATTGAACTTAAGCCATTTATATTTGACACATTAATTTTTATCCATTTTGGGTCTAGTTGTTTCAAAATACCAAGTTGTCAGATAGGTATAAAGTAGGAGTTTATACATTAGGTACAAGTATAAACCATGAAATGGGAGTTATGTTATATCACTCGAATTGTATAGCTCAAACAATTAAAATTTCTTATTTATTCTTTTATTATAAATTAACAATTCAAAATACATGTTATGACTTGTCGGCTGCACACAAGAATTTTGCATCAGCATTTTCATTACTGCAGTATAAGCAAGGATGCTGGTTGCCAAAATGCTGAATGGCCAAAATCTTTCTAGCCAACAACACAAGTTGTTTATTGCTCAGAGTTCCAGCTGAATTCTCCTTCAATACCATTTGAACCGCATGGCTGAACGCCCCACAAGCTTTTCTTCCATCCTCCATGATTTCCACATCTGCAGAGGTCTCGTTTGTTTGACAACCGCTGAGTAGAATCCCCTCGTCTGGCTTCAATGGCTTACTAATTGGCTCAAGCTCATGAAACATTAGACTAGCATCGGGTCCAAACAATTCCAACAGGTGTGTGCCTATGTCTGTTGTGTTTATGCTCGTTAAAGATGTGAAGTACTGCATGATTGATTGAAATGGGATCATTTTTGGCTTGTAGGAAGTTGAGAGTAAGCTCGTTTGAATCGTGCTCGAAGGGCCTATTTGCTCTGTTTCTTTGTCAATGAGCCCTCCACTGTGGCAAGAATCAGAGAGGATAGTGAAGGTCGCTCCTTTTGGCACGCGATTTACTAATTGCCGAAAATCCACACCTACCAAATGGTGTTAGTTAATGGGAGATAAATGCAAAAAAAAAAGTAGCTCCATGGGAGTGGTTCTTTATGCAAATTAAAAAATAGCATGGGGTTGGAAATGAAAATAACACGGGGGTATTTTTGCTAATTAGGCAAAGCATAGGGGGTACTCATTGCAAAATTACATTTTTAAATAGCTTACTGGTTATGAGATTGAAATCACAAGGAACAATTGCTTCTTCTTTCTTTGTTGAGTAATTGCGAGATTTGATCAAAGTTCCATGGCCAGAGTAGTGAAAGAACAACACATCGCCTGGCTCAGCTCGATCGACCATTTCATTTAAAGCCTTCTTGATGTTGGCGCCTGTAGGCAAGGTTAAGCTACCTGGCTTATCGGTTAGAAGCTCGATGCAATTAGAATTGAATCCAAATTGGGCTATGAGCACTTCGCGCATTGCCAGAACATCGTTATGGCACCCGTGGAGCTCGTTTGGGGTGTCGGGATAATTGCATCCCACTAGAAGAGCCATTTTCTTTCCTTTATCCATATGTATACTCACAATTTGTATATGAAGATATATGTTGGTATGGAGTTTGTATATTTCAAATCCAAGAATAATTTTTTTATGGGATTTTTGGTACTATTTATTGAGATTAACTTCTAGCTTTTTTGTGTATTCATTCATGTGCATTAATCATTCTTCAAGAAATGGTAAATTGATGAAGTTGCTTCACACAATTAGCTTTCTTTGCTTTCAAGCATTCTCTACTTATCCATTTCCCTTACTTCATCTTTTAATTAGTTTCTGTAAACATAGGGAAAGGGAGCAACTCTGACTATCTAATTCTAATCAGACACTTGCTACAGTAGATCGAGCCAGGACTTAAACATTAAACTTTTTTTGTTTTACCCTAATATTTTTGAAATAAATCGCACACTACTTATTAATAAATTAAAAATTTGCCTCAGTTCTAAAACTCTCAGTCTTTACAGCTCTACCAGTTCTTCTTCCCACCAATGCCAGTATGCCACGGCATACAAATTTTTTTTTTTTTGATTTTATTTCCTCTACAAATTAAGTTACTACTACTATTAGTCGATTAAATACAAATTTTTATACAAAATATTGTAATTTAATTTTGTAAGGTGCGTAAAGAATTGATGATTTAAATAATACGAGATCCGTAATTCCGATGAAATGTGTTAATCTCAAAATTTATTATACACATATCTCTAATCCCAAACCTGCCCTGCGCCCACACCTACTAAGATGTATTTGTTTGAGAAAACAGAATTTATATTATTCTACTTTTATTATCAAGTGAATTTCACTACTAAATTATTTTGCGATGGGTACGTACTAAAGAGGTTACACTGAAGTAAACTGAATTCCAGAAAGATAAGAAGAATTCTTGCCAAGGCCTAAAGCCATCTATTTAATATTCTATTTAATATTAATATTTTAAGTTACTAGGTGAGAGTTTGCGTATTATGTAGGCAAAGGAAAAAAATGGAATTAATTCCTCCACGGAGCCCCAACCATTGGAGACGACCAACAGGGCCCCGGGCTGGCCCTGGGCTAGCCCCGGGCTCCCTCAACCATTGGAGATGGCCTTAATTAACAAGGATAAAGAGCATACTTTGAACACGTACCCCTGGGCCCTGGGTAAGTTTAGTACACACACTGACACTGGTTTTCGAATCTCACTAATTAATGTGAGTAATTTTCTAATTTAAATGTTTAATACTAGATTTGATAGTGAATATTAATTCTTTGTAATTTATTAGCAAATTAATAGATTCACAAAGATATCTGATACCAACAGATGATTGGTCTAGTGGAAATGACTAGTCACTACAAAGTAGCGGACTCAGGTTCGAATTCCTGTTGGGAGAGGCAGGGCCGGTCCTGAGTTTTTTGTGGCCCTAAGCCAACTCTAAAATTGTGGCCCTTAAGTTTTCATGTGCAATTAAATTGTGTTAATAACTAATATAATTTTTTGTAAAAATAAAACTATTAATTAGAAAAGTAAGAAACAATAATAATGTGAATAAAATATAATATTGATTTGTAAAAAATATTGGTAATACGAGACACACTTCTATTTAATAAGAAAATGATAACATATATAAACACATAAAATCTTAGTAAAATATTACTTAAATATTCTTCTACTAGCATTTTTTATAGCATCATCACTAATTAAACTTGCATAACAAATATTTTTCAATCAACAATATGGCTAACCGATTCGATTTATTTTGTGACAATGATTTATCAGAAGTAAGACTTAATCAACTATAGCTTCGAAAATATTATCTCTACAACTGCAACTGTAGCGAGAATACTTAACAATATTCTATAAGCAATCCATCTATTTGAGAAATCAATATTATATAGTTTGCAAATAATTCAAGTTTTTTAGTTCTTTTGGTAAATATATCTTAAAACTCTCAACTCAAATAAATAAGTCAATCTCATCTATATCATAAGTTTCATTCAAATAATATTCAAAGTTTGAAACAATAAATACTTAAAAGCCATCATCAATAAATTTTAACATTATCAAGTCGATTTTTTTTTCTTTTTTTGATATATTAATATGGATCTCTTGGTCACATGACTCACAACTCCAAAATTTTAAAATTGCAATACAAAGATTCATTTTCTTACCTTTTGATTTAGACAATGTCTGTCTTAATTAATGTGGTTTATTTAATTGTCAATATGTTGGGTCTGATTTTTTTAGATATGTATTTGGACTTTCCATATTAGAATTTTAGCTCCACATACAAAAATAACAAAAATTAAAGGCAATTTGAAGATGCAAGGATTTGAAAATACTGACCTCACACACACTCATCAAGAGGTTTACCATCTATCCCACAAGAAATCTTTGTATAATTACTACATACGTACATATAAATATATATAAATATATATTAAAATATTTCGTAATTGGAGGACTTCCTCTCATTTGTCTTAACCCAAATATTTCGTAATCTTTGTACATATAATTCCAATGATGATTTGAAGATAGTTTTTTCCTAATTACTTCCTCAAGAACAAAAAATGGCTTCTCTGAGAACTTCCTCTCATTTGTCTTAACCCATATAGAGGACTATTTCCACCAAATTTCGCGTGCAAATCACGTGTGAAATTCCAACAAAATTGAAATTTCATCAATTAACAATAATGGAGAAGCCGTTGAACTCATTTTAGTGACTTATTATTGAATTTAAACTAAGTCTCTGGAAAGACTGATTTTAACTAATGAAAAAAGTTCATTAACTCGTAAAATCTAATTTTTGTCGGAATTTCGCACGTGTTCTGCACGTGAATCCTATTTGCGTCTGGAGAGAAAATTTCGATCCCTAGCTTTTTCCTCAAAGAGCTCATTAAGAAAATTCCATCTTATGTATCTTCACTCAAATAGTTGAAAATTTTAATTATTTGACATAATTATTAAATTATTTTATAGCGCACAAATAGGGTTACTTTTATGAAATCTATATTCTGCATTCTTAGAATCAATCTTTATAAGTTAAAAGTTGAAACCAAATGCTTAATTAATTTTTTTAAAAGTAATCTTTTTAAGATAAGTTGTTAACCCCTTAGGCGGAAGCCACCTACAATTTTAATGAAATAAAAAGTAAATTATTTAGTTGTAAAAAAAAAAGGGCAAGAAAATGGATGTCCTTGTGGGATGCAACGTAACTATCCTACTTGGGACTAGCTTCACAAGTTGCTTGGGTGCCATAACGATATGTCTTGTCCTATGCGTGAATTGCTCGTAAGTCACTTTCCTTTTCCAGGAACCACATAGTGCTTATGACCGATAAGGCCATCTCCAATGGAGCAGGGCAGCCCCGGGACAGCCCTGCCCCAGCCCCGAGCCCTATCTGGTCGTCTCCAATGGCAGTGCTTCGTGGAGGAATTAATTCCATTTTTTTCCTTTGCCCACTCTCACCTATTAATATTATAATTTTAATTTTTTTTAATATTTATATTAATAATAGTAATTATTATTATTACTCGTAATTTAATTATTAATTATATTAAAATATTAAGTCATTTTAGAATTTTAAAAGTCATTAATTAACAAGTCAATATTATTAAAAAAATAATGTATTAAAAAATAGAAAAAGCAAACATTCTAGTTTGAGGCTAAATATTCATATTATGTTAAATGTAATTACTTATTATATTTTGTTACTATGGTAAAAATTTTAACTTTAAGGTTGATGGCAAAAATTTCGGGTTTAATTAGCAATTGATTGTTTTTATGATTTTCTTACTATGCATAATAAAATCATTGTGTTGGCATAAATTACGGGTTTAATTAGATAGTATTAACTGAAGGTTTATATATATAAGTATATCATAATTATATATAGTATATAACACATTAATTAAAACAAAAACATATCACATTAATTATGCAACTAATTAAGCCTCGTTAATTATAATCAACAAACAAATTTTAAACCTCATTAATTGAAACAAACAAGTTTTAAACCTCATTAAACCTCATTAATTGAAACAAACAAATTTTAAACCTCATTCAACCTCATTAATTGAAAGAAAGCGTGTATATCTCATTAACTGGAAGAAACCGTGTATCATTAACTGAAACAAACAAATTAAAAGAAATAAAAAATGAGCCAATCAGATGCCGCCACTTGGCGGCACCTGTTTTAAATTCTTCCCCAAATAACCAACGCGCGCCCCGGGCTGGCCTGCTTGCTCCACGCAGCCCGCTGCCCCGCCCCGAGCCCCTCTTCCATCTCCAACCGTTTCCCCTCCACAGCCCGACCCCGCCCCGGTCCCGAAAGCCTCCATTGGAGATGGCCTAAGCCCGATAGCCCTTACGCATGTTAATATATTGAAGGCACTCAACAAGATGATTGATCAAGCTCAACCCCACGACATCCTCTTCTTCCACTTTGCAAGCCATGGAATGTTAGTCGGATCTAATGAAATCCTTCGGATAACAATTCTATTACCCGTAAATGAGCTATAATTAATTACTAATAGCTATTTTTAGGACTAAATATACCACATGGATTGGGTAAGTTCACTTTATGTCATATCAAATTTCAAAAATTACTTTAAGAGGTGATGATTACCCAAAACATTATAAAACGGACTTAAAGAAAATCACAGAGAAATATGAGATAATTTACTCATTTTTTGAAAACATCTCAAGAGATATTTTCAGAAAACATTTGGAAATTGTAAGTAAAATTTACATAAAAGGAAAGTAACTTGAACTATTTAAGTTAAGACAATAATTATAGATCTTCCTTAATTTTATTCTTATATCTCAAATTTCTTCGATTTCACTTGAATTCATGATCTGATCCAGACACCAAACATACTCAGGTGGTTGAGAAAGAAAAAGTAAAAAGAAATTTGATATATAAGAATAAAATTAAGGAAAATCTATAATTATTGTCTTAACTTAAATAGTTCAAGTTACTTTCCTTTTATGTAAATTTTACTTACAATTTCCAAATTTTTTTCTGAAACTATCTCTTGAGATGTTTTCAAAAAATGAGTAAATTATCTCATATTTCTCTGTGATTTTCTTTAAGTCCACTTTATAATGTTTTGGGTAATCATCACCTCTTAAAGTAATTTTTGAAATTTGATATGACATAAACCATGTAAGTGGATTTAGCCCAATCCATGTGGTACATTTAGTCCTAAAAATAGCTATTAGTAATTAATTATAGCTCATTTACGGGTAATAGGATTGTTATTTGAAGGATTTCATTAGATCCGACTAACATTCCATGGCTTGCAAAGTGGAAGAAGAGGATGTCGTGGGGTTGAGCTTGATCAATCATCTTGTTGAGTACCTTCAATATATTAACATGCGTAAGGGCTACCGGGCTTATCGGTCATAAGCACTATGTGGTTCCCGGAAAAGGAAAAGTGACTTACGAGCAATTCACGCATAGGACAAGACATATCGTTATGGCACCCAAGCAACTTGTGAAGCTAGTCCCAAGTAGGATAGTTACGTTGCATCCCACAAGGACATCCATTTTCTTGCCCTTTTTTTTTACTACTAAATAATTTACTTATTATTTCATTAAAATTGTATTTGACTTCCGCCTAAGGGGGTTAACAACTTATCTTAAAAAGATTACTTTTAAAAAATTTAATTAAGCATTTGGTTTCAACTTTCAACTTATAAAGATTGATTTTAAGAATGCAGAATATAGATTTCATAAAAGTAACCTTATTTGTGCGCTATAAAATAAGTTAATAATTATGTCAAATAATTAAAATTTTCATCTATTTGAGTGAAGATACATAAGAGGGAATTTTCTTAATGAGCTCTTTGAGGAAAAAGCTAGGGATCGAAATTTTCTCTCCATATGCAAATAGGATTCACATGTAGAACATGTGCGAAATTCCGGCAAAAATTAGATTTTAAGAGTTCAGGTATTTTTTTCATTAGTTAAAATCAGTCTTTCTAGAGACTTAGTTTAAATTCAATAATAAGTCACTAAAATGAGTTCAACGGCTTCTCTATTATTGTTAATTTTGTTGGTGTCTGAATATATGAGGTTTTATTAGTGTCAATCGATGATCATTACTTTGTTTGAATACTTTTACAATTTCGCTGCAATTTTCTTGAATACAACACCTGGGAAAATTATTAGTTGGTTGAACCCTACATTTTTAGCTTCAGTATCCATGAAAAGAATTCCTGTCAATTATCATGAAATGGAAAAATAAGTTAGATAAAAACCTAAAAGTATATTATTTTGTAAAATAAATAAGTTAAAATCTATAAGTATAAGCAATTCATATATATATATATAGGGAAAATTGCAAAATTGGTCCCGTAATTATTGCTCGCTGGCAAAAAAGTCCTGTAACTTTTCGGGCTGGCAAAAACATCCTGTAACTATTATATTTTGGCAAATTAGTCCTATTTTAGCCCGAACTGCCAACGTATCTGCCAAGTCACGCCCCTTTGCTGACCTGGAAATGGGAAAATTGCAAAATTGGTCCCGTAACTATTGTTCGCTGGCAAAAAAGTCCTGTAACTTTTCGAGCTGGCAAAAACATCCTGTAACTATTATATTTTGGCAAATTAGTCCTATTTTAGACCGAACTGCCAACGTATCTGCCAAGTCACGCCCCTTTGTTGACCTGGAAAGTAAAACCCCCTTGTTGACATGGAAAAATAGCAAAAAATGGTTCCATTACTAACGATTACTATCAAAAAAGTCCTTTAACTTTTTGGGTTGGCAAAAAAGTCCTATAATTAAATTATTCAGCAATTTAGTCCTATTTGGTCCAAATTGTGATTTTTTTCCCACCCATTTCAAACGAAAAATTAACCATATCTAACATACTTTAACTTAGAAGTAATTTAGACTCATGATAATATTGAAAGGCACTTTATCACATTGCACCAAGGCACATATTGAACAAAAATCAATCTTCGACAATTAAAAAAAAATCCCAGATTATCGAATAACGATGACAAAATCAGCTGCAATTAAGTTCAAAAGTAGTTATGGAATACAAAGCATTAATTCTGACAAAATCAGCTGCAATTAAGTTCAAAAGTAGTTATGGAATACAAAGCATCAATTCTGTCATCGTTATTCGATAATCTGGGATTTTTTTTTAATTGTCGAAGATTGATTCTTGTTCAATATGTGCCTTGGTGCAATGTGATCAAGTGCCTTTCAATATTATCATGAGTCTAAATTACTTCTAAGTTAGAGTATGTTAGATATGGTTAATTTTTTGTTTGAAATGGGTGGGAAAAAAAATCACAATTTGGACCAAATAGGACTAAATTGCTGAAATAATTTAATTATAGGACTTTTTTGCCAACCCAAAAAATTAAAGGACTTTTTTTGCTAGTGATCATTAGTTATGGAACCATTTTTTGCTATTTTTCCATGTCAACAAGGGGGTTTTACTTTCCAGGTCAGCAAAGGGGCGTGACTTGGCAGATACGTTGGCAGTTTGGGCTAAAATAGGACTAATTTGCCAAAATATAATAGTTACAGGATGTTTTTGCCAGCCTAAAAAATTACAGGACTTTTTTGCCAGCGAGCAATAGTTACGGGACCAATTTTGCAATTTTCCCATTTCCAGGTCAGCAAAGGGGCGTGACTTGGCAGATACGTTGGCAATTCGGGCTAAAATAGGACTAATTTGCCAAAATATAATAGTTACAGGATGTTTTTGCCAGCCCGAAAAGTTACAGGACTTTTTTGCCAGCGAGCAATAGTTACGGGACCAATTTTGCAATTTTCCCATATATATATATATATATATATAGAGAGAGAGAGAGAGAGAGAGAGAGAGACCCCAAAGGAGGACTAAACATCAGGGCAATGTGAATATGTGATTTCTCTCCATAATCATTTGGACAATTCCTACTGGGCAGATTTTGGGTTAACTGTATACTGAAATGCAACAAATAGTGCTGATATAATGATTTGGGCTTCAGAAATGGGCCCACAAAACTCTTAGCAGATGGGCTCAACATAACTTCATGGGTTTACTAGTCTAACTAACAGATTAGGAAAAGGCTTTTCAATCTTATCAATCAAATGGTCCCACAAAATTCTTAGCAGAAGAGAATCCATGAGATAGAACAAATAACAAAAACTGGAGAGGTATTGGTGCAAAAGACAATAAATTATAAAAACAATATTAATAAGTAGAGAGGTAAGCCAATGAAAAAATATAGTGAATCAGAAAAACAATGATTTTTTTCTACTATTTTGATATTTTTTTTAAAAACCTATGTGGTAATTCATATATTGGTTAAGATATTTTATATATAAATTCCTAAAATATTTTTATTATTGATGACACACACACACACACAAAAAAAAGAAAAAAAAAAAAAGAAAAGGCTATTCCCACTGGGTCGAAAGGGGCTCTATTAAAAATTCACTTTTTGCTTTATGACAGGGTTTCCCCCATTGTTAAGGATAGTTGTCAATGGGCACATTTTAATCCGGATACGGGTTTGAATTCGATTTAATTTATTCAGATTATTATTTGATTACATATTCGTCATATTTAATTCGATTAATAAAATCTAAAATAGATGGAGCGAGTATGAATTATGTCTAATCCGATTGGTAAACATTTTGATCATATAATTAACAGTTCATAATTCATCAAACTGAAATTAACCGCTCATAAAATTGAGGGTCTATTTGGATGGGTTCTGACTCGGTTTCGTCTCGGTTTAAAAAAAAATGATTAGGGTGGTTTCGATGAAATATTTGAGACTTTATTTGGATGGGTTCTGGCTATTAGGTTTTGTGATTTGAATAAATTGAAACCCCACTTGAATTGAGTTTGGATGTTGGGGTTTTGGGAAAAAAAATAGGTGGTAGGTGTCAAATCAATATTTTTTTAGAGAAATTTGGGGGAAAAGTAGATGATAGATGTCAAATCAATGTTTTATAGGTTTGAAGAGTTTGAGTATGAGTTTCTGAATAGATTTTTGATGATTTTATGATTTTGACGAAAACTCATTTGAAATGATTTTAGCTCGATCTCGCGAAACCAACGAAACCAGGCCAAAACCCTTCCACTTACACCCTGAATTTTTCACAAAGCTGGTTTACTAGGCCCAATATGAAGAGTCAATATTATATTAAGTTCAGGATCAGTTCATGACAAACTTTGAAATCAATTTTTATTACTCGGCCCAAAAGAAAATACCAACCGTTAAAATGTTTTAAATTCTACTTTTAGTTTTCTTTTATACTCCGTATTATATATATTGAGGACCGAAAACCTACAACAACTTTACCCAATGTTTGCATGATTTTACATCCCATCTAAGTATCGAAGAAATAAATAAATTGATTATAAGTTAGAGTTACCTGCAATTTGTTGGCTAGATAGTACCAATTACTAAGTAATACTCTCTCCATCCCAATGTTTTTCCCCTTTGGTACAGTTGATTAGTTAATCTGACTAAATTTATAAAAATTATAATAAATAATTTAATTAATATATTTCATTAATTAGTTGGTAGTATCTTATAACGATATATATTAATATTTAAAAAATTTAATACACCACAAATGTGAATAATTTAATATGACAAGTCATCTAAAAAATTGAAAAGTTTGACCAAGTACTGTAACAAAAGGAAAAAAATAAATGGAAAGGGGTATTGATTATGTTGAATATGAGATAGTTAAAGGACGGCTTCATTCTGTTATAGTTAATTGAATTTGAAATACTTCAATACAAGTTGGAGTAATTCATGATTTGCCCATAAGTTTCTAGTCAGATAGCATGGTGAGGTTATTCTTCTACACATGAATTTACGACATATTTGGTCGCCCAAATAAGATAAAGTTAATTGATTATATTCCCAATAAAATTTGTGATAAGTTTAACTATCATGTTTGATGTGTGCAGTTTCATTTAAGATTCAAAATGTACAGGTAATCTACATTGCATTTTTTATTAAGTCAAAATACCCAAAATACCTTTGTACTTTTTTATTCAAAAATTAACGGGCCTGTTTGTCTCGCCTTTCGGAGAGTGGTTTGGGAAAGTGGTAGAGGTTTGAGAAATAATCTCGATTTGCGTAACGTTGTTTGTTTGGGTTTTGGGAGAGTTGTTTGGGAAAGTAGCCGCAATTTTTGACTTTTCTAATATAGAGAGAAATAGAAATAGAGTAGAAAAGTGGCCTGTTTGTTTGGCCTTTCGGAGAGTGATTTGAGAAAAAAATTATTGTAGCTAATTAATTGGGAAAGTGGTTGGATTGTTTGTTTGGCCTTTCCGAAAACCGAAATTTTTTTCGAAAAAGCGAGACAAACAGGCTCAACATGTCTCAATTCTCGTCCACCCAACATTATATGGGGCAAGAAGGTAAACTTATTTTCCTGTTACATCTAAGATTAAGCATCTGGCATGAACAGTGATTATTATCCGGGGCCCCTATTTATCCCAGTTCCTATCTCAAATACTCTTGTAGGAACCAAACATCTAATAAATTCAGATAAACAATAAATTATATGGGTTTATTATTGAAACTGAATGTGTCATGTCAATTAGATGTTTCCTTGATAACTATCTTTGTTTTTGTTGTGAGTTAAAATATCAGTTGAGTATATTATTTATAAAGTATTGAAGATCTTTGGCTGTGGGGCTAAAATAATTAAAAGAAAAATTACAATTAAATAGTTAAACTTAAAGTTTATATTATTCACGATAAAATATATGACGATGTAATAAAAAAATGGGGAGGTGAAGTTTGACAAAAATAACCTCGAAGAGACACTTTAATTATATATGATACCCCGACATAGTATCAAAAGAATCCAAAATGTCTACGTATTTACATTAATAATTGACCATGACGAATTTTAATTTACTTTTTGAAATCGATTTACGAGAGCATTGTTTGAAATACGTATCTCTCTATAAATATAACTAGAACATCATTTAGCCATTGATCAATCATTCGATTACAAAATCGATTATTTACTATATTCATAGAGGAAATGGACGGTAGTAGGCGACAATGGGCGGCCAAGGTTAGGGTTTGAAAATGTTGGGAGAAAATTTGAGCTTTAATTGGAACTTGAATTGCGCGCGTGACTTAAGTAATATTATGGTGGGTTAATATAGGAATGAATTTGAATCGGGCAATTTTTTATTTTTTAAGCTGGGAGGGAAAATATACAAAATAGAAAAACTTCGTAAATCGTGTTCTGACATCTGAATTTGTTAATTCCAGTCAAGAAAATACCCAACTCAAGATTTGAATAACTAGAAAAACAATATTAATAACTCAAAAGAATGAAAAATCACTCAAATTCTTTTTTCCCTTCTTCTCCAAAATTCAACACCCAAGGTACGTACAACACATCTATTTGTCTATATAATAAAAACAATTACGAGAAAAATACTTCATTATATATTTAAAATTATATATACCTTGGCATTGATGATAACCCAGCAATCTTCGACAGTGTTGTGAGCAAAAACTTCAGAATGGCTGAATACTTTGCTTTCTTCTCCCATTTTTTTGATTTCCTTTCCCAAATTCTCCTTAAGCCAAAATAAAATAATTTTTTAATTTCTTCAACTATTAAAAATCGTTGATCCTTCCATAAATCACAAGATTGTATAATTATATAACAACAAAAACCTTCATAATGCTACAAGTCACGGAATCTTTATTAATATTTCAATATAATTTATTTGTCACATACATGGGTCGACTCGTCCAGCTGAAACGGACACTTAGGTAAGAATTATAATTTTAAATCGAGTAAAGTGCAAAAACACTCACTGAGCTTTGTCTATCTATCAAAAAAATCTCCGTGTTATTTTTATTAGGAAACCCCCATGTTTTTTTTTATTAGCAAAAAAAGTCATTTGAAACTCCTTCCTATGATCAGATGGAGGCTTTTTGTCAATTTTTAAGTGAGTAGGGGTGGGGGTGTATTGCCAAATTTTTAAATTAGGGGGATAACGGATCATTTTTTAAGTTAAGAGGGGTATTTTTGCATCCTTTAATTGTGGTATAATTGTTATATCAGCATAAGAGAGGAACTAATATATGTAGAGGAACTAGTATATTTGATATCATTGTTATAATTGGTATAATTGGTATAATTGTTATATTTGATAGTCAGACAAAATACAATGGGTGTTTTTGCATTTCACTTTTTAAATTTATAAACATTAATATGAAAGATTCATTTAATAAAAGTAGAGGAACTAGTATATGTACTAGTTGATACTAATTAATTTAGACAGATAGGATGCTGAGTTTGATTTAATCGTTCATTAGTGGGGTTAGTGATGGAGAATTGGGAATATTTAATATAATAATCTCTTAATATTTAAAATATATATATATATATATATATATAAATTGTTGAAAAATTGGGAATATTTGGCTAGTTATTTTCTCTCGCTAAATGACATTATATTTGCAGATTGTACGAGTAAGAAATTAATTAATGCATGCCTAATCTGTAATTTTAACCAGTAATTATTGTAATTGTCTCTGTATATATGTCATACACTTCAGGATAAGTATGCAGCTAAAATTCGTTTTATCTGTAACAATTAATAGTCTTAGCCATCTTTACATGTCAAATCATTAATTATAAAAACCCTGTAGCCACTATGGGCATCAATTACCAAATAACAAATTATTATAAAGTAAAAATTCATATAATTAAGAAGTGAATTGAAGAACTCAAGCATGGAAAAGAACATCGTCATCTTGATCTCGTTATTCCTCTTTTGGGGTTTGTTTATTTTCTCTCTTCATAAGTACTAGTTTGATTGTTAGTATTGTCACATTTAATTTTGGATCATTTGACCTCTTTTGATATTTATATCATGCATATACTTTTTAATTTATACAAATCAATATATTTAGGGCTATTTGTGACGGATTCTACGGCGGAACTATGTAATCTTACAACAAAGTGTTCAATCGAAGATTGTCCCAAAAACTGCCCCGAAATTTGTGCTCCTTATGGGAAGCATGAATGTATCGCAGGTGATGTTTGTTCTTGTTTTTGGGAATGCGAGAGTTCGGGTGATGAAGCTCCACCACCACCATCACCACCACCACTACAATTGTCGATGAAGTTTAATTGTGGAGGCATGCAATAAATTACTATGCCTTTGGAATGTAATTTGAATATATTCATCCATAGATATTTATTCTTAGTACAAGAAAGAATCTTAATCGAGTATAAATTATTCAGTAGTCAATCCTTCATCATTTAATATCAAGGTCAACTTCTGTTGTCATAATTTAAAAAAAAAAAATACTAGAAAGCTAAAATGACGAGAAAAAGGTCACCATTTGTTGATTCTTTGATAATTTAATGGAGTATATAACATGAAAGGTAAGGCTGAAGCACTTAGTTTTCTGCCAAATATATTTTTCTATGGTTATCAGTATAAAATTAACTTAAAACTCCATCTTTTGAAAAATTGATTTTAGATAAAATGTAAAAGAAAAAAGACAAAATAATATAATAAGTCAATGACATGAATTTTGTTTGTGTGTTTCCTAAAGCAAAATTATCCAATTAATAAAACACACATTGAACTGGAATATAGGGATAATTACCTAGATCTCCATTGATGTTATGGTGTAATTACAAAAACCTCCTCTATGGTTTCAATAATTACCATCAGCTTTCGCACGTCCCATTAATTTTTTCTTATAATAATGGTCTATTTGGTCCATTGTCTTTTATCCAAATTACAAAAGGATAAAATTTGAAATACTAAATGGATTAAATTTAATTTATAATGGATTAATTTAGCCTAATTATTTAAATAAGGGACGATCAGAGTTTTCTCCTTAATCATGTTTTATGGTTGTCCTCACTTTTTCTAATATACTTTTTTTTCCTGGGACTCGCTTTTTTCTAATATCTTGTACTTTAATTGATTTTATAACGTTATATATAACATTTTGATTATTAACTTGGAAATATGACAAAATGTTGGGCACCAAACCTATGAATTAAAAATATATGATTTGGATTAATTCCGTACAATTCTCGACCTTCATAGTGAATCGATCGAGAAAAAGTGACTTTAAGAATGAATGGCTACTATCAAAGATAGGGCATATATTAATTCTATTCTCATCCGGAGTTATATTAGGCAAAATTTCAAGATTATAGGCTAATATTACAGATGAGGCATGCATTTATTCTTTACTTATCTTGGGCTTAATTCGTAAGCGTACACAAATGTGACTAGTTTAGAGACGGCTGGGTATTGTCATTTATCAAATTGCATATTGCTGTATTAGATTTTACTTTGTAGTCATATGATTTGGGTGTAACATATATATCCCAAAAGTTAGTTCAAGATATGAAAATCATCTCATGCATTATAAGATCGATATATCTCGTGGTGATATTTAATTCATTATGGGACATCTGATCTCAACACATATCAGTTCCAAAACCATCGCTAGGAATTCTTTGTCAAATTATTGTACAAAATCTGCTATATTCAATTGTTAGACTTTTTAGTGAAATGTTTAATTAATACATTATTACATTGATCATTATGCTAGGAGAAAAAAATCAGCGTGCATCAAATTACAGATAGTATTAAACTAGAAAAATAGTTACGCCAGTGGGACTCGAACCCAAAAACTCTTGATCTTGATGCTTCGACTCCCGAGTAAATTGAGTTGTTTTGCTCATAATATTAATTTTTTACGAAAATTAATTATGTGTACGTGTGTGGGTATGCCACTCTTATAAAAAAAAAATAATAAAAAAAAACCTTAAGTGAAGATTGTTACCCGAAGATTTAAGTCATTTCGAAAAAGCCCAGGAGTTCATATATGTCACGTCAGGAAATAACCGGGATTAACTTTTTAAAAAATTTAGTTCATATAGTTTTGGATTATTTTCATATGTGAATTTGGAATAATGCATATTTTGCGAAAATAATTAAGTTGTTCATAATTTTTGGAGTGACAATAATTATTTTTACAAGCAAGAGAATTGTGAACCTGAAGGCACGAGTATCCCGAAAATGATACCGGTTGAGACTCTCGTGGAGTATTTTTCAACATTGACTGGCCTGGACTCCACGGATCTTGGGGTGCACTTATTGCATCATTTTGGGCCTGAAGACTGCAGCCTAATTTTCCAGAACCTGCCCCAAAGTCGGTTGCCTAAGCCACTCAACAAAGATCAAGGAATATTGATGAGTGCTTGTCAGGCCAACGAACTTTCTTATGGCGCCAGAATAGATGGCAAAATCTGCGGAGCCTTTACTTACGCAGTCCAGAAGACCCTTAAGGAGAAGTCGTGGACTACAAGCAACAAAAACCTTATAGTTAATGCCAGGGTTGTTTTGAAGAACAAGGGCTTCAGGGATCAGCATCCTTGTCTGTACTGCAGCAACAAGAATGCCGACAACCCTTTCTTGGGCGCCAGGACGTTCTTTCGTGAAGATTGATATTAATTTGTGTGAAAGTGAAACTACGTACGTACTACTGCTAGCTAGCTACATAATAAATAAATTTCAAAGTGCAGTTGAATGAACTAGTAGTATATACTTACAAATATACTCCTACATATAATTACATATATAATAATTACGTACCTTGGTGTTGGAAGAAGTTGGAATTGTTTGATGTTACTTTGGAATGTTATTATCTCTATATATGTTGGTCTTAATAAATACAAAATATCATTATTGTTTAGACTTTGTATGGATTGATTAATCTTGTCTCTTTTTTGCATGCTTTACGTACTCACTATTAATTTGTGAGTTCTCTTTGGATTATAATTTCTTTCTTCATTGAAACTTCATAGGACCACCAAATAAATTTTAATTTACCATTTACTTACAATTATAAAAAATTACTCAGTTACTTTTTTCAATAAATTGTAATGTATAAAAGGTTCAAATGACATCATAAATATAAATAATTTAATTTGATAGATCACTCAAAAGATTAAAAAATTAAAATCCGCACCTCAAATATAATTAATTGGGTTATAGTTTTTTGGCGGGAAAGAGATAGCTAGGGAGTATGTTAAAATGTTACAATTAGAAAATATTTGATGAAATGTCGACTTCGAAGATCCGCAAGTTTTGAAAGACTAACTTACATTTTTTGTGAAAATTTATTGTGAGGAGGCCTAATATAAGCTCAAACCTGAAACGGATATATGAATCGAGTTTCAGCGGCATAAAACATTTATAAAATATATTTAAGTCGATATTAACCTTTAGTACTCAAACTCGAAGATTTGAGCCAGTTAAAGCACAATTTACAAGACCCAATTTTCTTTTTTTTTTTGGAGCTCAAACTCAAGGCCCATTTGACAGCCTAATATTGAGAGAAACCTTTACTTCCCTCAATATTGCCCTCAGATAATTAGATCCGACCAAATTGACATCTAACCTAAAATTGTGTTCCATCTACTGCTAATTAATTTTGTAAATAATATATGCAGTTTTCTTTAGCAGTATCATTAACCAGAGGCATATGTAACTCTAACTCATATGCTCATGACTCTTTCTCGATCGGACTAGATTTATTGCTGGAGAATCGTCTTGTCAAAAAGCTATTCATGTGATAAGATTGAAAAGCCTTCTCCTAATCTGTTAGTTAGACTAGTAAACCCATGAAGTTATGTTGAGCCCATCTGCTAAGAGTTTTGTGGGCCCATTTCTGAAGCCCAAATCATTATATCAGCACATTGCCCTGATGTTACTAGTCCTCCTTTGGGGTCTCTCTCTCTCTCTCTCTCTTTATATGAATTGCTTATACTTATAGATTTTAACTTATTTATTTCACAAAATAATATACTTTTAGGTTTTTATCTAACTTATTTTTCCATTTCATGATAATTGACAGGAATTCTTTTCATGGATACTGAAGCTAAAAAATGTAGGGTTCAACCAACTAATAATTTCCCCAGGTGTTGTATTCAAGAAAATTGCAGCGAAATTGTAAAAATATTCAGACAAAGTGATGATCATCGATTGACACTAATAAAACCTCATATATTCTTGTAAATTATTGTTCAAATTCAAGAAAAGAAGGAAATGGTCGCATAAGCTAAATAAATTTGGACTGTTTCAAGAACATCAAGATTTACGAAACTAAAATAGTTTGAATTTTGAAGACAAATGGGTCATTCAGCCTCATAAATCTAATTGTTGAAAATTGCAATAAATTATCATAGAGATCTTACAATTAGGGATGAAAATTAAATATATATAGCTATTCGATTCTCGGCTCTCGTTCGATAAAAACTTGATTGAGCTCGGCTTGATTTAAATCCAACAACCTTGCATAAACAAAATATCTCGTTTGATAACTTTTGAAGCTCAGCTCGATAAGCTAAAAATTAAACACATGGAATATACCAAGGTACTTGATACTCAGCTCGAGTTCGTTCAATAAAAGCTCATTTGAGCTGGTTCGTTAAGAAATCAATACAAGCTCAAACACAAAATTTCAAACTCGATAAAACATAAACCAAGCTTGAAATTGTGTCGTACGATACTACTTGGTTCGTTTACACCCCTACTTGCAATTGGATGGATCAAAGGCGGGATTGGTAAATATACAACCCACTTTATTTCTAACTTACATTTACCAAAGTTTACTAACTTCCTAAATCACGCTAATCGTCCAAAATAATATTAATGCAGACGACATGCATTATTATTAGGATGTTATATAATCCATAAGTGAAGGTTTTTAGAAGATTTAAATCATTTCGGAAAGGTCAGGAGTTCATGCACGTGAGGAAATAACCGGGATTAACTTTTAAAAGAGGTTTAGTTATTCGTGGATTATTTCATGTGTGGTTTTTGAATAAATTAAAGCATGTATATATGTGGGGAACATTTTTTGCAAAAATAGTTGTTTCCAAGTTTTTGTCTTTACACGCAAGAGATTGTAAAAAGTAAAGAATGTCTGGAAGGAACATTTTTGCGAAAGCAATTAATTATGATAGATTCTGGATCCAATTCCAGAATATTAACCAAATATTAACCACAACAATTAAACTAAATTTAATGATCAACACAAATTAAACAAAATCCCAACAAATATCAACTGTATTAATGCAGTAATTCAATCTCCAAATCAACAAAATTCAGTTCCGGATCAAAACAATTACACAACTAAAATCAGAATCAAATACAACCCAATCTCAATCAAACCCAATCAACAACTCTATCACAACTCAACAACAATCACACACAGGATTGAATCAATATCCAATCGGATGCATGAATTAACCCAAGTGAAATCTTCGTATTACCTGAAACGAAGATGGGCAGCTTGGATTAGAGCTCAATTCGTAGCTGGATCAATGAAGAAAAGGAAGGAGGCAAGACTTACAATATTCAGATGTTAGCTCCAAAATTGAGTGAGCTTGCCTTAAATAGCTGCACTTTTTGTCCCACTTGGCAACCCTTGCTCGTGTGTCATCCATGTCAGCTCCAAGTCAGCTCAATCCTCCAATCAGCTGTGATTGTGAAACGGTGGCGTTTTGATATGCCAGAACTTATAAAAACGTTAAACTCCACTTATGCGATATGGCCTTTTAAATTAGTTGCTGGATTGAATGTTAGCAATTAATTCCCCCCTCGCCTTTCATAATTGTTGTGTAATTCTTCCTCTCCTTTGCTGCCAATTATTCCAACTAAGGGGAGATCTTATTTAATGAATGCATGCAGCTAATTGCATGCATCAAATTAAGTTGCAATATATATAATTATACTATTTTCGAGATATATTTTGTAAGTTGTTAGTTATTTAGGATGGTTATCGCGTACTTTTTTATTTTTTATTATTAAGTAAATAATTTTGGCATTAAATATGTGTTCATGGTTATAATGATATTTTTATTGTATTCAAGACCATACTTTACCGAAAACACACGGTATGTATAAAATTTGTGTGACGGGAATTTTTTTTAGGATAATAGGAATATTAATTAATTGACGCTAGAAATTTTAATTCATATTAGAAAGTAGCATGCCATCTTTATGGGGCATAAGTTCCAAATTGAGAGTTGACAAGTATATCTTTTTTTTTTTTTGGTTACAAACGAAACTAAACAAAGCTAAATTGAACCATCGGCTTCTAAACAACTCAACACCTCTGGAGGAGGATCCTTCAAAATGCAACAACTACTCGTAGCTCCATGGCCCATTCTTGCAAGAGCGTCCGCACAAGTATTTCCACTTCTACCGATATGTGAAATCCGACTTTCCCACGGCATTCCAAGTAGCCTTCGACAATCATGGATAATAACCTCCAAAGGGTGGCCAACAACATTAGCATCCCGTATCAATTTTACCACCACCTCAGAGTCAATCTCAACTTCAATTCTTGGTACCCGTCGCTCCCATGCTAACTTTAATCCTTCACGAACCGCAAGCAATTCCACCACTGTGATCGATACATTCCCCAAGTGTTGTGTGAACCCAATGATCCAATCGCCCTTGTCGTCCCTTATGAGACCACCAGCCGCTGCGCTGTTTGTTGTCGTAAAGACGCTTCCATCGGTATTCAATTTGACCCATCCATGACCCGGTTTTAGCCAACGAGTATGATCTTTTATTTTCTGTTCTTTGCCCCTCTTCGGTGCGAATCCTCTTGATAGATCTTCCGCGAGAATTTTTATAGCAAATATCACTTGTCGGGTATGCTCCCGAATATTTTGGAAAATAAACTTATTCCTTGATTTCCAAATGGACCAAACCGTAGCTAGGAAGATAACAGGCCAAGGAATGCTAGGTAGTATTATGTTTTCAAAATTTTCATGGGTGAGATTCTCCCTGATCCAGCTCACTGGATCCAAACACTTAAAACGGAGAAACTGTGTCGGTGCAATAAGGAATTCCCAAACACTTTGACCATTTGGGCAGTCCCCATGTACAATGCTTTCCTCATGTATGTTGCATCTTGTACAAACAGCCGAGTCCGAGAGTTTTCTCGTGTGTCGCAGCGAATTAGTAGCAATGCTTCCTTGGAGACAGAGCCAAATGAAATGTTTAAGCCGATTTGAACTTTGTATTTTCCACAACCAAGTCCAGCAATTGCTTTGGGGACCAGTCCCTAACACCTCCCCATCCAGTATACTTTCATAGGCTGATTTACATGAGAATTTCCCGTTTGGCGACCCGTCCCAAATCCTTATATCTTCTTGGTCACCAAAAAGAGGAATAGGCATAGCTTTAATTAGGTCGCGTGCTTCCTTACTAAACTTAGACTGAATTGTTCAATGCTAGGATATATATATACACATAAAAATAATTTTACGCAAGATTTTTGTAAAAAGTATTTGTGCAATTGTTGATATTCTTATATAAAAGTAGCTAGCTAAGTATTTTTCTAGGAATTTGATCATCAAATTAGTGTTACTAATTAATTAGGTCTTAATTATAGATCTTAGAAACTAATTAGAAGTTGTATGGTTCGGCATAAAGATATATCAAAGCGCATGTGTTCGGTTTGGGTCCAATTGAAAATCCAATGGATCGTTCAATCATGGATCCACTTGAATTCAATGTGAATATGATCTTAAATACAAATTATATCTAAAATTCAATAACTTAAATTAGATTGAAACGATGCAATCCATTTATATGAATTAAATTCGTTTGATTCATTTTTCATCTGTTCAACCCTTTTTTGTAGGTATGAGGACCTATTTCTTTTACAGACTTCACTCGTTTATCGGTATGATAATATTTTCTCTTTTCAATGCATGGATTTCAACTTTTTTGGTTGGTGTCACATATCTTTCATTTATTTTTAAATCACACTTAATTTCTTGCCGGTTCAGCACGCAGTTCACCTGTTTAATTATTTTACCAATCTCGTTGGTTTTCCTTTTTTTCATTTTTTTATAAAACGATTACGTAAGTAATGACTTTTATAGAAAACTTAATTGGGTGATCAAAGTAAATATGCGATTTACACATGTACTACGGGTGAGTTTAGCCCAGCGGTGGGAGCTCTTAAAAACACTTCTAGACATTCATTGTGATTTTTAAAGTGTTTGACCCCAATTATAGAAATTGCATTTAGTCAATCGTGATTTTAAGGGTGTTTGGCCCTCAGGGCATCTCCTATGTATCCCTCAGTCCAAGTCCAGTTTCCCCTCACTCAGTCCAGCTTTCCCTCAGAATCCAAGTCCAGCTTCCTCTTTCATTTTCATAAGTCATTTAAAATGTATCAATCTATCAATTCCATTTAATTAAAATTCTCAATTTCCCCCACTCTCACTTAATAATAATAATAATAATAATAATAATAATAATAATAAAAATTAACGAGTATGTGAAATAAATAAATAATTAATAACAATAAGATATAATTTATTTTAGATGTCTAATTGTTAGGGTTATATTGTTTTTATTTAACGAGTCATATGTAATGTTAATTAAGTTCTTTTAAGGTTTATTATAAAAAAAAAAAAAAAAAGTTCGTTTAAGGTTTCAATTTTATTAATTAAATTAAATTTGAGTTTCTAATAATTAACTTTTAAAGGAATTTTCAAATTGGTGCACAATAATACAACAATTAAATACTTGATTGACATGATTTAAAAATTATAAAAATAATTTAATATTGACATTAAATTTTCCAACATAATAGTTACATTAAATTTGATTTTATTAAATAAAAGTTACATTTTATAATAAAATTAACTTTTTAAAAATAGTACACAAATTAAATAAAACTAAGATTAAATAAAAGTTACATTTTATTAAATAAGGTATTTTAAATTTTTTTTTAAATTAAAAGGATTTTTATTATATAAATTAAATAAAAACAAAAAAAAACAAAAAAAAACAAAAAAAAACAAAAAAAAAGGAAAGGGGTTAGAGTGAACGACCGCGGCTTGCCTCACCGCTTGACCGCTTCAAGCGGTGAGTGCCTCAACTCAAGGGGTTTTTGCATTTCTTCCCCTTTATACATTATAGTTGATAAATTTTCCCCCCTAATCCAAAATCCCCCAAAATCCACTTTCCCCTTCATACATACGAGATGGCCTCACTATCATAATCACTTTTGGTATCTCCAAAAGTTAAAAATCAACTTATTTTAGAAGTAACTAAAGTGTTACTTTTGCAAAAGCTATTATCCAAAAGTAATTATTTTATAATTGAATTTTATCATAATCAATTATTGCCAAAATCCATTTTAATAAAATTAATTCTCCTATAATTGATTTTCGAATCGCTAGGTCAAACTCACCCTACATATGCATTACGTACTGGGGTAATTAGACATTTTGAAAACTATAAACAGGGTAGCTATAGCTGCCCGAGAAGCACAAAAATTTAATGTTCTCATACTCTAATTTAATCTTATGTCGTATGTATATAACTTGAATGAATGATAAACATTATAGTTGCAATTGAATTAAATTTGAATAAGAAATGAATGAATTCTGTAAGCACCTTTATTGCATTTAGCCATATTTTAGTTTGGTTATTCATAATGTAAAGTATAAAGAGTGGAACTGGAAACTTTGAAAGTTTACATCCATTATTATAACTCAAACCTAATTAATTAGCCAGGTGGCCAGTTCATCTGACGTCCTCCGAGCAGGTGAACATGAAGGTGATACACAGATTGACCTGCCATGCCACACGATATTGATTTCAAGATAAAATCAAACTAAGATAAAATATGAAAGAATGCATATATGGTAACTAAATAATGGGTACATACATCCTTTAGGCCCATCATTAATCACGAGCCTGAACCCATCCTCGAGACCTTCTTGTTTAGCAATAAGCTTTGCAGTGTATAGAAGCCGACCAAGAATCTCAAAGTGCCTCTCCTCAGCCTAAAGGACATACCATAAATCATCACAAAAATATTATGACCGTTAGAGAAATTAAGTTAGGCTGTTCTGTATGTTGATATACAAAGAAAAGAACATGTTAAAATCTTATAGTTCTATAAATAATAATCTACTCACTAAAAACCTGCACATAAATATATGTACTTCAGAGCGCAGCTGATATTTTAACTCACAACAACGATAATTATCAAAGAAACATCTAATTGACAGGACACGTTCCGTTTGGAAAAACAAGCCCAGATAATATTGTTATCTGAATTCAATAGATGTTTGGTTCCTGCAATGGTATTTGAGGTAGGAACTGAGATAAATAGCAGCCCGGGAATAAAAATCCCTGTTCAAGCCAGATGCCTAATCCTTGATGTAACTGGGATATAAGTTCACCTTCTTGTCCCATAGAATTTTGGGTGGACTAGAATTGAGACATCAAAATTGTTGGATAAGTATTTTGGCGTAATAAAAATGCAATGTAGATTACCTACACATTTTGAGCCTTAAATGAAACTGCAAACATCAAACATGATAGAAGAACTTATCACCAATTTTATTGGGAACACAATCAATCTAACTACATCTTCTTTGGGCGGCCAAATATGTCGTAAATTCATGTGTAGAAGAATAACCCCACCATGCTACTTGACTAGAAAACTGATGGGCAAATTCATGAATTACTCTAACTTGTATTTAAGTAC
Organism: Penstemon barbatus; assembly: GCA_003313485.2. NCBI lineage: Eukaryota > Viridiplantae > Streptophyta > Magnoliopsida > Lamiales > Plantaginaceae > Penstemon > Penstemon barbatus. The sequence goes on from CM064879.1 coordinate 1,601,923, forward strand.
TTCCAAATTCACCTTATTAGATATGCTGCTCCTAGTGAAGCACCAAAACACGAACATGGAGGGCTATATTTATATATATATATATATATATATATATATATATATATATATATATATATATTATCTAATACCCTTTCAAGTGAGAATGCATATCCAGAACCATTGAAGAAAAAATTGTATGCACTAGTTCTGCCAATAAATCTAGAATAAATTTCTTAGAACAGTCAGGACAAACAAACATAGTAAGCAAACCACGGTATCATAATCTGAACAACTACAATTTAATTCCACATGATGGTGGAACCAACAGAGCAATGAAATTTATGCAAAAAGAATCAGGAAAATACCTTTGAAATTCCAGTTAAACCATCCTTTACTTTGGGAATAAGCACGATATGTGTGGGTGCTTGGGGAGCTATGTCCCTGAATGCCAAAACCTGGCACAATATGTAGTAGTATTATTAGCATTGCTTCATTCAAATATTAAAAAGGGCATAGTACGGCGTAAATGGAACAAAGATGAATTAGCAATTTCATTTTAATTAGGTCAACCAAAAAGGGAAAAGAAAGAAACCATCTTAGAGAAAATAAAAAGAAATAACCAAACTTTTCATATGTACAAGTACTTTCAACAATTATCCCCTCGTATGTATTTCCATCATTGCACGTAATTCTAATCCCTAATTTTCCTTCATAGAGATAAACACTTAAATCCATTCAACTAACAAATCCCTCTACTTTCACTTCAAAAATTACTAATATAATTGCGATAAAATCACGAAACTGTGCAGAAAAATTAAAAATCAAGTTAAAAAACCTTGTCATCCTCGAAAACGATGTTGGCTGGTATCTCCTTGTTGATAATTTTGTCAAATCTGCAAATTATCAAAAATCAATTGAATAAATATTGCACAAAATACATATATATATGGAGAGAGAGAGAGAGAGAGAGAGAGAGAGAGAGAGAGAGAGAGAGAGATGGTGACATGGTGGGAGAATCGGAGGGGGCGGCAGCAAGAGCAGCCTCTTTCTCAGAAGCCATAGCCGTTTCTTGGGATTTAATTTTTATTTTTATTTTTGCTTGTGTACTCTGCCCTTCAATCTACTGTCTTTTAACTTTCCTTTTCTACACCCCTTTTTTTTTTTTTCTTTTAGGTTTTTGTCATTTTGAAATTTTAAAAGTTTGACTGATTACGTAGCAAAAATAGCAAAATAAATGAGACAGATGAAGTATAATGTAAGAAATTAAAGGGCCTAATTCGAGATAATCAGGAACGAATTTTTTCTTTTAAGTATAAATTTTTAATAATTAATACTAGAAAAAGTTATTTAAGTGGATATTTTGTAGAACATTTTGATTCATTTTCCACAATTCGTTTTAATGAAGCATGAATCCTATAATATTTTCAAACTAAGCAGCCAACTATAAAGTGATTAAAATGTGAAAAAAGTAATTATGGCTCCTAATACCTTTTCATAATATTGTTTGATGATAATGACTTAATTCCGTTTGATACCCCATTACCCCGACTCAAGTTCTTTTGATCAAATTAGTCTACACCTTGAAACTCATTACAAACTCAACTCAACAAGTTCAAAACGACAAAACATACATACAAGTTTCAAACTACTTGACCAGTATCCAATCTGATTAAACCCCATTTAAACTTCGTTCGTTTCTTCCGATGTTAAACTCAAAAACCCAAACTCATATATAGCTCGACCTGGATTCGCTTTCAGTCTTACAGCAACACTTGAGAAAACTAGTCTAGCAAACAAGCTTAAAATGCTCAAGAAATTCTTCTTTTCACAAAATTACGTTTCCCTAAACTATATGCATATATTGAATCCGATGAAAACTATTAAAGTCATACTCAAAATTAGTCCCATACAATTCCAAGATAAATTAATACTATAAAAATGTACATACATGAAGAAGATCTGTTGAGGTACTGACAAACCAAGAGTTGTTAAAGTGAAATAACTAGGCTTTGAAAGACTATAACCCCAAGGCTGTCATCTGGACATACTACCCCCAAACTGTAAAGTTTAAAGAAACTACAAATGGCTTATGAAAAAGTTATAACAATTGAAACATTGCAATCACTCTACATGCTCCTCCTACTCATATTGGGGCTGAGCTCGTTCGGCGTAGTTGATATTTCGGCTCTGGTGGAGGTATGCTAGGCAACACTTTCTCCCATTCCTGAAATTATAAGTAAGGCAATGAATAAAACACACAAACCAAGTCATATGTTTCAAGAAATATAAACTAACAGGTGCGTAGTCGCAAACAAAATCCCAACTGGTGGTTTGAACTGGAAAAGTCGAAATGGCTACGTTAATTTTGTCATCAAATACCAGCAAAGGTTCATAAGTATCATTGTGATAGAAACAAAAAAATTCCTTTTGGCTCGTTTAATGATGATTAACAAATAAATCTCTGATTAGATCCATATTGACATTTACAGGACCAAAAGGACTGCTTACTAGCTATGATGCATGTTTGATATTAGACAACTATACAACTCTCCATTTATTCAGAAGAATTCACTCATAACTTTCATTGCAGTGGTTGTTTATAATGTTTGTGAATTTAGTATTAGTGTGCATAATTTTTTTTTTTTTTCATAATATCATCTTAATAGGAAACGCTCATACACAGAAAAAAATTACAACTAAGTTACATTTGACAAGGCATTATTGGTTAACACGCCAAAACATAGATATAGTGTAAGTTTGGTTGACTATCACAACAATGTCTAGACTATATTTTAAGAACATCGACTAAATTAGAAGCTCACAAAGTTAGCAATAGCAAACACCAAAGGGCTAATGGAAGCACTTTATCAGAAGCCCTGAAACTCAGCAACAACAAGAAAGGTACAAAACCAGCACCTAATAAAAGAATGGCAGCATTTATTCTCAACTCATAACACTTATGGATTTCAATGAGTAAAATGATAAGTAGAATGCAAATGAACAAGAAATGAAGCTCAATGTTGCGTCATTGGATGCAAAAGAGAACATTTTCCATGGCATTTTACTCACTCTAATCCAAGAATCAAACATAGCCTTAATGAGAATGTAAATGAAATAATTTGGGTGCATATAAGAAAAGGCCAACCTTTTGTCTCTTAAGCCTTTCATTCTCCTCCTCCAGACGTGAAACTTTGTTCTCCAGCTCATGTGTATAAGCCTGCACTCAAATACATCAGTTAACATATGCGTATAAGCAATAGGCGAAGAACCAAACAAACTTATAGCCACATTGAGGGGTAATTCTAGCACAGACCAGGTCCACCCGAACCCAGAACCTTCACATGGTAAGTGTAATGCACTTGCTTTGTGATCAGATAACACTCATAGGAGAGTAATTTATCACAAAGCACATCCAAACACATTTGCCTTGGGTTCGACCAAACCAGGTCTGGATCAAAAACACACCTGCTTCCTTGCTCTCGATCGAGCAGCAGATTCCCTGTTCTTAATCATCCTCTTCTGCCTCCTTTCAACACTCTTTTCAACTATATCCCCAGGAGCAATCCTTTTTCTCCCTGGTGTCTGTGTGTCCGATAAATTACCCATCAAAGGTGATGAAGACATGGTCATCTGGGCTTCTGGGTAAGCACCATCCATTAACGGGTTTCCAACCGGATGACCTGGCATGTAAACCGGCTGCGGAGGATGAATCGAGGGGATCTGATAATTCATCCATTGGGCTTGCGGTAATCCCATTGGATCAACTCCACCTACAATCGAGCCCGGATTTGTAGTTCCTGGGCTTGACTCAGCAACCACCCCTGCTTTCACCAAGAAATCCTCCAATGTCATTTCCCCAAGAGTGGATTTCCTATCAAGACTACTCCTTTCCTGACCCTCTTGGATGTCTTGCCACACCTCATCAACAGTCTTTTTGCTTAGATCCCTTGACAGTGTAAGGCTCGACTGTCGATTCAAAGAAGACCCAGAAAGTCCGGCCTGTTCGGGCTTCTGGGAATCGGGCCCGAAATCAACAACTCCTACTGCTTGATCATTATTATTATTATTATTATTATTAGCCTCAACAGTCCAAACAGACTTTAGAAGCTCATCTAGATTCATGCTACTTAAAGGCTTCCCCAAATCTCCTAATTGGTTCTGCACCTCATCAAGGGTGAGGCTGTACAATGACCCTTGAGCTGTTAATGGGTTGGATTTCGGATCCTGGGTTTGAATTTGGGTTTGGGTTCGGGTTCCCCCATTGCTATTACTACCACCCCCCTGAGATCTCATTCTCTGAGCAACCATTCACTGGCCTCCCCCTTTTCCCCTTTCTACAACACAATTTTAAATTAACCCCTTTATAAAAATCAATTGCAGAAACCCTTTAATTGATAGCAGCAATCAAATCCCCAAATGCCCAAAAATTGCATGGGATGCACCATTCAATCTATTGAAAGAAAATAAAATAATACACTAAAATTGAAGAGCATATCAATTAGGAAATGCAAGAAAGAATCAAATTTGGGGTTCCGAGAATTAGAACCGGATCAAATCAAACAAAATGCATGGAAATTAGAAAGATAAAACAGAGATTAACGGACTTACAAAGAGAAATAGAAGAATCCCACAAAGAAATAGAAGTAAAATTTTTTGAGTGAGATTTGAGTTTGCATGCAGTCAATTTTGTCACAGTATTCTCTACAAGAAAACAAAACCCCCAACAGCCATGCTGCTAGAAGCAAGAACCTGAGCTCAAAATCTAACTCTTTAAAAAATTAAACCACAGATGTGGACAAATAATTAATAAATATATTTGAGAAAAGGAAAGAGAAATTAGACCCACATTCTGTTCACTACAGACAATACACTAAATTAGTATTTACTGTTTCGCACAAGTAAACATAGGACTCTTGAATTTATTATATCTCGGCCAACGTTAAAATGAGAAAATAAATTAATAAATGCACTTCCCTTTTTTTGGGTTAAGAAATAAATACAATAAATACTTTTGAGCAAATAAACAAAGCAATGCAATGCTTTTACCGGAACTTGTGCCACTCGACAATTCGAAAGTTGGGTAATTTTTTTATACTCACTTTTTAGCTTTTTTATTTATTTATTGTTTCGAGACATATTTTACTTCTTTGGGTAAAACAGGGGAGAAGAGGGCGAATAACATGAGATTTGTTTAATTTTGAGACTTAGATTACATATGTCTAGAATATATATTTCCGTTTTACAATATGAAGTTTTTAAGTTTGGAGTAAAATGGAAAAACACCTTATTTCTAATTGGCCAAAAATACATCCAATATTGTTATTAGCAAAAGGATTTATTTGTTTCGAGGCCAAATTGTGTTTTCTTCGCTAAATGCTACTCCCTCCGTCTCATTTTAATTGTCGTTTTAGGTGTTTTCACACATATTAAGACACCTATTTAATTGCCTCAATTTTAGGGAAAAAACAAATGATATTCCTAAAATATCCTTACATTCTCTCTCTTCCTTTTTCTTTTATTCTCTCTATCTTTCTCTTTCTATCTTTCTTGGAGTAATAAAGTAAGAGAGAGAAAAAGCAAATGGCAAAATAGAAAAATATGTAATTAATATTGCATTGAAACTCTAAAGTGACAAATAATTTGGGACAAAATAAATTCTCTAAAACGACAATTAAAATGAGACGGAGGGAGTAGTAAGCTTCATGATTAGCAAGCGTAGTACATTCATATGTTATTTATTTTAAATAAATTATGAACAACTCAAAATTTACTATAAAAAATGGCAATAAAATAACTAATTTTTAAACTTAAAAAACTAAATTGGCAATAACACCTATTCAAACTTTAAAAGTAGGCAATAACCTAACCTTCTTTATGGTCAACTTAACTTTCAAAATTTGTATAACGAGCAGAGTTGCTCATGCGATCAAAATTGAACCGAATTTTGATTGATCTATAGTCTTGACTTTTAAAATCGAACCGAAGATCTTAATTCGATTACATTCATATGTTATTTATTTTAAATAAATTATGAACAACTCAAAATTTACTATAAAAAATGGCAATAAAATAACTAATTTTTAAACTTAAAAAACTAAGGGTAAACACCTCTTTTGGTCCCTCTTATCATTAATTTTTTACAGAGTAGTCCCTCTTATGTTTTTTTTCCCACTTTAGTCCCTACTATGAATTATTTGTTTCACTTTAGTCCTTATCAAGTGGTCCAAGGCGATTCCGATAACATGTGATATGCTCATGAGGGCAATTTTGTCATTTAAAGTAAACTAACATGAATATTTTCGTCTTTCTAATTATTTAAAAAAAAAACTAAATTTTCAAACTAGACTTTCATTCCAATCGAACTTAATCGTACATTTCGTTCCAAACTAAAGTTTTTTCCTAAAATCTTTTTCAAACACCAAAATTGCTCACCAATTAAACAATATCTCAAATAGTCTCAATAGTGAACGGACGAAAATGCCCTAAAAAATAATCATATGCATGTTACGTGTTATCGGAACCACCTGATAAGGACTAAAGTGAAACACATAATTCATAGTAGGGACTAAAGTGAAACAAATAATTCATAGTAGGGACTAGAGTGGGAAAAAAACATAAAAGGGACCACTCTGTAAAAAGTTAATGATAAGAGGGACCAAAAGTGGTATTTACCCAAAAACTAAATTGGCAATAACACCTATTCAAACTTTAAAAGTAGGCAATAACCTAACCTTCTTTATGGAGAGAATTGCATTTTTGGTACACAGCTATATGTCAATTTCCACTTTTGGTACACAGCTTTATGTGTCCAACACATTTGGTACACCGCTTTAACAAAGTTCGACACATTTGGTACAACCGTTAAATAAATTGCAAAATCACCGTTAATTCCGTGAGTTCGACACATTTGGTACACCTCTTTTACAAAATTGGCATGCGCACGACACATTACTGCCCAGAAAAAAAAAATTTGAAACTTGATAAACTTTTTTATTATATTTTATTATTCTTCCAATATTAAACTATAAATGACAGTATAGTTTATTATATTTTACATGTCATATAAATAATAAATACATATTTTTTAATAATTTTTATAAATATGATAAATTAAAGTAACTTGTTTATTATATTTTATTTTTCTTGCAATATTAAACTATAAATGACATTATATAGTTTATTATATTTTACATGTCATATAAATAATAAATACATATTTTTTAATAATTTTTATAAATAATAAACTATAAAAAAATAAACTATTTTTATAAATAATTTTTAAAAATTGAAACTTGATAAACTTTTTTATTATATTATATTCTTCTCCCAATATTAAACTATAAATGACATTATATAGTTTATTATATTTTACATGTCATATAAATAATAAAGACATGTTTTTTAATAATTTTTATAAATAATAAACTATAAAAATAATAAACTATTTTTATAAATAATTTTTAAAAATTGAAACTTGATAAACTTGTTTATTATATTTTATTCTTCTTCCAGTATTAAATTATAAATGACATTATATAGTTTATTATATTTTACATGTCATATAAATAATAAATACATATTTTTTTTATCATTATATAAATATGATATGATAAATATAATAAATACATATGATAATTTTTATAAAAGTTTATCAAGTTTAATTTTTTTTTTGGGTAGCCATGTGCCGCGCACATGTCAATTTTGTAAAAGAGGTGTACCAAATGTGTCGAACTAACGGAATTAACGGTGATTTTGCAATTTATTTAACGGTTGTACCAAATGTGTCGAACTTTGTTAAAGAGGTGTACCAAATGTGTTGGACACATAAAACTGTGTACCAAAAGTGGGAATTGGCCTATAGTTGTGTACCAAAAATGCAATTCTCTCCTTCTTTATGGTCAACTTAACTTTCAAAATTTGTATAACGAGCAGAGTTGTTCATGCGATCAAAATTGAACCGAATTTTGATTGATCGATAGTCTTGACTTTTAAAATCGAACCGAAGATCTTAATTCGATTTACAGTTTTAACAGAAAAAAATTCATTTTTATCTGTTTGATTTCAGTTTAATCGAAAATTTAATTATGTATAATTTATAAAAACTTATATAATCAAATACTAGAGCATTTATCACAAAAAACATCAAATTCATAAATAACTATCATTAAACATTACATGACTAGGGCCATCTCTAATGGTTTTGTGGGGCTAGCCCCCGAGCTTGCCCGGGCTCTAGGTAGTCATTGGAGATGATGGGCTCTAGACCTCAATTTCTTCCAATTTTTTTCTTCCCCACTCTCACCATTTAATAATAGTTTTAAAATTGATATTAATAGAATAATAATAATTATAATTATACTTTTAATAACATAATTAATTTATGTATCTTGTTGATTTAAGTATTTTTTTTAAAAAAAATTTACTTTAAGTATTAATTTAAATGATTTGTCAGTGTTTAATTATATTTTCAAGTAATTCTAATTCAAATTTAGGAGGAAATTTTTATTTATTTTTATTAAATCATTAATAATAAGAATTTTAATTAAATTAATAATAATAATATTTAATTTATTCTAACATTGACAAATATACTAACAAATTATTTACAAATTTGAATTACTATTTTAAATAGAAGAAACAAGTAAAACCATTTTTAGTGCTATTCTTATTAAATCATTAATAATTAGAATTAAAATTAAAATCAATAATAATACTATTCTAATTTTATTCTAATTTTAACGAATTAAAACATATATTACAAATTTTATTCTAAGAGCTCCTATAAACACTCGCTGTTGAGACTTGCAAAGAGTTTGTCCTCTTAAGGAGGCCCAGTGACGTAGTTGCAATATCTTTTCTTCATTTTAACAATTATTACAAAAATTGATTACAAATTTTACACAATCAAAACTATTTTATTAACTCTAAAACAATTAAAAAAAAAGGGACCAATCAGGTGGCACTACTTGACTTAAAGAGGGGTGTGTGCTTCGCACGCGCCCCTCTTTCTTCTTCTTCCTTCACGCGGCCTTGTTCCGCCTTCCATTCCCGCCCAGCACGTGAGCTGCCCCGCCCCGTCGCTGGAGATTGCTTTCCCGCTCCGGCTCGACCTTCACGCGCGCCTCAGTCCACGGCTGGAGATGGCCTAAATAGTTAGCATTTAACAATCTTCAAATCATAAATTAAACAACTAAACAATACGTATCACCCATAATTCGACTTTTGTTTTAGTCTGGTTAATCGAACAAAAAAAACAGACCCAACCAAAAATCGAAATAGTTCAATTCTTAAAATCAAACACTTAACCGAATATTGAGACTAAATGTCCCACATTGGTTGAAAACAATAGTTAAGTCCACCTTATAAGGATTTGGGCAATCCTCACCTTACAAGCTAGCTTTTGAGGTTGAGTTAGGCCCAAGTCAAGTAAGTGGACTTAGCACAATCCATGTGGTGAATTATAATATGGTATCAGAGCCCCAGGTTGAAGTGGGCCACCTCCTTCCGTGATGGGCTCTTCCTTGCGCGCATGATGGGATTTATTCTTCACCCACACGGTCTGGAAAATCCGCGTGTTGGGATCCACACGGTCTGGGCAAATTCGCGTTTTGGACTCTTACCCACATGTTAATAATTCGCAAATATTGGGCTTTAATATGTCACGTGTTGGGCTTATTTCACCCACACATTCAGCCCGCCCACACGTGAAGGGGGAGTATTGAGACTAAATGTCCCACATTGGTTGAAAACAATAGTTAAGTCCACCTTATAAGGATTTGGGCAATCCTCACCTTACAAGCTAGCTTTTGAGGTTGAGTTAGGCCCAAGTCAAGTAAGTAGACTTAGCACAATCCATGTGGTGAATTCTAATACCGAATAGTTTTGGTTCATTTCAGAAGGTAAACCAACTCATGAACAACCCCAATAATGAGTTAATATAATGTTAAAGTGGGGTACTTTTGCTAATAAAATATTAATACAATGATATTTTTGCTAATAAAAGTAACACTAGTGTTTTCTGCCAATTAAAATAAAACAAAAGAGTTACTGAATTTTACTCTTAAATTTAACAAACGAATATATAAAAATATTGAGTTATGCATGGAGGATTCATAATGAATGATTATGTCGGAATCCGAATATGGTTGGGATAGAGAACTTGATGCAGTGTAGTTGATATTATTAGCGTGCGTGAATACTAATTATAATTATTTAAATAAAGTTATTAGTTCCATTTAGGACAAAAAAGTGAATAACCAACTTTTACGAAATAAAAACAAAATGCCTACTCATATTATGCAAGAAAGAAAAGTGAAATAAAGATTCAGGAGCAATATTTTTTTTTTATAATTAGGAGCAATATAGTGTATAGTGAAGCTATTTTCTCTTTCTGCAAAAAGACCAATATATATGATAAAATTATTAGAAGATTTATGAACTCCACGGTGTGATATTTACTTTTATTTTTTTTATTTTTTTTAAATCTATTAGATTGTGTATTTACAGCTCGGATAGAAGAGTATAAATGTATAGGTCTTTCTCAATGTGGTATCTCCAGTAGGATTTGAACTTGAGTCTCGCCTCTGAGGATTACAAATCACTACCACTTAGTTCAACTATCTTGGATACTTGTGGTATTTATTGAATAAGATATTGTCTAGACAACTGATAGTTAGGATTTTTTTTTTTTTCAAGTGATAGTTAGGACTTAGGAAGTACTAATTAATTTGTAAATTAAAAAGACTATCTTACATATTAAATTTTAATTAGAAAAACAAAATAAAACAAAAAATTAATACACAAAGTCATTTCGAATCCAAAAAAATAAAATATATACAACAAAGTCTTATCATTTAGAACAAGAAAATAATTTTATTAATCCGTTTTTCCATTTGTTTGGCGGGAATGAAATCTTATTATGAATTATCTGATTTTAAGAAATATAATTTTCTTATATTGTTTGGAATTCACTTGGGATTGTACCGAGGAAATCAATCGAATTCATTTTCAAGTGTTTGGTAATGGCAAGAAATGTATTCCATATTTAAAAAAATTCACAAAAATACCCCACCAATATATTATACGTAAATCACATAGAAGTAGCATTTATTATATAGTATAATGTATAATTATATTTATGAACTCTTTATGTTTTATATCATATAATATAGACAAAATTCATTTTTCATAACATAGAACTTGACAGATATCATTATTCATATTAAATTGACAAAAAGCATACTAATTCTTGACAAACGTTATAAAATTGATACTTTCGTTAGTTTTGTTGAGGGAATTAAACAATGGAGATTGAAGTATAGGTCCAAAGGAATAAGTTGACAAAATTTTTTTTGAAAAAAGCGGAGAAACAAGGCTATAATCGCGATTTGAAATTTGTGAGAAAAAGGGTTTCTCGCGATTTAAATTTTCAAATGCAAAAATTGAACGATTCACTCAACATAATATGAAAGTTATTATACGTAGGTACTCATAGTGAAAAGACGAACAAAACCCTCTCCTATTTCCGACAAACAACTACAAGATGATGGTAATCGTGCGTGAGGAATGAGATAGAGGTCAATTCACAAAATCACTAAAAAACAGGAGTTAATCCGCAATATCGCCAAAGTTTAATCACTTAAATTAATCTTAATATTATAAAAAGTATTAGTAGTTTAAATTTTTACAATCACGTGACATTTCTATTAACAAAACTAATGAAAATATCACTTTGTAAAGTTTGACAGGGAATTGGTACGATTGTTGTAAGTTTGGTATGAAAAATGAAATCAACCCAATTCTATGGTATGAGGATTGAATTTTTGCTAATAATATATATAATATATAGTGAAAATTGAAAAATTCTTACTTGGTATGGTCTAGGATATTTTTCATAGACTTTGTGGTTGAAGATGTACCACATCATTAATTGTGATGATGTGATGCTCTCACAATGATGATGTGGTACTTTTTCAACCACAAGGTCTAGACAAATCTCCTAGACTAAGTCTAAGTAAGAATGTCCCGTAAAAATTAAAGAAGAAAGTTAGTCGTATATAACTGGAGCCATATATATATATATATATATATATCATTATAATCCAAGAATGTAACTATCACAAGAAATTTTGTGTGTTGTTAGTTATAAATAAGATAACATTTTCAAAAGCAAAAATAATCTTACAATTTTGAAATGAATGTGATATGAAGTATAAGCTTTGGATTTGACCTCTGAATATGGCGTATAAATTATATGCATATTTATAATCAAACAATATTTTATATTATTTCAATATATTAATTCAACCAGTAGGTAAATGAATATGAGAATTTAATCTGACAAATTGGAGAAGGAAAAAGAATGCAAGACACAAGAAAATAATGGCTATGGGAGAGAAAATATTTCGTAGGAAGAAGAAAAAAATATTAAAAGAAAGAATATGTGGTGATAATATCTCTTTTATTTCTAGTATCAAATCCCTTAAAAAAATAAATCATAATACCATAGAAAAGTTGGGTTTCATATTCCCATATTTTGATGGAAAGATTCATGGCTTTTAGGAATATATTTTCTTTTCCATAATTCAAAAATCAACATGTGATTGGTCTAGTGGATCGGAAGGGATTAGTCATTACAAAGTAGCAGACTCTGGTTTGAATCCTTGTTGGGAGAGGTACCCACTTAATGTGTTCAACCCGCCACGAAAGGGATTAAACCCTTGAAAAACCAAAAAAAAAAAATTAACCCAAACATAATTATTTGATACCATTAAATTAGACCAATCCCGAGTAAACCAACGGGTTGGTGTTTAAGGCAAGTGCATTTTTTAGCTGTCATGATTAATTAAATCATTACCTTTTTATCTTTTTGTTAAACACAAATCGCTATTTTTCCCTAATATTAACATTGAGTATGTTGGTTATCATCTCATATATAATTCCTAGGTTTACACATAAAAAGTACCTTAAGATAATGTGAATATAATCATTATCTTGGTTAGAGATAATTATGTTATGCCATGATTCATTCCTTCACTTAAAGTAGTATGTGTGGTAAGTTTTGTTTTGAGTCAATGTTTTTAAGTACAAGTCGCAAAAAAATATATATAATCGGTACTTAAGACGAAAATTTGGTTAGATTAACGTTATTATTACTTGTATTTCAAAGTGAGGCTGTGTACTTTTACAAAACAAAACATAAAAAAATGAGACTGTGTAAACAATATAATCTTCCATTAAATCATTTGATGATATGGAAATGTTAAGATATCAACTACTAATATAAATTATTGTAACTTTGTTGATAGATCTGACAAAATGGATCCGAATCCGTATTAATCTGATTTAAGTTGTTGACTTTGAATATCAATATGTTTTGGTTTGAACTGTGTGAAATTATGTATAATTACTACTTTATTAAATAAATAGAACAGTACGTACATCTAAAAAGAATAATACATTCAACAATTTGATGGCTAAACCCATTACTTTTTCCATCAAACACGATTTCACCATTAGGTGTGTATTATGATTGTTATTTATAATAATTTATTTATGAGTGACCCAACCTGAGTACCACGTGAGAAAAGTTGAGCAAAATGATTTAATTAAACTTCAATTTAGGTTAATATTCTCTCACTGCTTTATACTATTTTTGTAAAAGATACATAAAAACCTTAAATCATCAAACTACAAGCATATTTTTACATACATATATATATTGTCGTTTGGTTTCAAATGGAATATTCTTGCTGACTTTTTGAAAGCGTCATCACGCCCACGATGAAATGTTTTTTCATTTTCCTTTTCTTTATGTACTTTGGAAAAAATTTACTTCGTATATGTGTTTGTATATATTTTGTAATTCATACTCTCTTAAGGATATTATCCGGTTATGCCATATTTAAACTGCGAATCATTTAGATAAAAATTTCCTTATAATCTATATAATTCTCTACTTCGATAGAGGAAATTAAATATTTGGGATGAATATTATTGGAAGTCCATTAATTAAGGTGGCATTACCAATTTTCATTTAATATAATTAATTACCGCCTTTATCTAATAATAATGTGAGAAGTAACATTGGCATCATAAATATTTATGAATATAATATACGTACTAGTATTGTTTTCTTTTAAGGAATGATCATCACCTTACATTAAATATAGTTAGATAATCACGAATATATTGATTCACAATCAAATTACAAATAAAATTTAATTATCAAATACTAATATTAAATTAAAAGAAAACACACATTATACAATGAGAAGTGAACCTAATAGCTATGGTTCTGAGCTCGTTGGTGAATAATATACTAGTATATATATATTAATTGACGAAAGCAATAAGTGGTACAAATATACACTGACTTTATACAAATAATATATAATTACCGAAGATAACCATGGTATACAAACATAACATCATGGGTTGGGGCGTTGGGCTCCAGTACTATATACAAATGAGTGTTACAATTACAAACATACACTGACTTTGTAAATGTTTTAATAATATAAAATTATTTTAATCAAATAGAATTACAAACACAGTACACAGAGCCTACCCTAAGGCCTAATCCCACTTTTTATTTGTTTACCTTTGATGGAAAGTTGGGCCAAAGTTTTATCAAGAAAAGGGCCCCATGCATTAACTTTAGTCAAGTAGTAGACTAGGCCCTTAAAATCCAGCTTTGCCGGAAGCCAAGGTGTAGGTGTTGTTTAAATTAGTAATTTTATTCTACTGCTGATACATACAGTACAGAAAAAGAAGAATTAAATGTGTTGCAGCCATCATGATTCATTTAGAGCTTATTTAGCATTGGGCAGGCCCAAAATTAAATTATTCAATGGGTTCGGTCCAGATCCACTCAAGAGTTAACCCATATGAAATTCGTTGCATGCAACCTACTACAATTCATAAAATAAAAAATAAATAAAAAAAATAGATTAAATATTAATAAAACTGCAGCATCAGATAGATCATTTTACAATTTTTATATGAACTATTATTAATCTCCAATTAAACCTTAAACTCTGATGGCAGACATACAAGTACAAAAGATCTTCAAAAGTAGGAGTCCCTAGAGTCGAATCAATAATAATCAATAAAACTTTACTAACATATATATAGATATACTACTCCCTGGGGCCTGGGCCTCTTCCATGCTTTGATTCCAAAGCCCTAGCTAGTGATGAATTCTTCCTCCCTTCAAACACGTCCAAAGAACGTACACTTTTCTATTTGCTTTTTTCCTAGAATCCACCCTGGGTCGATCGAATGAGAAACTAGTCCAACTTCTTAATTAAGCAGCCGAGATATTGAACAAGGAACATTTGAAACAATTCCTTCCTTGCTCACCCTGATATGAGAGGGAATGTCGATTTGACTCGAATCCTGGACCACATATTTAATTCTACACAGTTAATGATGCCATAGGAGAAGTTTTTCTTTTAATGAACTGGTTAATTAGTACCGTTAACATGTACTAAGAATTGATTAATAACACAATTTACAATTATTAGGCTTCATAATTAGGGTGATCTAAAATAAACAAATCAAAACAACTTGACCACATTTTAAAGGTTAAACAATATTTATAAATTAATATATATTAAGTTACCGGGTTTGACTTAAGTTTGGTTCTATTTTAGGTTGTACGGATATTTCGAAATTATACACCGTGCAGTATTGGATACTCGGATACTTAAATACTCACCCGATACCTGTCAGATATGCGACCGTGGCATTTTTTTTATTAAAAAATCATAAATTTAATTGACGTTTCTCATTAATTTTGCTTTTATGCAAGCTTCAAGTTACCAGATCCATACTAAATAATTGTACTATTTTTTTGAATCATAAGATCATAATTGTACTATCTATAATTACATAAATAAAATATGTTTTTAACCATATATTATGCATATTAGTTGAAAATTCGACATTTACATGTTTTGGTTAAATAACATTTCAATCATAAATATTTGGTTTGAGTGTTAAATAATCCATATTCTTTAAATATTGAGAATATATTATTTTTCACCTTTTTAATAAAATTACAGTATTACATAAACTTAAGTTAATTTTTGTCATTTTATCAAAACATTGAGAAAGTATCGAGGTTTTGTTACAAAAAAATCTTCCCCCAACAAAAATGGTCAATATCCAAATATATGTATTAAAGCTTGTTTGAATACGTGCTAAGTTAAACTGAAATAAAACATAAATAAATTGTTCAAAATATTACGTTAATCATGAAATTAAAGATTCCGAAATTTAAATTAATGAGAAACTGGCATGAAGACGACCCAATATAAAAAAATTCGGATCTAAATTAGCTTGATTCAGTCTGAACCTCTGACCTATTAATTGCCTAATCGATACAAATATTAAAATAAAAGTCATATAACCATTTTTGTTCGACAAACGAAGCCCATACAACCCAAAAGAGTAAGATCTAAAGTAATAAGGCCCAAGTGGGCTCTTTACTCAAAATGGGCTTTCTCGTTACCTAATAATATTAATATACCTCTTTCCCTGTCTAGGTTTTACTCTACTCAGAACTTCCACACACACTTCCGATCCAGCGCCGCTTGTTATTTACACCGTAAAACAACAACCATGGCAGAAAGAGGTGGAGGAGATCGCGGCGGTTTCGGCCGCGGATTCGGTGGAGACCGTGGAGGCCGCGGGCGCGGTGGAGACCGTGGAGGCCGTGGACGCGGCGGACGTCGCCCCAGGCGTGAAACCGAGGAGGAGAAATGGGTCCCAGTGACAAAGCTCGGCAGACTCGTAAAGGACGGCAAAATCAAATCATTGGAGCAGATATACCTTCACTCCCTACCAATCAAAGAGTACCAAATCATCGACACTCTAGTTGGTCCATCGCTGAAAGATGAGGTAATGAAAATCATGCCGGTCCAAAAGCAGACCCGAGCCGGTCAGAGAACCCGGTTCAAGGCGTTTGTAGTGGTAGGTGACGGAAACGGTCACGTCGGGCTGGGGGTGAAGTGCTCGAAGGAGGTGGCGACTGCTATACGTGGCGGCATCATATTGGCGAAGCTGTCGGTTATTCCGGTTAGGAGAGGTTACTGGGGTAACAAAATTGGGAAGCCGCACACAGTTCCTTGCAAGGTGACCGGGAAATGTGGGTCTGTTACGGTGCGTATGGTCCCTGCACCACGTGGGGCTGGGATTGTGGCTGCTCGTGTGCCGAAGAAGGTACTTCAGTTTGCTGGTATTGAAGATGTCTTTACTTCATCCCGTGGATCTACCAAGACTCTTGGGAACTTTGTAAAGGTATGTGTTTATCTTTACAGTATTGATTTCTTTCATTTGAATTTTGATATGTCAGCTCTAATTCTCTTACTGCCACGTTTGATTATTTCCCTAAATAAAACCAAGTACTCCAATATATATCTAGGTTTATTAGAGTGCAAATGTTCGATTCTGCAAACTGGAATAGTTTATATGTATAGATGTTCCAGATAAAAATAACTATTGAGATGTATACTCCTAAATTTCTAATCCTAAATGTAATGTGCAATAAATTTAAGTGATTTGAATTGAGATGCAAGTAATTTTTTTCTGAATAAGAGAAACAACGTAATTTGGACATCTTATCGCAATTACAAACACAATTAAGACTGCCAAACATCGTTGTACAAATTGTCATGTTTGGTAGACCTTAATCGTATATAAAATTTCACATGCTAAACATGAATACATATTTTATTACCAGTTTTATTGGTAATACAATCAGTCATGCTTCATCTTTTCTAGAAACCACCAGAAAATTATGAAGTTCTTGGACATGATCAAGTTTGTGCTGCAATCACCTCATCATGTAGTCCATGTTATTGGTACTAATTCAATTCTGATAATTAGTATTAATGCATCTTATTTCTTTGTAGGCAACTTTTGAGTGCCTCTTGAAGACTTATGGTTTTTTGACACCTGATTTATGGAAGGAAACTCGATTCAATAAATCACCTTACCAGGAATACACTGATCTTTTGGCAAAACCTACTTCCAAGATTACTCATTTGATTGAAGATGTAGAGGCCTGAAGTTTATTGAATAATCTTTTTTGATAGTTCTATTATAGTTCTTACTACATTTGGATTTTTGTTATCTGGTTTGATGGATGCTTTGTTAGATTCATTTTCATCTTAAACAAGTCTTTTTATCCATAACTGTACTTGATTTCTTATTGCTTTAGTTGCAAGTTTTTGGCTACCTTCAATTTTTTGATAATTTACTTGGTCATGGCTAAATGGGCCTTCATTTGATGTCATAATAATATATGCATACATTTTCCATTTATGAATACACGAACATTGAGGTGATGTTAATTTCATCACAATCAAAATATTTTGACTAATGTTAGGACTTGTCAAATCTGAACTACCTATCGAATTCACTGTTTGCGTCCAGATGGTTTTACTCTTTCTTCAAATACACAATGTATTGGTAACTAGTAAATTCAAATGGCATGCATCTGGTGACAAGTTAGCTAAGGGTCAACCTGCAGCCATCTTATGACTCCTTAATTAGGTCACTTTCATTTTAGGTAACAGATGTTTATAAATATGAACACTTGCGTGGGAGGTGCCGGGAGCCTAGTTTAATGCGAAAGGAGCCTTGTTTAAAGCAAATCAGTGCAGATTTTGAGCAGATTGTGCACCTTTGTGTCTGCCTACATAAATGTGCATCCAAAAGAAACCTTGAATTACATAAATATCGCATGGATATTTCTTTGTTCCGGAAATATTCCATTATTAAATGCTCGGTTGGAAACATAAGAAAACAGTTTAACTTGTTCGTGTCAGGTTGGATAGTTGAATTTTCGAAAGAAACCCGTTCAAACCTGCCATATTAACCGGGCATTCAGCTTCATCACAAAGTAATTGTATACAGGGTTATTAGGTTTGACATTGGTCCTTCCCAATGAAAGGTTCGGATTTAAACAAAAATAGAAGGGTTTTCTTCAGCCAACGAAATTATACCCAGTGATAACTATCGGTAACTTGCAGAGGAAACAGTAGTGCAGATTATATCTTTAAGATTAGTTAAAACCCAAAAGGTCGTGTATTTGCAATAATGTACAAGCTTGGATGACTAGAAAAATGTAAGCAAATAAAAATAAAGAAGATTAAACTGGGATATTCTAAATTGGTAACTGGTGAAGCACTACACATGTTACTTCAGGATCCATATTTTTTTGGTTTGAGAAGAATATGAAGCAAAACCAGAATCATAGGTAGATCAATAGGCTCATTGTACATTAATAACCTGTTGGAAAGAGACGAACCAAGTCAATATTTATTGCATGTAAAAATTTAGTGAAAAAGGTTAGAACATTTCTCACTTAACAATGATATAGGCGTATGATTAAACAAAAATTCAGAAGTTTGGTCGAGGATGCACGCTTTTTACTCCCCTTCAGAAGACACAAACTATTACCGACAGTTTAAGTGTTTTGTAGAAAAATCTACTTATGAGTTATGTCCCTACTACTTCAAACTCTATGTTGAAAGTGGCGACGGCAAAAGTAGCAGACTGCCGCCATCTATTCTCGAGGAGAAGCTCCAGCATCTCCACTGAGTTTGAGGTCAAAAATTTAATTTCAAGACAGATTTAGATGATTTGACACCTACCACATAATCTTCCCCCAAACCTAATATCCAAACTCAATTCAAGTCTAATCTCAAACTTTTTAAAACACACAAAATCCAACATTCAAATCCAATCCAAATCTTTTTCTAAAGGTTTCCGAAGAAACCACCTAAACCAATTTATAAACAAAAAATAAGTAAAACCTCGCCAAGACCAATCCATATAGACCCCTTGAAGTTTGATCTATTAAAGTGTGTTGTGACTAGAGAAAGACTCAAGGGAGCATAGGGAGAAAGTTATAAAGTGAGGAGTGCAGAGGGAAGAAATTGTAGGAGATTAATTTGGAGTATAAACGTAGATTTTTCTATGGAATGGGAACAGCTGTTAGTTAGTTCATTCTTCTATTCTCTATGTAACCTCTTTATCTCTTCCTCGTATGAGTAGTGAGGGATAGAAGGCCAATAACACATGATCCAACTTATAAGTCATCAATCCACCACATAAAAAGTTGAGATTAAAATAGAAAAATCAAATGCATCAATAAAATTTCAATAAAGAGCAAACTCAAAAATTGGCAGAAAATACAAAAGTAAATTGAAGAAAGGCAAGGACAACCAGAGAGCATAGGCAGAAACAGATTAAAGAGCTCCATGATTGTGAATATGTGAAAAACAAAACTTCACATAACATAATATACTTGCATTTTGATTAATTAGTTTGAAACTGCCATTTGGGATACTGGCCGACCGTAATTATAAGAATCATATAAGCATAGAACAACTACTAGTGAGAACATAAATACTTCGAAGAACAACAGATGAAGTTACAGTTTTCTAGAATACCTTACCTAACTGTTAAAATATGCGAGAAGTGAATCAGATACATCACTTGCCGGAGCTCTCGATGTTGTTGTTGCCGTTGCTGCTGTGCCTAAGGAGGCCTGCCCCATTTGAACATTCTGGTAGGCTCCCAATCCTTGCAGAGCTGCTTGTGAACCATAGTTCCCCATCACCCCAGGGCTAATACCATAATTTCCACCCATTCCCGCAATAGGCATGCTCAATCCCGAAGCTACAAAACCAGCCGGATTATATCCAGCAGCTAGCATCGGATTACCAGCCAATCCAATCCCTGGATTCTGAGCCATCATAAGCCCACCAGCATTCAAATTACTTCCCATAATCCCAGGGTTCACTCCCAAACTTCCATAACTAACATTAGTAACAGCAGTACTCACAACACCATTGTTCTTATTTTGATTTTCTACAAACTTCTTGCAATGCAATTGACAGTTATCAAACACCTTCATAGGCTCCTCCATTGCCTTCTTAAACCCTTCGGCCGATTTATAGGTAATAACCGCAAACCCTCTGAATTTGTTGGTCGCGGGGTCTAACCCGAAAGGACCTTCCTCAATCTCCCCAAACCTCGCGAAAAACTCTCTAAGCTTCTCGGGATTCACGTGGGGCCCAACATTCCCCACGTACATCTTCCGATTCCCTACATCCGGTGTACCAGCAGCAGCAGGGGGGCCGAGAGCTGCCAGCTGGCAGGACACAGTCCTGCTTCCGATCTTTTTCTGAGGAATTTTGAGGGCTTTCTTAGCTGAAGCTCGAGTCTTGAATATGACAAATGCGTAGCCCTTAGCACGTCCGGTGATTTTGTCGGTAACTAGTTTCAGGTCATCGATTTCACCAAAGGGTTTGAATGCCTCGAGAAGCTGATCGGTGGTGGCGTCCCAGCCGAGGCCGTGGATGAATATTTTGCGGTGGATCGGGTCGGAATCCGCCACGTGGACGATACTGGCGAGGAGTGTAGGGTCTTTTTTCGTGGCCTCTTTGAGGAGGTCGATGAGTTGGGATTTCTCGAAGGGTTCCAGCATTTCCCGGAGGGAAACCCTTTTTGTTGCCTCGTCATTAGCTTCTTCCTCGGATGAAGATGATTCGTCGTCTTCTTCTTCTTCTTCATCTTCCTCAGACTTTGATTCTGATTCGGATTCGGATTCGGATTCGGATTCGGATTTCTCCTCTTCCTCATCGGACGTTTCTTTTTCTTCTACTTTTTCATCTTCTTCTTTAGGAATTATTTTGGCTTTTTGCTCATGGGGCTGTCGAGAAAAGTTGGCTTTTCGTTTCTTCGCCATTGAAGCAAAACACCGAAAGCCTTGACTGCTGTGTGGAAGTGAGGAACAACTATTAGGGTTTATTAGGGGGTTTTCAATTTTTCTGCGTTTCAATGGAGTGGTCTAGCCCTAGGGTAAGTTATATGAAATGGAATTGGTCTCAACGCGGACCTTGTGTTCTGATGATGTGTACTCCTGGCCCACTACTTCGGATTTACCACATTATTATTATTAGGCCACTCAATGCCTAATTACCTAATTGTCCCTTTAACCTTTTCTTTTCTCCCGATTGCCTTGTCCAATTGCCTTTTTCCACAATAAAAAACTCATCCATTTCATATATTATTATTATAATTGGTCACAATTTAAACTAATCATTTTATTAAATCCAACACACACAAAAATAAAATTTTATTAAAAATAAATAAAACTAATTATTATTATATATAACTAATTTATAAAAAATAACTAAAAAATTAAAAATAAAAAAAATAGAGTTATGATGGCTGCCAAATGGCAGCCACCCACCTCCAGGCATACGCTCCGGGAGGCAGTTGGGAGGTGGATCATCCAGCTTCGAATTGCCCAATTCCTTGCCCCAATCCCCCTGTCCGTCCAATCCCCCTCTCCATTTTTTGCCATCTCCAACCGAAGGCAACTGGCAAGCCCCCTCATGTCCGATTGTCTTCTCGATTGGAGACGACCTTACCAGTATTATTCGGTGTACACCACAATAAAAAATTAAACTTTATTCAGCTTTTACATTAAAAAATATATACTAGTCAATTTTAACATTTTTAATCTTTTACATTTTGGACCGAGTGAATTTGACTTTTGAAATAAATTACTCATATATTAATAACTCAACATTGAACCTCTAAGATGTATGGCCAATGTATACGAAGTAGGATAAATAATTTATCAATTTTAACTATCGATCAATAGTAGATAGTAGTTGTTTGAAAATATAATAATTAATATATTATGTTGCAATTATGGCCAAACTAACATGTTGATTTCTTCTGTTAAAAATAAATAAAAAAATGTTGATTTCTTTATTAGATGTAAATTAGTTATCCTACTCATTTGCTATAGTTGTCAAAAATCATTAACAAAGCTAAATTTGAAAAGCAAACTATAACACGACATGTAAAATACTAGTAGTTTATAAAAAAGAAAGAAAGAAAGAAAGAAAGGTGTCTAATATTAAATTTGATAAAAATGAAATACAAAAAGGAAAAGCTACGGACACTTTCTTTTCTTCCTCCCTTGAGTGTGTGACAGTGTGTGTACCTGGTCCTTCACTGATGATATATCAGATGCCTGCCTGCCTGCCTACGAACGAATATAAACAAGTTCAAAATTAATTGAGCTTAGTTAATTAAATAAATACTAATGTGAACATTAATTAATTGCTTATTATAACAAGAATGGAGGGCAAACTTACCTACAAAGTAGTTTAGTCATGATCCATCCAGGAGCTTGCATACTTGTTGGATCGATAGCGGAAGTAAATAAACTGATTAATTATCTGAACAAATTTATTAAGGATATCCAGATAATTAAAATAAAAAATAAGGAATCAGAATCCGGCCACGTGAAGTCATGATTTAGGTGGATTTTAATTGACTTCCAACTAAATAATTAATCTCGGATACAAAAATATCAAGAAGTACACATCCTCCTGCATCCACTAGCCATGGCATATTGGGTCCAATTTTAGACCAGTCTAAGCTATTAATAAGGATGCTGCCAAAAAATGAGAGATATTTCATAATATGAGATAATAGATAGATTTTATTGCTCAAAAATCAAATACATTGTGCTGCAAGTGCAATTTATCATCAAATAAATTACTGAGAAATAATTAAGTCACCTCGCCACATATGTAGCATTGCCTACAATAGCTAAGACAAACATTAGCGGGTTAAGCCCCTGCACATTACGCCACAAGAAAGAATAAGTTAACAAGATAACAAGAATAAGTGTCCCAAACTCCCAACACTTCAATTACGTAAACACTAGAAGGTGCTTTTAAATTAATATGAAAAGGGAAGAAATAGAATACCAACCTCGACGTTTCCCCTTCTAATCTGCCAAAATTTATCAAAGTCAGGCCTTTAAATGCTTTCCGTGTTCTTCACAGAAAAAGAATAATATCCATAAAAGCATACAAACTAATACTAGAATAATCCAAGTTTTAAACCTGAGTACTCACAACTGTGTTAAAGGGAAAGTATATTATTTTGTTCACAAATATCTCTTTTAACCAATGTTTTAAGTTAAGCTGACCATTTGAATAAATACTCAATACTTTGGTGGATTAAAAGAAAAATCAACAGGTTGCATAATGAAAATCTCATTTTCTGGACCTACATTTAGGCAAATCTGGGAAAGACGTCCACCCAAGTAAATAACTGTCATTCCCCAACCAAAGAACGATCCAATCCCAATGCTCTCTGCAGCTGAATTTCTAGTTTCCTGCAATTCCAGTGATTAAAGAACTCTTTAATATCAATTAAAAAATACATGATTGGATGAGTGACAGTATCATTTAAATTATTTAATAAAAAAAAAACACATTTCATCAAAATCAGACTACACATTTGCCTCTAGAAGTTGTCTTCCGACTGGCAACACAATGCCTCCTCCTGCTGGTCTATTGAAAGTCATATCGTTTACACGATTTTGAGCTATTTGGCGGAAACTTCCAAGGAAGAATGTCATCAAGGAAACCTGAATCTTAGGCAAGTCAACTACCAGATCATAGATATGGTACTAGAAACCACATTATATATGAATGATGTAGGAATCTCACCACACATAACAAAGTTTTGATCTTTGGTGGAGGTGCAGATTGTGAGAACCTTACTTCATCAAGCAATGGTTCTCTAGACCAGTGTTGTTCCATATCTGAAGTAGGAATCCTCTGTGCTTGGAAAGATCCTGCTGCAATGGGGCTGTGACTAACTAAAGATCTCGCGGACCTGACAAACCAACACTAATTACATTAGATGTGTTAATATATCTATCAATATGCTTATTCAATATTCTGCAATCTGCACTGCTGGTATACATTGGGCAACTTTGGTTTCCCCAAAACAACCATGTTTAGTAGTCTTCTTTGCAATTTTTATTGTGATGAAATACCCAAAATACCCCCAACTTTCCTTATCTGAAAACTCTTAACAATTTTGAAAAAAATGAGACTGAATGAGTCTTAAATTTTGGAGGAATAAGAAGGTAAATTGTGGCCCAAATTTTTTGCAGAATTTAATAAAAGTTTGCATTTCCATATTAAGATTAAAAGGAGGGTGGCTTACATTATATACATTTCTTCCCTGCGGGAACTATTACGAGAACTGGCTGGAAGAGGAATAGGAGCACTTGGGGTGACTCCATATCTCTCTAAATTGTTGACTCGCTCAGTATCATTTGCATAATTTTGCTCTCTTTTCCTTTCTACTGCCCCAGCCTTAAAATACATTATACAACAACTACTATTAGAAAACGACTTATAATGGATCGAGAAATTGACAACTCAATCCCTCTTTACACATCTTATTGGCTTAATAAAAATGTACAATTATATGGATATGTCTTATAATTTTAAACCTCAAGACGTGCTTTGTTGGACTTCAGTCGTGGGTAAATGTGTCCAAAGTAAACAGCTTGAGCGGTGAGAATTGAGGTAGTTGTTAAATATAACTGCAACGATAACAACAAAAGGAGTGAGTTTGTCATGAGATATTTTCCACTGCAAACTAAGGGAAAATTTGAATATCAATACAAGGATGAAGCCAACAGACGTTCTTACCACTGCCGTATAGTATTGTGTTGGAAGCTGAAAATGAAAAGAAACAGTTAGCGATGAAACATCAAACTAGAATAAGCAATGTTTAAGGTGGGTTTTGTCAAAGGCTTTATTCCATGAGAGGGAATTTACTCTAAGGAATTGCTATTGACTGACAATACTATAGTCTATAGCTTTTGGATAACCATGATTGTCGCGTTTGGATAGCCCAAAAGTAATCCCAGTTTAGGTCGCCAGAAGTATACCCAAAATTGATTATGTAAAACACATAAGAAATAAGTGTTAAATTAATTAGTACTACTCATGTAATGTAACAATAAATTATAACTTACAGTTGCTGGCTCTAGCATGCAGCCAAAGAGATTCAGAAAATCTCTGCAAAAAATGTAAGTAAATATATATACGCGAAGAGAAACAATGCTTATACTGAAATGAGTACATATATGAGCAAAATTGAAGATCCAGGCTACAAATTCCGAGCTACTTACCTTGGAGTTATCTAGATTTTATTGTTCTATGTTTTACTAATTAAAAACAATTTCCTCATATCCAATTTTCTTCTCAACAATAAATATAACACTGGATTACTACCCTACATAAATTTAGTGATACACAAGCAAGTAAGTGCTTGATTTATTTGTAGCTCAACTCTCAAACAACAAGAAGAAAACTACACTAAAATGGAAACGAAGAATTTAAAAAAAAAAAATTGAATTACCCAAGAATCCATGTGAAGAGAAAGGCAAGGGAGAGTCCATGGGCGGATTTTTGGTTGTAATTGGTAATGACTTGGGGTATTTCAGCCACACCCCAACTTATCACACTTAATAATCCCAATGCGAGTGAAAGCCCTTCTCTTCTGCTGCAAATGCAATAACCCCCCATGTACATTTTTACCCATTGCAAACAATCTTGATTTAAAGGGCACATCACTAGTTAATTTATCAATCCTCAATGCCCGCACTTCAATATACCTATATCAGAGAAGATTAACATGCATTTAGTGTGATTTTGGCAAAAAAAGTTGGTAGCGAAGAATAATATTAATGGAAAATTCAAAAGGACAATTTAATTTAGGAATGCCCTGCCCAGGTTGTACTTTGTCTATATGCAATTTTTGAAAAATACTATCAATAAAGAAGCATGGGTTTTCTGATTTTTTTATTAAAGAGATTCTCTGTATGAAGATACAGTAAAATGAAGTGGGTGGAATTTGGAGTATTGTATTGGAATGAGTGATAAGACCACAAAAACCTTATAAACAAGAAGGCGGCGGAGAAGAATTGGATATAGGGATTGCCGCAACCGTGCTCAGAATGCTTACGCCGGTCGAGTTAGCAAGCGGGAGTTCCTTTATTTTCACTTTGAAATTTCACATAAACCCCCTCTCCTCTTTCTCAATTGACAGTTTGGTCCAATGATATCAATACATGTATCCATAGTTTTATACCATATAACAAGAAACAAATTACAAAACATCCACTAGGGAATAAATTGTTTAATGCAACCCCTTCACGAATGTTATGGTGCAACAACTAGTATTGATTATATGTAATTACTTTTAAGATCTCATCTTCACCGTGTACTAGTAAATAAATCAACTTTAAATAAATCACAACTATTTAATCCACCACATCTTTCATGTAACGACTGTACTAAATAATAACTCCTATCAAGGGTACCCATGGTCAAAAAAAATAGAAAGAGGCACAAATGAGCATTCAAAAAATCAAAAGACTTATTAAGGTCTAGCCCATTTAGATTTAAGAGAGGTTGTGAGGATGAGCAGCCCAATAAAAGTTTCTAAAGACAAACTTAAATCTCCATTCTTTGAAATTTGAACCAAAATTTCTTTATTTTAAATTTCAATCAAAGTGAGCCCAGAGGCCCAATCAAGTTGAGGTTCCGGCAAGGTGAGCATTGAGGCTACGTATGGGATAGTTTGATTAGATTTGGTATCCCTCAAATCGAGTCAAATCCCATTACGTAAAGAATATGAAGAGGTCTCTATACAAATTTAATTTTATTTCAACTAAAATCTGATAAAATTACTGATTTAATATTTGTCATTTTTTCCACACTTATAAAGTTATTGATTTAATATCTATCACCTATTTTTCTTCTACAAACCCCAGCAACCAAACCTCAATCCAAATTACATCTCAAGTTTTCAAAATCCACTAACTACTATTTAGTTATACTTCACTATCTCAATACTCCAATACTCCATTTAAATCATTATTCAAATTGAATTTCAAAGTTCCACGGACTGCTCTCAAACCACTTTTTGAAATCAAATTGAGACGGAACTCAACCAAACTACTACCATAATAAGCCTGAGACTTTAAAATTTTCCATCCAAACATGAACTTTGAGTTTTTTTTAAGAAAAAAATATGAAATTAGAGTTAAATATCAAATTTTCTAGTGAGACAGTTAATATCTAACTCTCTAAATTAGTTGATACTAAAAGTACAACACGAATTGAACATTAAATGTTGTTGATAATGATTTTGAGCAATTATTTTCTCTTGAAATAGTTATATATTGAAGTAAGTTAGGCTCAACTCATCTCAATTTATGTAAAATTAATATGTATTAGTGTCACATGAATGTCACTTCGTAATAGACTCTCATTGTTTAAATATTGAGCTTTCATTTTCATCCATACATATAATTTGCCTAAATAACTACACCGAGTTGTTATTATCTTATTGCGTCTTTATACATATGTTTTAGTCTCACCTGAATTGAATATCAATACTAAATGTTCCTCATTATGAATATGTACAATTATGCGGTCTCATTTCTTCATGCATTTTTTTTTAATTCAAGTAATATGAACTTGGTCTAATCTATATGTAATTAATACAAAAATTAATATCTTAATTGAGAATTGAAAGTGTGCTGTTTTTTTAATGCATTTTAATGGAAACAAATGGTAAAAGTATATAATATTTGATTTTAAGTGAAAGATAAAAGTCTTGATTCGCTACTTAATTTTTATCTCTAAAAGCTGAAAAATATTTTTTAATCAATTGAAAAACACCCCTAAACTTAAGTAACGCGATATACCCTGGACAAAGCCTTTTGAATTGCGTAAAAGCGCCACTGTAGGTCAGAACGCAGATGCGATTTTTTGTTAATACATTACGCCTCTTCTTTTTCCTTTTAGTGGAGTATATTTTACCCGATCTGATTTCAGGTTGGTATTTGCAAATTACAATTACTACTTTCCCCAAATTTGTAAAATCCCCACTTGTCAACAATTTTACCGCTCAGGTAGGTAATCAATTTAAATTGCGCTGATTTTTATTATTTGATTCAAGAATTTGGATTCAATTTTCGTATTCATCAATTGCATATTTTCATGCTACATTTTTTGGGAGATGATTGCCACACATTTAGTTAAATACCTCTTAAATATGTGAAACCTTTATTGATCTTGAATTATTGTGTTTCTTCAGATTTCAATTTAATGGCAATATTTATGTAATGTGGATATATCATGATTTTGCATTATAATACAGAAAGAAGATTGGAAGATTTGACTAATACTCTTTGGTATTGGGTTTTTTAGAGATATTTGGCCAAGAAAATTATAAGATGAAAAGATATCTAATTTCTTGAAAGTTGGTGTGTTGGAGTTTCCAGGAAGGGAAATTTTGAATGTGGTTAGGCCTCGTAAGATTTCTGTGTGATTAACACATATATTTTCTGTTCATGCAATAGGATCCACAAGGAGTAAGTTTGCCTGAGAATTCCTTTTTCCTTCTGTTTATCATTCTGTGCGTAATTCTAGCAGAAATTCTATGTAATGTTCTTAGGAATTGTCAAAGTGAGATTGTGATATAATTGCAGAATATGACTAGTACCACAAAATGTCATTGTCATTGATGAGGGGAACTCGTAATTTTGTGTACATGGGCAGATAGGCATGGCCACCCTCAACATGGTGGTAAGAAATCATGTTTTGAAGGTGGATAGTGAAACAGCAGGTAAGAGGTAGAAATACAACAGTGAGCATTGAGGGAAGTTTATGCCACTACAACATGAATTTTCAGCAACTAGTTATCCGGATGTGAAATGGAGGCATTTTTGCTTTGTATTGTTTGTAGGAAGCCCTAATCTCCACCGTATGCCAATTTTCATTTTGGAAATTTAGTAAATGCCCAACTTGTAGTTGTTATGTAAATAAAGGAACACCCACCTTAAAAACTTGCCATGATATTTTGAGAAGGACATATCTTTAGGAGTTTATGATAATACAAACTTATCCATTTTTTTCAACAATATCAAGCTAAAGCTTATTAATATAAGGGAGTTTTGAGACTTTCTATTAAATATCTTCAAAGGTAACTAAATTGTTCTGGAAATTTCTCCTTTTGGCTTGCTTCTACTAGATCCTTTTTATGCAGTAGATTTTTTCTGGACAAAAGTACCCCAAACATTTTCTCTTTTACATCTGAAATTGTCATCAAGTTCTGATTGGGGACTTATGTTATCTCACTTGAAGGAAACATGGATATAGTTACGCATGGATTAAGAACTTTTGCAGTCCCTTTATGGAAGTATTATGGAATAGCAGTTTCTAATTTGGTTCTCTTTGGAATGCTTGCTTCAGATTGCTGCTGAAGCAGTTTTATAGCACTTCACAACCGTGAATTCCCTTTAATTGGAATGGTGGGCCAGACGAGATATGTGCCACCACCTTATATTCCCATAGGGCAGTCAGATGCTGAAGAAGATTTAGTAGCTTCCGGAGATGCACTACCTGCACAACAGCATGTAAATAATGGCCCAGGGCAGTGGTCTTCTGGAATCTGTGCTTGTTTCGATGATATGCAGAGCTGTACGCTACTTTCTGCCTTGTGATCTTGATTTATCAGAAGCAAATAAAGTGAATTAAAGGTGCCTTTATGCGTAGTATAAAACAAATGATGAGCATCATCTGTTTATGATATTATACTGCTGAAAAAAGTTAAGTCTTATAAAATTCCAAGTTAAAGATATCTTAGCAGTGAAATTGCAGCAGTTCTTGTTTGACTTATCACATTGCCAAAAATGGCCAGTATACTCGAGACGAAATATTCATGGGTATGGTTTCAATCAGAATGTTAATAATCAATTGGTCTGTATCACCACAAAAGAGAAAGAGAGAGAGATTGCTTGAAAAAAAACTGGGTCGATCATTTAACTTGAATCGTGTTGAATGACCTCGTATTAAGAATATCTTAACCCTTGCAATTCTACACTGTAAAAGATCTATCTTGCACACATATATGTTTCTCTGATGTCTTACTCTACTTTATAAGTTGAAGAAGTATATACCTAAGTGCTAACTGCTCTTTTTTTTTGCATAGGCTGTGTAGGACTTATTTGCCCATGCTATATTTTTGGAAAAAATGCAGAGTTTTTGGGGTCCGGAACTCAAATGGGGTCTTGTATGACTCATTTTATTTTGTGGGCTCTTGTTAATTCATTATGCTGTGTGTTGACCGAGGGCCTTATGTTGGGTTTACCTGGATGCTTCGTTGCATGCTATGCTTGTGGCTACCGGGGGACACTAAGGTCAAAGTACAACCTGCAGGTATATTTTCTAGAATAAAGATGATTCAGTGTACACTCTCATCTATTCAATCTGTCATATAATAGTGGGTCTCCTAAAAGCATACAAGCGACGGCTGGCTTTGCTAATGAGCTTTTGTTCATGGAAAATTTCATTCAGGAAGCACCATGTGGAGATTTCTTCACTCATTTCTTCTGTCATTTATGTGCCATATGCCAAGAATACAGAGAAATCCGCGAAAGGTCTGGAGACACGAATGCCCCTAGCCTGAATTTGGTGGAAGTGACAGCACCCACTGTGCAGACAATGGAACCAGCTTCCCCAGGCTAAGCTCTGTATATTGCCACGACATTACTCATCTTGTATTGTTTCTATCTCACGACATATATTTCTGATAATTTCACAGTACAATTACCTAAGTATATAGGTGTTGTGTTTACTATTTATCACTCGGCTCATCTAAATTCGTCTTTCACTTCCATATTTTTTTCTCAATGTGCATTTTAACCTGACTACATCTCTTTTTCATGGTAGTATAACTTCATAGGAAAGGTTGTGGCTTAGTACAACATATGTGATTACTTGATAGCTCAATAGCAAGATTTAACTTCAAAAATAGAGTTTCTTGCAGTGGGTATTTATTAAATTGTTTAATAGACAAGGGTGAAAAATCGTGGGTCGACTTGGATCCAATGTCATCCAATTCCATAGTTTTTCATTTTTCAATGGAGGTTGGATTTTTTGACTACAATCATTGAGGGGTAAATTTGGGTCTGGTCAGATAAATGATTCAATCTGGTCCCGACCCAACAACAGATTGATGTCATTGTCAAGTAGTTTGATATATTTGCAATGCAGAAAGAGTTTTTCCAAATCCTAAGAAAATAAAAATAATCCTAAATATATTCGAATGGCAAACATGTCTCAATTAATTAGTTTAATAGAGTAGTGGACAACTCATGTTATTCCAAATCTAGGGAATTGAATGGAATTATTTTTAATTTCAACTTGGAGTAACTAACATGATGGTGACAATAGTTAAGGAATACTAAAGCATAGTTTACATCATAGAATATTAATGCCGAAAACGTAGAATAACATATTATGGGTACGTCATTGGAATAATTAGCCAACATTATTGAACTTAGTGGAGTATCATAATGTCGTTAAAGTATAAGACAAAATATTAGTTTCGTAACAACAAAAAACTTTGTACCTAATTTAAATTAATATTTTAGTTCAAGTAATGGATAATCACATTGTTTCGAGTTAAGTTTTTTTTTTTTTTTTTTTTTTTTTTTTTTTACAAAAAAAAAAAAAAAAAAAAAAAAAAAAAAAAAAAAGAGTTAAGTTTTTTGTTTGGATTTTGGGAATGTACATCTCATTTGGTCAAGAACTTTAAACCTAATTCTGGAAATCTTGTAATCTAGTAATTGTTTAGAGTTCTTCTGAATAAACTAATGGTTGGTTTCAGTTCTTGGAAATGCAATTAGGGATCTAAACAGAACAAGAAGAACAAAGTCTGACATGCTTGTTTTTGTTTAATCCTACTATATTACAAGAAGTGATCATATTCAAATTGCGTATAGAGGTATTTACATCAAGTAAATGTAATGTACACATGATTATTCACTTTTACCTTATGGAATAGTATTAAATTGCATTATATCAGTTCTACATGATTATTCACTTTTACCTTATGGAATTGCATTATATCAGTTCTACATGATTGGACTCTATAACATTCATCTGCATTTATATATTATTATTATTATTATTATTATTATTATTATTATTATTATTCCGGTTGGGATAAATTCTCTTGTAATATATCGAACATACGCCTCCAAGAATCAAAGTCAGGTCTAAAAAATTTGAATATCATTGGGAAAAAAAGAAAAAAAAAAAGTTGTATATATTATTGTTTCAGTCTAAGTTTTATACAGTACTAACAGTAGTATATAATTTCTTTCAAGTGAAATAGTATGGTACTTTTGTTGTTTTCAGCTCTCAATGCCGATTTATCTTTAGAAGAGAGCCGAAAGGATTGAGTCAATCAAGTAAAGTTTTACGTGTGATAATTTGGTTTGATTCCCTCCAATTTCCTTTCAACAAAGACTGCTTTTTGTATATTGGAAAGTGCAGATCGACCTAAACTAATTAATCCTTTCTGGTCAGTATAAATTTTATAATATGTAAACATGAATTATTATTGAACGTACGTAGTGCAATTTGTTTGTGGATGAAATTAATTTAATAAATACTTAAATTAAGTAGATACATGATTAAATTTGTTAATGGAACCGCAGGTATTCTAAGTTTTTATTTGAAGTCCCATCAGAACTCGAAACCCTGATCCATTTCGAATTCAATCCAATCCAATGCAATCCGTTGATTAGGTATGGTTGAGAGAAATATTATTATCAATTACTATGAATAAAAGTTCATATGCTATACCCGTGCACGTGTGGGTGTAAAATTAAAATGGAGGTGGTGACGTGCACGTATGGTTGGTATGGGGGAGAAAACGAAACGGGGTTCTGTAAACGTCAAAGCATTAACGAAATTATGAAAAGTAAAACTGAAAAAGCAGCAATACCAGAGCCACTCAGTAATTTATTTTATTTACCCCATTTAAATTAAAAAAGAATTAATACCAAGTAAAAACAAACAACACTGTAGTACGTTTTCAAAGCCCAGAAAAGATCAAAAGCAAGAAAAACAGGCTCTTCCTTACCTTTTGCGTGAGCGAATCAAATCAGTATCTTTTGCTTTCGGAGATTAAGAAAAATAGTTTTTTTATTTCATTTTCTAATTTTTTAGGATCGACATATATAAATTACTAGTAAATGGTTACAATTCAAGATAAATACCTTCCTGGATTTTTAAATGATAGAAGGTAATTATTTTTTCTTTCTTTTCAGTAATATTTAAAGAACGAACTGGTTTTACAATTTTAAATTTATTAAATGGTATTATTAGCCAAAGAATTCAGCGCATAGAATTCCAACCATTGTTTTATAATAAAAAGCTATAAGTCATACTAAAGTCACTTGTATATATGTAATTATATTTCTCTTTGGTTTATCTAATTGTACTTGCAATGATAGCATGTCTTGATATGATATGTTATTCCGCCTTATACTCGATATTGTTTTCTTCTTCTTTCAATTGTATTCAAGTTTTAGATCTATTTTTTCTTTTTTAGAGTACTATCAGACACATTATGCGTGAACTAACCTCGGACTCGATTGAATATGGGTTCAGCATGTCCGTTCCATACATTAGTCCAAATTTATAATATAAATTTATTTTTTAATACTAATAATTAAGAAAAATTAATGTTGATGAACATCCTAATCAACATTAAATGGACGATCGCTTTGAGAAATATTGGTGAAATCAAAAGATTGAGTATGATTATAATTAGGGAAAATCGCACTTCACCCCCCAACCTTTTTAAGTTTTTGCAGTCTCCCCCCTAACCTTTAAAGTTTCACACTTTCCCACCTCACCTATTTAGAAAGTCTCAGGCAACCACCTCATTGAGCAAGGCACCCCCCAACCTTTTTAAGTTTTTGCAGTCCCCCCCTAACCTTTAAAGTTTCGCACTTTTCCACCTCACCTATTTAGAAAGTCTCAGGCAACCACCTCATTGAACAAGGAAATGGAATCTGGCGGAATATTCCGTTTGCTTGAAGTGATGTGGCTTTAGTCAAGGGTAGAATAGTCCTTTAAGGCACAAAAGTGCGAAACTGTAATGGTTAGGGAGAGACTGCGAAAACTTAAAAAGGTTGGGAGGTAAAGTGCGATTTTCCCTATTTATAATAATTTCTAGATCAAAATTTCATTTCGAGTATATATGTTTCGGTCAACAAAATATTGAAATTTTTTGAAGAAATTCTTAGAAAAATTGTGAAATATTCATTTAGTAAGTTATTTCACATTTTTTCTTAATATTTCCGAAGAATTTCTTCAAAAAATTTCAATATTTTGTTGACCGAAACATATATACTCGAAATGAAATTTTGATCTAGAAATTATTATAAATAGGGAAAATCGCACTTTACCCCCAACCTTTTCAAGTTTTCGCAGTCTCCCCCCTAACCTTTACAATTTCGCACTTTTGTACCTTAAAGGACTATTCTACCCTTGACTAAAGCCACGTCACTTCAAGCAAACGGAATATTCTGCCAGATTCCATTGCCTTGCTCAATGAGGTGGTTGCCTGAGACTTTAGGTGAGGTGGGAAAGTGCGAAACTTTAAAGGTTAGGGGGGAGACTGCAAAAACTTAAAAAGGTTGGGGGGTGCCTTGCTCAATGAGGTGGTTGCCTGAGACTTTTTAAATAGGTGAGATGGGAAAGTGCGAAATTTTAAAGGTTAGGGGGGAGACTGCAAAAACTTAAAAAGGTTGGGGGGTGAAGTGCGATTTTCCCTTATAATTACGATGATCGATCATATATGCATGATACTAGGTAGCTATATATATACCAAAACAAACGGAACCTTGATGAAGAATTTGGGTACAATTCTATAAATGTGACTGCATACTACATAGTATTAGTAAGTACATACATGCCTGAAATGATATTAATTCTGGCAGTTTAGTCAAACATTGCAAGTAGTATCATATCATATCATATCATATCATCATTAATTTGTACTGACTCTTTCAATTCTTAGAAGCTACTAGCTAGCTAGCTAGAACATACATACTCTATTCCATTCCATTCTGTTACACCAAACTCAGAGGAGTGTTTAAATCCCTCGTGACCATACTATTACATATATATGCACTTCACCCTAACACTCTCCATATATATATACATACTACGTCAGCTTAATTTGTGATTAAAAAAGAGTTATTTTTCAAAAAAAAAAAAAAAAAGAATCAATTTTTTTCTTCCCTGTTTTTGTTGAGTTTCTGCTTATAAAATCAATTTTGTTCAATTTTTTTATGATACCAGCAACACTTATATTCTTAATATGTACGAGACTTTTCGATCATCTCAACGTGAACCATATGCCTTATTAGTTTTTTACACTTATTCTTTATTATCCATGCGTAAATAAAAAACAGACCGAACAATTAATTATTTTTACCTTGGTGAAACTTCAAAGTCCATTTTTTATTTTTATTTTTTACCGAACAAGCATATGCTGGTGCACCAGTGGAGTCCTCAAAATCTATTAACTTCAGCTATATATATAATGCTTTTTAGATCATGACGACATTTCTAAGACTAATTAATTAATGTTAATTTATAGGTTCCCTAAAAAAAATGTTAATTTATAATTTTGTAGGTTGCATGATTTCAAGGAAAAGCTATATAGAATGAGTCCTCAAATAATTAAGTTATAGTATAATAAGGTATAAATAGCATATTGGGAGAAAATTAATATAATTTTAGGTGTATCCCATTTCTGAATTTTGACAACATCGGTAATAAAAACGACATAAGACAAACTTAACTTAAATTGATATATCATATATGTGACCTTATATCATTTGCCCATCTAGAATAATATTATATATATACTTAATATAACAATACTAGGGAATAATGTTCTATTTACAAATTTGCTTAGCATATATGCTCCCCCGTGATATTTCCTTTAACTGTTATAAAATTTTGTTAATATATACATGCACTTAATTTTCAATTCATTGTGAAATAAATAGGTCATGAATTTTTTTTAAATAGTCATTTCAATCCTGTTAACTAATTCGACTAACACTTAAAAATTAAAGCATTCATAGAGTGATATATTATTATTAATTAAATAATAATTTAATATTTTCTTTCAACAAACAGGAAAATTAATTAACATACTTCACAACCTTTAATTTCATAGTTAATTAAATTTTTTTCTATGAAAGGGAACATATATCGTTCTGTTACTTTTCCTTTTTGAGAAGAAGATAAAAATAACAATTGTGAAAGTCCTCAAAAGTATGAAATTGGGTTATGCTATAGTCTTGTGGGTTCCACGAAATTAAGTAATAGTAACTCTTTTAAATGAAGTTTGACATAATCAATAAATCTCAAACCTATTTACAAATCTATAATCAAACTCTTGAAACTTATAAAATATTTATTTCACACCTATCACATACTATTTTCTCAAAATTCTAATACCAAATCAATTTTTTAAAATCGAGACGGCGAAGCTGATCCACAACTCTTCCAAATAGGGCCATATATATGAAGATTTCGGGTTCGAATCACATTAAAACTGAGAGTTTTTTCAATTTCATACTAGTCCAATAGGTTGTTAGTTTTCTATGTACGAGGTCATACTATGGTTACAAGAGGTTTTGGATTCGAACTCCGTTAATGTGATTTTTTTTTTAAATTTAATACTAATATATGTAGTTGATTTATCATTGTATTTTGATAGCAATTTAGTAAATTTATGATATAGATGTTAGTTACGTAATCAATGTAATTTTTTTGAGTATAGAACAAAAGATTGGCTTATAAATAAATAAATAAATTTGGAATTTCCTTAAAAGAGTTGGATAGAGTTATGCTAAAAAGAAGAAAAAGCTAAAGCAATAGTCTAACACAGAAATAACAGATACCTTTATCTTTTCAAAATCCATGATCATTATTTCCTCGTTTCAGAAAAAGGGCTTTTTAAAAGAGTTTTTGAGAAAAAGACAAACAGAATCTGTTTTTTGTTCTTAAAAAACGAGATTATATTTTATGGAGTATTTATATATATTATATGAGTAGTAGATGTGAATAGAAAAAAGAAAAGAAAGAGCAGTTACAGAACCCGAGTCCAACAGTGTTGAATTGGGCTTCCCACCATTACCACCCACACGAACGGTTCTCGATTTCCATGCACACACAAACACATACACATGTTCATTTCAAAAGAGGCCAAATAATGTTGGTTGTACTCCTCTGTGTCTATAAAAGTGGAAAAACAAAGAGTGAAAATTAGTTTCTTTCATCTTGTTATTTTTTCTCAACTAAATCTCATTTCACTTCCAAGAACTGATTTTTATTGAGTTTTCAGTTACATTAATGAATCTCACTAGAAAAGTACAAGATGGGTTTCAAGATATGGCCTTTTTGGCCCCAAATCCTTCTCCTCAACTTGGTTTAAACTTTCTCCAGAACAGGGGCACCATTGGAATGGAATTTGATCAACCTTTAAAACAAGAAGAGGGAAAAGCAAACATCTGGGAAAATGATTCTTACGAGGAAGAGGAAATTGGTAGGAGAACTGTTCACACAAAACTCTGTTCCAGAGGCCATTGGAGACCACATGAAGATACAAAACTCAAAGAACTTGTTTCCCAATTTGGCCCTCATAATTGGAATCTCATTGCAGAGAAACTTGAAGGGAGATCAGGTAATAATATATCATATCACTTATTATGTTGTATTTGATTTTTGGGATGCAAATCTAAATCTAAGACCAGTAATTTTCAAATTCCCTCCCCAAATAATGGGCTTCTTTTTCTTTTTACAAATTATTAATTGTAGGTAAAAGTTGCAGATTGAGATGGTTTAATCAATTAGATCCAAGAATTAATAGAAGGGCTTTTAGTGAAGAGGAAGAGGAAAGGCTTTTAACTGCACACAAAATGTATGGAAACAAATGGGCAATGATATCTAGACTATTTCCTGGAAGAACTGATAATGCAGTTAAGAATCATTGGCATGTGATAATGGCCAGAAAACACAGAGAACACAACAGTGTTTACAGAAGAAAAAAGGCTACTTCTTTTTCATCACAGGTCAAAAATAACAAAAGATTCACTAATGATTTACAAATATTGAGTGAATCAAGTATTTCCAATAATGTTGATGAATATTCTGGTGCATCAACATGCACTGATCTCTCCCTCACTCCATCTTCAATCAAGGTCCCTCATTTTCTCAGCAGATTTAGTCCTGTTCATCACCAAAATCTCATCAATTCTGATACTGGTATGATTATTATGTTTGAATTAGTTCTTAGAAAGTACTATAGGGTAATGATGATTATAAAATTTTTAATTTGCGGTGCAGAGGAAAAAGAGGTGCAGAAGACTATAGGGAGAAGTGAAATGCAGGATAACAAACAGTTGTTTGACAAAGTCATCATGTCTACTAGTAAAAAAACAAATGCTGCAAATGAGGATTATTATTATTATCATCAATCAGATTCAAACTCTTCTGAAGTTTCTGCATCTGAATCAGTAGCCTACAACATGAACATGAATAGGAAAAATCATGATAAAGCAAACAACAACAACCACAACATTGCATTCATTGATTTTCTTGGAGTTGGTGCCACTTAATT